>JAOVVA010000048.1:24579574-24642740 GCA_028565275.1 Leiocassis micropogon
CAGAGTAGATTTCAAACTTTTGGCCCGGCCCTCTACAATATTTTCTGCTTCTCATTTGGCCCCTGGGGAAAAATAATCGCCCGCCCCTGTTATAGAGACTACATAAAAAGATTCAGACCACTCATTAGCAGTAAGAATCAAGAGGCCAGACTGGAGGACCAAACTAAACCAGCTCCTAGCTCTATCTGTCAGTGGATCACCAGCTTTCTGGCAGACAGGCAACAGCCAGTTAGCCTGGGGAAATTCATGTCCAACAGCTGCACCATCAGCACTGACACCTCCCAGGGATGCGCTCTTCTCCCTCTGCACCAATGGCTGCACCACTAAGGACCCCTCTGTCAAGCCCCTGAAATTTGTGGACAACACTACAGTCACTGGCCTTATCCAGGATGGTAGCGACACTGCATATCGACACAAGGGTGAGCAGCTGGCTGTCTGGTGCAGTCACAACAACCTGGAACTGAATACGCTCAAAACAGTGGAGATGATTGTGGACTACAGGAGAATCCTCCCTGCACTTCCCCCACTTGCCATCATGAACAGCACTGTGACAGTAGTCGAGTACTGTAATTCTGTTTCCTGGGCACCACCATCACTCAGGACCTGAAGTGGGACAATCGAATTGACTACATTGTTAAAAAGTTCAATCAGAGGTTGTATTTCCTTTGCCAGCTAAGGATGTTCAACCTGCCATAGGGGCTGCTCACACGGTTCTATTTGGCCTTCATTGAATCTGTCCTGTGCACTTCAATAACTGTCTGGTTTGGCTCAGCTACAAAATCAGACATCAGAAGACTACAAAGGATGGTTCAGACTGCTGAAAGGATTATCTGTTCTCCCCTGGCCGCCCTTAAAGAACTGTACTGTATATATCCAAAGGGAAGAAAAGGGCTCAGAAAATTACCATGGACCCCTCACATCCAAGCCATCTTTTCTTTGAATTTTTGCAGTCTGTTGGCGCTACATAGCAGAAGCAACAGGACAGCTGCAGGACAATCTACCTCATGAACAGTAAAATGTTCTCCTTACTGTGTAATAAAATTATGTGCAATATTAATATGTGCAATCAGTAAAATACTGTACAATACCACTGATATTTATTTGATAATACCCCACATTCTATTCATTTTTTTAGAATTGTATTTATTTATTTATTTATTTATTTATTTTGATGTTGTATGTGTTGTTGTTGTCTCTGGAAGCTTCTGTCACCAAAACAATTTCCTTGTATGTTCAAACATACATGGCAGTAAAGCTCTTTCTGATTCTGATTTAAAAAGGAAATGAGCCAAAGACTGAGATTCAAGGGATAAAGGGATAATAACAACAAGAAGCTGCAGTATAACCCTGAAAAATCATTACAAAACTTTGAAATTACTATAGGATTTGAGCACACATAATAATCTGTTCCCTTTCTCTGTCAAGCTGTATATGTGCTTGTGCTACTTGATGTGATGCAGTTGCCAGACACATTTGAACTGCTGCTATACTGTACATTCTGGATCTGTCTAATTCATCCAGATACTTCGGTTCTGATTGGAGATTTCTCTACTTATGACTAAATATCCGCAGTCCTACGTGGATATTGTAAAGACTTGTAAAGAAATGCAGTAAAAAAAAATATATATATATATATATATATATTTTTATTTATTTTTTTTTTATTTTTTTTTTTTTTACTGCATTTGTTGCATTTACTGCAGAACAAAGCGTATATAAATATCAGCTTGTCCTATAAAGACAGGTAGTACTACTACCACCATAAATTTCATGGATTCATATTTTTTTACTTCTTCTCAGCTTCAGGCATAATTCAAAAGAAGAAAAAGTTTCAATATTTTAATACTTGTATTGAGTAGAAAGAAATTAGAAACACTTGACACTGTGTATAGGAAAAATATTTGTTTAAATGGTTAAAATAATCTGAATGTTACAGTGGTATAAAGTACTGAGCTATACTGGCCTATTTTCACCCACAATAACACACTTATGGCATATAAAGGGTCATCAACATTTAGGGTTACTTTTCAGAAAACTATCCAGGGAAAATTTTCAGGGATTTTTATAAGCATAGCTATGGTAGTTGTTCCTGCTATGAAGAAAAATGTTTACAAAATATATCATAAAGCAATTAGTTAAAATGTGAATGAAATTTTTTTTAGGACATTTCATCTGGTGTTCATAGCTTATACTGCTTATAAGTTAAAGTTACAATTTTATAACTTTACAAAGCCTAATGTTATTCTGGTATTTAACATGAAAATGTAATGACACCATGAAGCAATATTTGTAAAAAAATTTGTAATCGTTATTGTTACTGTTAGGTGTCTGGCTAGGTGCTTAAATATGGGTTTGAATTCATATGATTCATGTACCAAATGAAGGGCCTTGAGTTTATATATGAGCTCAGCGACATGCCCTAAGGTACAAGCCAGGTTTTATCTGTCACTGGAGAGTATGGTACTTTTCATCACTAAGCATGGCCAAGAACCTCCTATTTTCACAGGAAAAGGCCATTTGACAGGACTTACAAACCAACTACAGATTTTGTCTGGAGTCTGTCAGGAAACTCATTTACTCAGCAATAACTGCTTTAAAAAAAAAATTACTTTCAATTAGGCTATGTAATGATGTGAACTTTTTTAATCCAGTGATTAAGTTTTGCTCTGAAAAGCGTATAGTGTCATGGTGTGGATTGAAAATCATTGCATGAAAGTGTGGATAGTAACTTTCAAATTTCTAGTGCTTAGAGTCAACTGTGTACAGTATAGTCAATAGTTAAAAGATACAAAAGACATAAAAGATACCTATGAGCCAGAAAGGAAGCATCTGACACTGAGAAGGCTGAGACAAGCAATTGGCAGATAGACCTTCCCTTGAACTATTCCAGAAATGGAAAGGGGACGCCATGAGACCATGGCTTACCAAAAGTCCCTTAATCATGGATCTTCTTAGACAGCCAGACTATACAGTATACAATGAGTAATGCTGAAATTCAAACCAGTCTCTACTCTCAGCTTAAGAACCACTTCAGCATTGGTGTATTTTTATAGTAATGTTAACCAGCTGTTTGCTTATGTAAGCTGTTAGTCTGTTAATATAAGATGTAATCTTATTTTCTAGTCCTGCTTCTGTTGATGTGTAGTTACTCTCCATGGCAGCTTGCATAGTGAAAACATGTGCTCCATTAGACGCAGCTACTCAGCTCGCGTTATTGGACTTTGTAGGCCTACAGATGAGCTGAAGGAAGATAACATTACTACAATCAGTTTTACATTATAGGGCCAAAGCTCTTTCCAGGAATGTTGCAAAATGTTTCCATATTCCATAAGAATATCACAAGTAATTGCACTTTAATGGAATTTGTACTTATGTTCTAAAATTAGAGCTAAATAAAAGCCTATGTTCTAAAATTAGAGCTATCTTAATGTCATGCAGTTATTCTCAATCTTACACCTGGCTGAAAATCGGCCGATGCGGTTTGTTACAGCATACCACTAAAAGATGAAGTGGTGGTAGCAACTGCCTGCCAAATGCCACATTAAAAAACAGTCATAGTAGCAATTTTAGCAAGAAAACACATCTGATATTGTTATGACACCTTAAAAAACACTTTACCTCCTTCGTAATTGCTAAGTCATTCAGAATTGCCTCTGAACTGTCCGTATTGTGTTTCAATGTATCATTACTGCTACTTAAGGTGAGCACAAGCTTCCGCCATTGCACTGTTCAGGACTCACATTACCTCTTTGTTAACAGCTAATACAAGCTACAAATCTAACTAGCTTTTAACACAAAGCTGAATCCCAAATCCCTCTCCAATCCCTGATCAAGGGCACTACTTGTTCTACGGTGTGTAGAACAAGGGATTCTACCCTCTACAAACCCTTCATAGCACACTAGCTATTTGGGATTTAACCCAGGAACAATTAATTTCCTGAATAGTTCAACTATTCTGAAGAAGAATAAGTGGTGTCATAAAGAGAAACTTATGAGATTTACAGGACTGTACACCACCTCCATAGTTTATTCTCCTCTCCGTTTGGATACACAGTACAACCAAAATTTTTAAAGCTTTCACCTCTAATCTTACTCTTATCATTCTAAAAGCAACCCACTAAACTAAACTAAACTAAACTAAACTGAAATGTTAACGAAATTACCTTAAGAACATTTAAGTTAAATGTGAAAATGTTTTCATGTGAATAAAACAAAACCTGTTTCCTTCTACTCTTGGGTCTGTCTCATCATTCTCTGCCATACTGATAAAATATTTATCTGGTGTGGTACTTTATCATACAACACAAGCCAACCGTTAGAAAAAAAATGCAAGAGCACAGCAAGGATAACATTTCTGAAAGCCCTGTAAAGTTCAAAATTCCTGATATTAAATCCCAACCAGCTGTTAGAACATTGTGATTACTTTTAATTTTTTTAACACTTTTTTGATCATTGAAATCAATACAAATGGTGTAATAACCCAATTATAACTTCCATTTTCCATTCCAAAATTCCATTATGATTAGGTAGTAATGCTGTATTGACTTGCCTTGCAATGACTAATGGACACATTAAGTGAAACAGGAGCCGTTAAAAAAAGTGTAGGGGCCAAAAGCTGAGGAGTCCTTCAGTCGATCCCTCTCTCAGCAGGGATAATGGCTAGCTAGTGATAGATTCAAGTTCCAGTACTGTACTTATAGATTTATTTTTCCTCACAGAGGGATAGACTTTCCATTGTGCATGAATATTTTAACAAGGTTAGAAAAATGAAGAAAGATCATAATTGGAAATGGCTCTTATGTGTTTGGCCTTTGGTTATTTAGAAATGAAAAAGCATTAATACACATTGCATAAAAGTATCTCATAAATTTCCTCAAATGTCATATGTATCCCTTTATTTACAGTGTCTCTGCAGGCTAGAGCTGACAATACAACCTGTACGGTACATTTTTAAAACTTGCCATTGCATATTTTGGCATGTTTTACTGTATATAACATGAGCTCATACTTAAACCTGTGACGCTGAAGCTGTGAGTTAGCTTTTACCTTTTTTAACTTAAAAACTCAAGGGCTTCTTTGACTTCTTTCCTGCAGAACATTTTTAGAAATTTATTTCTTAGGTTTGTGAATGTGGACTGGATTCTTCAAATCAGGCCACAATTTTCAGAATGTTTGGGTCATCATCTTATTAAAACTATATCTATGTATCTACTACATCTATCTGTGGGCAAAGTTTTAATCAACAGGCAGAGGGAACCAAGTCACGGGAATTAAATATACTACTGCTTGGCCTAATTCTTGATGTCACCATAACAGGCCACAATTATCATTCGCCACTATGTGCCACATGAGATTCATATGCTTTATTTGGAATACGGGACTCTTTTTTGTCAATCAGGCTAGTGAGGTTAAAGGACAAAGCCCTTTCTTTATTTTGATCTCAGCTGATCGTAACATGTCAATCCGTTAGACATGTTAGACAGTAGTTACAGTGACCTTTGGTGAACTTTAGTCACTGCAGTACATTGCTTTCAGAAAGGGCTGCTTTTGTGGTGCCACTTCACATATCTTGATGCCATCAAATAACTACTTTTAAAACCTCCCAACCCCCAAAAAAACAAATAAACTGTGGAATTCTGTTATTCTGTGCATTTGGGGGAGGGGTAATGGGGCAGTTGCAAGTCTTCCAACTCTTGCTTCATCTGAAACAAAACATCTCAAACAAAATGGGCGTGTTTAGGGGCAGAAGGACATGATTAAAGAAATTGTGCTTGGGTGGCCATTGCTGTACTTGTACCTAAGAAGCTCACTGTGAGTCACAGAAAGTGCAGAGGCTGCAGATAGAGCTGTGTTTCTCACATTACAGATCAAGGCAGCCATTCGTCCACAGACACACAATAAGCCCGTATTTCATCTGCTGCACAGACAAGGTCTTCAACCCACAAGAATGATGGCTTTATTGACTGGTTTGACTTGCACTCATCCTTTGACTCTCTTTTACTGCTCTCTTGTCTCACCCCATCTTTTCCCTCTGACCTTTTTTCTTTCTCTTGTTCTGAGATAACATAGATACTGACATAAATGTTTAGCATAATATGTACATTTATGGTAGATACTAATATACAGCATCAAAGTATAGACTGTAAAGTTATCTTTTTTGAAAATTTTAATTATCTTTAATTAATATGTACGCTTTTCTAAGCTGTGATCATGAATCTGTAGTAATGAAACTGACTAATACCCAATAGCAATAGTAGTAGTAATAGTTTTTCTTTAGACTTGGAGCTTAAATACACTTGGACAAATTCCAAAGATTACTGCACAGATAATGAATACATTTCCATCAGCGTTAATTTCATGGGGCATTGCTCCATCCACCATGTGGATTCCTGAGCTCCTACTTCTCCTGTGGGGATCAAATTTCTCTCAGTTCACTTCCTGACCTCAGAGTTGAAGACAGCCCCAAAGCCCACTATGTTTACCACCCGCCGTCACCAGCACTTAGGGCTAATCAAACAAACTGCTGGACTGTTTACTGTGTCATATATGCCAAAACAACAAGCAGCAGATTTCCGCTGGTTGGAAACAACCAGATCCAAGTGAGTGTATAGAGTCTTGTGGGTTTTCATGTCTGTGCATGTGTGTGCAAGAGAAAGAGACAAAGAGATAAGGGAGAAAGAGGGGGATTGTGTGTGTGTGTGTGTGTGTGTGTGTGTAGGAATGTGCATGCATGTGTATTTATGCATTAGTCTGATTGTGTGAGTGGATGTACAAGTGTGATTGAACATGTAGAAAAACAGAGGCCTGTTTCCGTGTGCCAGCCAGTTTCCTGAGCACTACCCTGCTCCCACAAGGAATTAGAACAGGATCAATTGCGCTTATTATATCTAAAGTTTTTTTCTCTACATGCAAGGCCCCCACAAAACCATATACGGGTCGCATGGGACCAAATTCTCAGCTGCATGCAATTATGGTGAGGACGGACTGACTAACGGTTTCCAGATTCAGAATGCTTCAGAATGGCCTCCAAATTAAGAGAGACAGTTCAGAGTATGGATGAAGTAAATCCATTTCTGGTTTTGTCAGTTCCAGGTAGTTGGTCAGAGAAAGAGCCGCAGGCTACAGCTTCAAGGACTTGTGGGGAATAACATCTTATGAAATGGAGACAAATTTTTGTTACATGACAATGCTACATTTAAAAAAACACATAGGTTACTTCCATCTGTTTCTCATATTTCCAACTAGACTTAAAGCCATACTTAAATGCTTAAATGTGAAGATAAAATGATCTTATAATCTTAAAATATGAAGCTGTATCTACAAACAAGACATGTTCTGCTACAATTTTCAATTACAATTAACCAGAAATGCTTTATAAATTTTATTGCTTTAAAAAGTCTTATGGTCATCTAATCAGGATTTAGTTGTGGGTTAAAAAGAGAAAAAAATTCTGGTAGTGTGAGATTAATCAACTTCTCAGAATCTTGTGCATTAATTGAAATTCACAAAAACACTAATGTAAATTTCGTTTGCCTGAAGCCGGAGTCCTGAACTTTTTGTGAAAATTTCTCCCGTTCTTGCAATTTTTTTGAAAGTGCTGGTATATTTGATTAAATACTCTAGTAAAACTGTTAAGAAAACAAGACACAAGACTGACAATGAGATGACAGGAATCTTGCTATGATGCTGGAAGCAATCAAGGGAAATGAACAGGTCCACTGAAAAAGCATGAGTTCTCTGACTGACAGACGGCTGAGGCCTGTCTTACTCAATTAGTGCACATTCAGACAAGAGTGGACTTTGCCTTTGTTTTCCTAAAAACAGGGTCCTGCCATCACTGATACGTTGTGGGAAAAACCCCACATGTTTTGTTCTGTTCAGTAGCCTCATTTTTTTTTATTTACTGAAATCTGGATTGAAAGATCTGGATTTTTTTTTTCTGGAAGTAGCTGAATTATATATATGAATATCTGTAAAATCATATCAATACTGGGGAAATTAAGTTAAAAAAAATAACAGAGTAGATAAGGATAAATATATACGTGTGTGTGTGTGTGTGTGTCATTGTTATATAAATTTTATCTACTATGTACTATTTATGTACTATTCTATACAATTGTCTTGTATATTTTCTATACACCACATGCAAAAGACTTGTTGAAATGAATAAACTAGCACTTGTATTATGTTTAACCACAATATCAATCTAGGGACATTATAAGTATCTAATTAAATATTTCTAAGAACTGAAATCTTGCAAAATTATGAAGAGAAATGTGCTGGTCACAGGCAACTAACAGCATAAAGAAACAATACTGCATTTTTTTTTTATAATATAATGAGGATAGAGTTGAATCCCAGGCAGAGAGACTGTGGGCCAGCCACACATAGGAAGAGTCTCGTTTTCCTCCATCATCTCTGATCTTCTTGCCTGAAGAAAGTAGGATCGCTCTGAACAGCTTGTGAGGCCTTGGGTGACACTGTGAACAGCATTTGGTCCTGGCTGCTTTTAACACACCAATCTAGAGTTCAAAGCTGCACAGCTGTGAGAGAGAGAAGGAGCATAGAGCTCAGAGGGTCAACAGACTGTGTATGCAGAACTGTGGCTTTGTGAGTGAGGGGGGAGAAGAGACAGACAGCAGCTGCAGCGTGACAGTGAGGCCTAGCAGGACTTCACTCTTCTCTTGTCCACAAAGACATCATGCCATAGTGCTGTCAGGCCTGTCAGTTCGACCTGCTCGTTAACAAAAGCTTGTCCAATCAGAGCCATGATACTCACTGATATTGACAGTCTCTCTGAGACTGAGTCATATGGTGGCCAGTAGACTTGGCCTGACTTTAATTGACTATTCTCAGCAAACTGATTTCTGATTAAGGTTCACTACTATAATTGGCTTGTTGACCCATTTAATTGGGAAAAGTTTTTATGCACTAACAAAAGACACAGCATGTTACAATTGTGTGTTTTATGTGTATTTTTGTATCCTAAACTTCTTTAACCATGTAGCCATCATGCGTAAGTTGGTGTCTACACGTTCCAAGTCTGAGGGCAGTAAGAGTTAAGTCACTTTCAGAAAGGAGAAGGTGTTTTTCTTGCTGTGGGATGGGAGCTTGCAGCCACCATGCAGTGTCGTATATTTATTTGTAGAGGGAAATTGCTGACATTTTGTGGACATTCAACACTTTAAACCAACTAATCTGAGTCTTTTCTTGGCTGTGAGTGGTCGCTCATACTTTCTTTGATGTAAATTTTGTCTGACAATACCAGTGAAGAAATGTATGAATCACCTCATGATAAACATTGCTTTTGGCACTGCGCTGAATGTCAACTCTTTTTTTTTTTACTTTTAGTCAACATCCCACAAAAAATAGAGATGAAAGACTTCTTTTCAGTGACTGAGGGAAAATGTCCAGTTTAACTAACTGGCCCTGAGGAACATTTCAGAAAAATCAACATGTTTAGTATGACTGTTTCACACAAATCTGACAGAAAGTACACACTAACACTGTAGTTTTCAACATGTTCTCTTCTGATTAAGTCTATGGGTGACTAGTAAATGTATATGTTTTAAAATTAAGAAATTCTTGATATTAGAGGGTAACACATTTTAGTACTGTTTAATAAAAAATTTAGCATTACGCAGGAATTCAGCAGGATTAAATAAGAAGTACTATAATTTAGACACCTAACTTACTACTCCTGAATACTAAGCATTGATTAGTAGTTGACAGAGCTTTTTAGTGCCTAAGTCATGATTATGTCACTGTTTTAGCTAGAGGCAAAACAATAGCAAACACTTATCTGCTCATGCTAAACTGTTTCAAAAATATCATCTTGGTATTTTGTTGTGTGTTAAGATCAAAGGAGTAATTTCTCTAACTTGAAGTTTTATCAGAACAGCTGTAACTGCCATTAAAAAATGAATGGTTAAATGTGACAAGAAGAAAGAATCTTACTGAGGTGATCAAAAATAAAAAATGCTTGTAGTAGACACTTCATATCAAACAAGGTTAAATAAATTATTGTCTGTTAGAGCCATAAATATGTGTCTACAGGTTTTCATGCCAACCTACGAGGAATAACTTTAGCTGAGTCCCTTTTGTAACTTTCTAAGCACCATGATGTGTATTGTAATGCTATTGCTCCTCTACTTAACTTCCTGTCGAGTAATTATAATAGTGGGTCAGTGTGTTACTGTTACTGTGTAAGCTCAAGTTTATGCCTTAATAAATTGCTATTCCCAACTAAGGTGGCCAAATAAGAAAGATTTGACAGAGTATAAATCTTCAGATGCCTACATCATGTGTTGTAGCTTCCTAGACATTTTTTTTTTTTTTTTAATAAAGACTCATTTAGTGTATATGTTTAGTTTCTCATTCAGGGAGCAGTAAGTGACTGTATGTTTTAAGATAAACTCATATTTTATTAAGTAATTGTTTAAATATAAGCAACAAAAGCTAGCCAGTATTACGAAATGTGTTCAGGAATTAATTTTTACTCCAACTAGGTTCCACCCTTGAAAAACCTCACGATGTTTACTCAAACCAAAAGGGGTCTATGATATCTACTTTAGCAGAAGTATTCTCATTAAGTTGTAAAAAAAACAATGGTTTTGTAAAAACCTCTTCCTGAGAAATAATTATATAGTAATTATTTTCCATGTTCATAATAATAATAATAATAATAATAATAATAATAATAATAATAACATACATACATACATACATACATACTTAATAATACATTACTTAAAAATACTTAAAAATACTTAATACATACTTGGCCAGTAAATCTGATTCTGATAATAACAGTTTCTGAAAGATTTACAGTTACTCAAGTGCTGGACTAGGCTACTTTGCATTACCTAAGTAGTTCTTTGATTGGTAGATATTAAGGAGCTGATGCGACAAAATAAGGAGCTAGCAGTTATCCAGGAATGTAATATCAAGCCAAGGAAAAGGCAAGGCAGGGTTCATTTATATTTCAGTTAAAATTGCTTTATAGAATTTTTAAAAAAAAAATCTAATTACTGTACTATGTTTTGTCAAATAGAAAAATAAAAATAAAAATATAAAACTATACAGCAGATTTAAAATAAAAAAAAAACTTAACTAAAATGTTTAGTCAAAGGCTTTGTAAGACAGATATGTCTTAAGTGTTGCTTTAACTGTATTTATATTTGAATCCTTTCTTAAATTTTAAGGTAACAAATTCCAATAAAAAGCTGCTTGACAACAAAAAGCTCCTTCTTCAAACTTAAAATAATTCCAGTGAAAGGGACAGACAGTACCTCTGTCCCTGATATTCTTAGAGTTGTAGTGGGTTCATAAGGAAATAATAGCTGAAAAATATATTTGGAGCTAAAGCCATTGACTTATTTAAAAGTAAAAAAAATTTCAAAGTAATTCCAAAACTAACTGGAAGCCAATGCAACATTTTAGAAACTGGTGTAATGTCTTCTACTTTTCTAGATCTAGCGAGCATCCTTGCTGCAACATTCTGAACATGCTGAAAAGATTTCTTAGCAAGACCTAACAACAAATCCTAACAATATTCTAATCTTCAAAAGATTTAGATTTCCAGTTCATGTGGAGACACCAATTACCTAATTTTGCTAATATTTTTCAAATACTCATAATGAGCTCATAATAAACAACCGGTTGTCAGATGTCAGTTATTTATAGATTAATTACTCAGTATTTATTAGCAGGTAATAGTAATAACTTACCTCTAGGTGTTAATATGCATAGTTATTTATGAGCTGTACATTGTGCAATGTGTAACATTGTAAGGTAATACCATATTTATATCCAGTGACAGTCTGTTCTTTTAACATAAAGAAGTGTAATAACATGAAAACATTAATATTAAGTATGTAAAAGAATTTTAATGTGTAGCATCACATGCTGGAAGACTACATTATGTTCTTATATATGTGTGTGTGTGTGTGTGTGTGTGTGTGTGTGTGTGTGTGTGTGTGTGTGTGTGTGTGCGCGCAAAAAGATGTCTTAAAAATATATAGGGGTTGTTCATGACCTTTTTAGACTGGCTGCAGAAAATAAAAAGCAGTTCAGTTGTGGAGTCACGCATGCAGCCAGTGAGAAGTGAGGCCACAGATCTCCCCCATTCCCAGGGTTTATTATTACAAATAAGCATTTCCATCTGCAGCCTGACACTCATCGAGGCATAGAGCCAGGGCAGATGTATGCCAGTCTTCAACTCAGTCCCAGCCTGCAGAGTGACATTATCAGCCACCCCACTCCTCAATCCCTCACTTTCACCCATTGGAAATAACAATATACGAAGGATGTTTGACTTCATATAATTTGGTAGTGTAATTTCACATTGTATGTAATGTTGTAAACCATAATCTGTTGGTTGTTTTATTCCCTCATGCTCTCTTCCTCCCCACTCTCTCACTTTCAGTGCGCCCACTCATCATAGCCTGACCCTAACCTTACACCCTTGGCCCCTAAAGAGGGGGAGCTGTCAAAGAGTCCTCCTTCTCCTGACCGTGATTGGCACTATTTAAAGGAAGCTCTTCACGCAGAGTGGAGGAGGCTGTGCTACAAAAGATGAGTTAGGTCAAAGCAAACAGGCAGATAGAAGCAGAACATGCTTCTCCAGCTCATAATCGAACTAGCAGGAGACTAGATGAGAGGGCAGGAGGGATGACAGCACCTCTGCAGAGAATATGTCTCCATATATACAAGTTTAGGGTTATATTAGGTGCTTTAAGCCATATAAGCCTTTAAGCTTTATATATATATGTTTTTAATTGAATAAAATCTCACATTTTGCATTTTATACTCAAAACACCAAAGCAAAAAAAAAAATTTTTTGCTCAGTGTTCTGAAGTCCACATTAATTTTGTTACAGCGGGGACATCATTTGTTAACAAGATGGATTTTGTGAAGTTTACAAAATTCTTTTTAAATTATATTTAAAAAATGCAACCACCTCTTCTGTCCTAATCACATCTCCAGAGCCTTTGCAGTAACAGTTAAGACTAGCTTGTAGGTGAGCCACTGAGGAGGGTCAGGCTCTCCTATAGGCCTGCCAACTGCCTCTCCACACCTCTACCCACACATCCCTCTCTCCCCTGTGACTTTCCTCTCCCTCTTTCTCCACGCCTCTGTTTTTTCCTCTCCCTGTTCCAGCAGGGCTGACAGCTCCAAACAAAACAGGGGCAGTGAGATGACTGACACGTTGCACTAGTGAAAGGAAAGCATTTAACATGCCTGACTCTCCACTCTGTCCATACACACACACATAAATGCTGCTGAACAGAATGGAATGGAGCAGTTAGGGGTTGGTGTAACGTGCACCTTGAGGAGAGAAAGAGAGAGAAAAAGGACTGAGAAAAAAGAGGAAAAAGATTTTTTTCAGGTTCAAAGGCAGCTTATTCTCCCGCCTGCACCCTGTCACTCATTGTGAGGTGACTTGGCCCGGAGGATAGTGCTCCATTCTCATTGGTGTTATTCACCCGCCTGTCAGCTTGATGTCAGCTCCAATGGGCTTCGTGTTGTGCTACGGAAACTTCCTGCCATGGGATCAACACCTGTTGAAGTGAAAGAGCAGTCACAGTTTCCCACTAGTGTGTTTTCCCCCCAAATGTTGCTCATTTTGCAAACACGACTACTACTTTTAGATATAAATTGGTTTCTTCAGAGGCACCTTGCTTGCACAGTTGATGAAAGTTATAAAACATATTAATATGAGTCTATGATGTTGTGTATGAATAAATTTTATTTTGCATTAAAAAAAATCACATTTTTTATTTTGAAAATCTCACTTATACGGGAGTGTTACATATCAAGGAACTGAAAATGCTGAGAAAATAGGTACTAGAATAAATCCATAAATAATTTGTCTAAAAAGAAAAACACACACACACACACACACACACACACACGCACTGAAAAAATGAAGCAAGCTGCTACATATAGTACAAATATATATGAAATTAGCTACTATTTAAATGTTCCTACATATTTTGCTTTCTTCACTTAAGATGAACATGTCAGTTCTTATCTCTTAAGAAGATTAGGTTAAAGACTGACGAATCTTTTCTGCATGGTACATGCACAGAGCGTGTAGATCTGCTCTCACGTTCATTCATTCATTCATTTATTTAATAAGTCATTCAGTCAGTCAGTCAGTGAGTCATTCAATCAGACAGACAGTCTATCAATCAGTTAGCCTTTTGTTTATCCTAACTGGTCATGGTTGCTGTAGGATTGAAAGCTTATCCTGAGAACATTGTGGGAACACAGTTTTCTTACGGTTAGAGCATATCATCTTTATAGTCTAAACAAAACAAGTATAGAATCTAAAGATCCCTTTGGAATCGATACTTTCCGAACCAACCTTTACTTGCAATAAGCCACACTACTTGCACAATACATGCTTATTACACTATATTGTGTTATTATATATAAACTTAACAATTTTACTCCTTATATGTGTGACCTCTACAATGTGAACCACATGAGCTGTCATGCAGCAGAATGCCACAAGTGATGTGAAGATTAATGTGCACACTGACCACAGCCTTCTGCTCAGGTGCTTTTAGGGAGCCTATTAGGCTCCATATCCCCTCGGGCAAGACTTTAAATAATGCAGGCTATGCTGGAGCAGATCCTGATGCAAGCTCTGGTTTCCTCTCAGAGAATATCCTGGAGTCATGGGTCAATACCTAGTCCTGCTCGACAGTGTTGCACAGCACTTATATGACCACAGACATTACAGCTTCAGAAGAGGAGTTGGTTTACAGTGCATAATTGGGGGCTTTTGAAGACTTACTGGAAAAGACTCAAAAGGAAAAGATAATTGTTGTCCCTTTTTATTTTTCAATGTCTCCCCAGCTAGTTGTCCTGTTTTCTCTGTCTCCCTGCTACTTAGTCTGTCTCTGCCGATCTACCATTTTCTTCCATTACCGTCTCTGTGCAGCACTACAGCATGCTGAACACACAGCATTCTCTCTTAATTAGAGTGAGTGAAAGGTTTGTGTGTGGCCTGCAGGGGGTGAAATAAGTGGGGTTCTGTGCTGAATGTGATCCCTGTCAGACACAGGATGTCTGCACACTCTCTCACAGTCGCTGAGCCCCCACCCACTTTAAACACTCATATTTCCATACACACACATGCACACACTCAACATAGTCCTACTTACTGCCTCTTTATTACCAACACTGCATACCTGCATTAACTGCAGTATTAAAGTGCTGATATTACCACTGGTCATGTGACAGAAATGAACAGTCGAAGGTAGGAGAGAGAATGTGTGTGTGTGTGTGTGTGTGTGTGTGTGTGTGTGTGTGTTTCAAGTATGTAGAGGCAGTCAGAGTCTTCTAGAGTAACCAGAAAATCTTTTTTCAGCCAGAAGCAACAGATCTCTCTTTGTTGGTATTTTCACACACATCTAGACACATTCATGTAGCTGTATTGAACAAGAGGCCCTTCGACTCAAGAACACTGAAATCACCCCTCTGCTCTCTTACTCTCTCTCTCTCTCTCTCTCTCTCTCTCTGTCTCTCTCTCTATCTCTCTCACACACACACACGCATACACACACACACACACACACACACACTCAAAGTTCATCCAAGACTATCAAAGAAACAGGAACCACCTAAGAAGATTTCAGCAGTGACCAAAACATCAACAGTCAAATGAAAATGTTTGTTCATTCATGCAAAAGATGAATTTTGTGGTGAGTAATATACCACACTAAAAAGGAGTTAAAGACACAGATTCATTCCTCACTAATATTTTCACCCACAACACACTGTTAGTTTAATGTTTAAAAGATCTAATAACACAACTTTTATCTGGGTGAAAGAACAATATTTTTAACAATTTTCAACAATGTGTTTTCAATTATTTGTTGTCTCTTGGTTTTTTTCCAATTATTTGTTGTTTTTATGAACAACTTGTAAACAATGTGAAAAAGACAATAATGTGTATTCCAATATAAAGAAAAAAAATGAACACTTTTTTCCTTACATCAGTAGCCTCAGCTATGCTTGTTGCAGTTTTAGAAGGAAATTGGTTGGTCGATTTTCCTTTGCATTATGTGTTGTAGTATATTACTTGTTTGATTGACATACAATGATCTTTCTGTTGTATTTTATGTTAATATTTTGCTAGAAAGGTAAGCTTTGAATAAAAAAAATCCTGACCCAATAGTCAACGGATCATAAAATAAACATCAAAAGCAACTATTTTTAAAAATTTAATGAAACGCAAAAATCAAGGGTCATTGCCTTGCCCTGCTTAACAGTATTTCACAGCACTTAAATGACCATAGACATTACGGCTTCAGAAGAGAAGTAGTTTTACGGCAAGTAATCAGGGAAGTAACCGGAAAAGACTTGAAAAGGTAATTGCCCCCCTTTACTTTTCAGTGTCTCTCTAGGTACTTTTCTTGTTTTCACTGACTGCCTGCTATTCTGCTAGTCTGTCTCTGTTGTTTTTCCACTTTCCCCTATTACTGTCTCTGTGTAGCACAACACAACAACATACTAAAATAAGACTTTTAGTAGAAAAATACCTTTTTTAGTAGATTGCGTTTTATATATATATATATAAAATGTAAAGTTTTGTTTTTTATTTTTCTTTCAATTGCATTGTAAAAGTAAACAAAAAAAAAAAAAATTTAAAAAAATCTTGAGGATGCCTCACTCAAGACCTATACCCCCGCCCCATAGTTTACTAACTAATAATAATAATAATAATAATAATAAGTTTATTTTATATAGCTCCTTTCAGGAGACTCAAGGCCGCTTTACAATAACAAAAATGTTTACACATAGAAAAAGACATCTGAAGGACAACAAAACAAAATACAGTTAAACATGAAAACCGGTAGGATTGATCTAAACACATATTCAAAGATTGGGAAAAGAGGAAGAGAAAAGATATGTTTTAAGGTGGGTTTTGAAATCCTGTAGTGAAGAAAAATCACGGATGTGTTTGGGAATAGAATAATAAAACTATAAATAAAATTAATTTAAAAAATACAAATACTATCTTCTGTACCTAAACACACTTATACTACATGTATATATCTCTGTTTCTCTCTCTCTCTCTAGCTTTAATTTCTTTTTTTACTTCTTAAAACAAACAAGAACAAATCCTGATGGTTTCTCTATTTTAAACTCAATGTGACATTCGATTTTGAACATTTCAATATAAGAAAGAAGACAAGATAAGACAACTAAAAATAAATATCCTGAGAAATTTCCCCTTAAAATCTACACTATTTGTGTGACTCAGTAAACTCAAGATTGCAGTCGTTTAAAGATTTGCAAGGTTAAATTGATATTAAAATTTTAGTCAGGCTCAAGACTAGATTTAAACCTCCACAGTGCCTGTTGTTTAAGTTAATCATCTTAAGGGCTTCCACTAACAGACAGAACAGAAAGAACTGGACTTTAGAGCACTGAGTTGCAGAAGACAGATCATTGAAAGCTGATTCGGTGGTCTTTCTTCGCCAACTGCCACAATCTTTCTCCAGGATGTCAGTTCCAATCAGGTCCTATCTTCTGTCCTCCGACCCAAATCATCACCCACACCACAGATTGCTTGAATATGAACTCATAAATTTGATACTCTGTTGGGTTTGGGGCTTGACGGAGGTGCTGAGAGTTAGGATGTGAGGGGGCCCATGAGCCCGCCCAGTACGCAGTGTCATGTTCACCGAACAATCAGCCGTGTCCATGCAGCAGGGTAAACAACAGAGGCTGTCAGCTGGTGTCAGGTTCGGCCCTTTCAAAGCAAAGAGTCCAAAATGACAGATGACTGCTCTAAGTGTGGCTGACACACCGCTGATAATGACGATTTGAATGCTGATATGAAAAGTTAAAGTGAGATGTGTAATGGAGATATTCTCCCCAAAACACACAGAGCTGACAGTTATTACAAACATACTGCTGTGAGGAGTGTGAGACACTTTCACTGAGAGCAGCTGATTTCTCTGATTCGGGTAAACTTTTAAAGAAATAAAATCCTTGTAAAAATCTAGTGCTAACTTGAATGTGCAAATGTTTGCAAAATGTGTGCATGTTTGCAAAAAATGCTTGACTGTAAGGCTCTGTTGAATAATAATAGATTCTATTATTATTGTAGTTTTATTTTTATCTAGACCATGTGACATAGACACAGAAGCATTAAATAGTAGCTTTTTTTTGTACTTCTGATCAAATTTTATTACTCATGTAACATCATTTTGATTGTCTTTATGTGTATATAAATCATTTTAACTAAATTATGAATTGACTACAATGTTGACATTTATTGATTTATAAATTTTAAAGCTTCTCTTTCAGTCATTAATATATTTTCACTTGGCCAGCTGAACTTTCAGTTCAGTTTCAAAAATATATATATAATTGTATTTCAGTCACTCAGTCATTAATGTAACAATGGGTTCGAGTTGCATTCTTACTGTAGCTCGTGGTCACTAATCTTAATTAAGTGACAGGGAACAGATGCACATGTGTAACTTAAGATTATATATTGATTGGGGGTTTCATTTGTGGTTAAGATTTAACACTGAAAGCTTGATAATTATGCTGCTGTCATTGTATGTATTTTAAGCCATTTTTATTTTTTTACCTGTAGCTTAGTAAAAATAAGTCAAGTATATACTGGAATTAGACTTATTTTATATTGCAATAAATTATGGTTAAATGATAATCTTTCGAAAGCAACTCAGAAGTGAGTTACAAATGTATTCCATACCAAGGAAACCAGATTACTTGACAATAATCAAATAACTTAATTCATAAGTATATTAATATATAACTGAGTGGAAATGTAGGAACATGACTTATGTGTTTATGGCTAGAACAGAAGAATGTACTGTATGAGATCTTAACCACATTTAAGATTCCTCACTGTAAATCAGTTGTACCTTTCAAAAACCTCTCCATGAATAAAGTGTGCCTGCAACATTCTCATTAAATAAACTCCAGCTAATCTGGCCGGGGTTCATGGGGTTGACGCACTGCAAAAACAACATGTCTGACACAACCGGCACGAGCGTGTCCGTAACCTGAGCTGGGCTGAACTAATGTGCCAGGGTCCAGGAACGCAATGCAGAGAAAAAGCCCAGTCACAGCCGACCAACAGCCCACGGCTCAGCTCTCCGGACCCCCAGCGTGTTGGCCAGGCATGCACAGTGGGGTTCTGCCATCTGGACACATTTCTAGCCTGACAGGGGCCATGGCTGCAGTAAAGACCACATTCACCCACGGCACGTTCCAAAACTGCCACTCCACACTAGATATAAAGCAGACTAGGGAGAGGGACTGCAAAAAAGCAGAGATTTGACACAGAAACACAGGAGCACTTACACACCGCAACCCATCTGTCAGCCATTATGCACACAGCCCTCAGGCTGACAAGCACTGCTATAGCTCACAGAAACAATGAGTGCAGGTTTATTAAAAAAAAAAAAAGGCTCTGGTACACAAATGTTGAAGAGGAGCAATGCATATTGTGTGTGAGAAATCTTTTTTTTCTTTACTCTGAAGAAAAAATACTAGTGTAATTGTAGACTTAGTTATCCATGTTAATTACTTTTGTAATTATTGTTTTGGTCTGTTCGTTCCCTTATTTTATTTTTGTCATCCATTTCTCTGTACAAATATACAACTTCAGTTTAGTACTCTAAAATTCACTACAAGACCCCTATAACTGTATCTAAAAAAGAAAAACACCAACATGACTACTTTTCAATTAGAAGAGTTAGGCTAAATAAATAAATGCCAAATATAACAGGAAGGGAAAAAAAACATTCACCTGTGAAAAATAGAAAAAGTGTGAAAATTCTAGCATAACAGAAACTTAAATAGTGAATATAAACATTTTACCTCCTCAGTGGAGTTAAGTGTTCATAAATAAGGTAGGAGGAAAAGTGACTAAATTTTTGAATGGCCTGTAAACCTGTGTGTGACTGCATGAGGATGGAAAAATATGTTGAAATGTCCTGTTACCATGCGAACGTGTGTATGTTACTTATTTAATTAAAGCCCCAGGCTTTCCGTAAGATCATACTGAAATAAAATCTGCATTTGGTCGGCTGGTTTTGGTTTTGTAGTACGATATTTCCTCATGTGAGAGACTTGCCTGTTGTTCTTGGTTTTGGATTTGCATTGAGCTTAATGCAATGGAGGCAATAAACCTAAATATAAATGTACCATTTAATATGCAATAAAATTTTATGATGGTTAGTTTCTTACCAGGAATGTTATGTGAACTCATCTTTACTGGCTCACTGCTTGTGGCTCCAGGAAGAAATGCATTTAAGCTGGTCTGCAAGAAATGCCATAAACATCTTACTTGTTTACTGTATTTTATTATTTGTGTGTGTGTGTGTGTGTGTGTGTGTGATTAAAACCTTAATATTTTACATGCTTACATTAAAGATGGTTTCTTTAAATTAAAAAGTACCATGAAAACCCTTCACCTCGGACCATTTTTAAATGCAATTGGATGAGCAAGTAAACCAATCAGATTCAGGATCCTTTCTTATTGGATAGTTTGAGAGTGTCAGTTACGTTCTACAGGGGAGGAGTCTAAACATAATCGGAATTTTCTGCCCCCTAGCGGTTCCACCGAAGCGGCGCTCAGTGGAATTTAAACGATTTAGAAACTTGAAAATATAACACACACACACACACACACATATGGCAATCACAAACTAATAGAAAGAAAATACAGCAAAGTAGCATAACGGTTATACTTATATAACAAATTTAAGCCTATAGTAAAACGCTTAATTTGATGTTTTAAAAATGGCCCAAAGTGATGTCCAAAAATGTTTACCCAGAATCATGTCCCAAGTATCCATGCTATTTTTGGTCCTTTGTGGTGAGTCGTAGAAAAAGTATAAAGATGTAAAACATTCATTTGCTATGTGAGTAACGTAATATGGTGTTTGAAAAAACATGCAGCCCGAAAATTAGGCTAAATACACTTGATTTAATATTTAATTTAACGATTTATATTCGCGTATATTTAAGTCATAGTTACTAACACACGGTAACCACGTGTACATACTTCTCCATATGTAGAGAACATCTAAAGGTTAAGTTTTCATTGGTGGTACAGTTTCACAAGTCGGACATTTAATAACTAAGCTCGTGTGGCAGATATTATTCCCGTTAATCAAGTATTCCCTCTAGCGGTCACCGGCTGATACTACAAGTTACATGTTGAGTTTAAGGAGATTTGCAAAATGACCCATCAGTTACAGTACTTAGAAAATAAGACAATCTATCAGTATATTTACTTTATGTTTTAGCAAATATTTGATCTAGAATTATGCAATGACAATTTTATTTTAATGTTAGAGCAACTTACATTTTTAAGCACAATGAATTATCTCAGTGGTTCACAAAATAAGGCCCTGAGTTTTCTTGTTTGTTTTTATGTTCTGTTACATCTGTTACGTTTTTATGTTCTGTTACATTGGTGAAAATCCCATCCAACCAAAAGTTATAGCCCATTTATTACCAAGTTGTTACATCATGATTCTTAAATCTATACGATTTATTGTTTGCTTGCTCCAGGGTCCGTGTTCGATTCCCCGGACTTTGCAAGTTCTCCTTGTGCTTGGTGATTTTCCTCCGGTTTCTTCCCATCGTCCAAATACATGCAGATTTGCGTTTCCAAATTGCGTGTGTGTCCATGTATATGCGTACGATGGATGTGTACCCCGCCTCGTGCCTTAAATCTCGTGGGAAAGGTCTCTGCGACCCTGTATATAGGATAAAGTTGATGATTGGTTTAAATAAAAGTTCAAGAACTTGAAACAAGCTATATTATTAACGTAAATTATATATACGTGTTTGTGTGTGTAAAGTGCTCTGTGTAAAAAAAAAAAAAGGTAAAAAGGAATAAAGAGAGGCCCTAATAATAAAACTAGTCTGTAACAGGTGCATCAGTAAGTGCTGCATGGTGCGACCATGCGACCAGAAGCAGGATCAGTCGACCGCTTTAAGGCCTCCTCCATCCCTCCCTCCCTCCCTCTCTCTCCTTCACTTCCGCCGCGTCTCCTTATCGGCCATTTTTTTATTTAACTCTTTCATGAAAAGTTATGTAAACACAACAAAGCTACTAAAGCTTTTGATGGTCACCTTCGCCAAAAACACATCATATGTATGATCGCTAAATGTGATATTTAAAAAAACAGGTGTCGGAAGAGGACGAGCCCAGGACCTGGGCTGCACTGGGAATACTGAGAACAACCTGCGACAGCGTTATCAGGTAGGCAGTGCACACTTCCAACATCTTCCAACACTTCCTCAATCAATGTCACTGGATCTCCTTAAACACGAAAATCAATGCTATAAAAAGCCTATGTTCTGCCTGATCTTATGTACACTTTATTTACATATAAGACAACGTCATTCATAAAATAAAATAAAAACCGCCATTTAGGCAACTGAATAATAATAATCATCATATTAATTATAATAACAAGGCAAAGTACAGCCTGTTGTGCGTTAGATTAAACTAATTACTAATTATTTTAATAGCAACTGTTCCCCGAAACACACAACTAAAATGAGCGTGTGCATTTTATTTTGTTTTATTTGTTGCCGCCGCTTAGTCATGTGTCGCTCGCGGATGAGTCGACTCTTTGAATCGACTCTTTTGGGTGAATTTTGGGAGCTATTATTGTTATTATTATTATAATGGAGGATAATACAATTGTATTAAATAGCAGTGTGTTGTAATAATGTGTGTGCATGGAGTATTTTTGAGATTTTTAAGAGTTTTTGTTTTTTCTTCAGAAAATGTTTTATTGTTCTTGTTTCTTGAGATATAACAGACCTGTTTCATGGTGGATTATGGTACAGGACAAGTACCAAACCTTGGTAACAAACCTTCTCAAATAATCTGGAACTCTTTTATATTTGGTTTATATTGGGTGTATGTAATAAAACATTCGCTTGTTAAAATCGCAAGCTACATGTATAATAATAATATCACAGTATTGGTTAGCCTATCATATTTGTCATTGCCTAATCTGTAGTTGTAAACCAAGAACTTTCCTTTAAATAATAACTAAATAAGTTTACTGAGTCGATTCTTTGCTAATGAGCTGAGCTGAGGGGGGGAGAAACCCGGAAGTCCATTACGCTCTGGCGCCGCCTTTGCGAACCCTATGCGCACGCGCATTCATCCTCGAGTTGGGCGGTGTTCCCCTGTATGATGTCTCTCGTAAATCTCCTTACTTTTATATCTGAAGGTTAGGAGCGAGGACGGAAATTAGCATTCCAGTCCTGTTGGCTGGCGTGTTTGTTGTTGTTGTTTTTATTTTGAGACCAGCCGAGCTTTATACCGCAGTCAGAGGAAGTAACCTGGTAATATGTGAAGTTGCATCTATCGCCTTAACTTCCATATGGATTTCAATTTGTCCTAAAAGCATAACATTGAATTACAAGCAGATTATGACAACAGCTAATGGGCTACAAGGCAGACAAAGTAAATCAAAGCATATTTTAAATACACCATGGACAGGGTGCCAATTCATCACAGTACACACACACTACGGGCAACTTGGGAATACCAATTAGTCTAAATCTGCATGCCCTTGGACTGTGGGAGGAAACTCACCAAACGCAGGGAAAGCATGCAAACTTAACGCACACAGACCTGAGACAGGAATCAAACCCTCAATACTGGAAATGCAAGGCCACAGTGCTAACCACTACACCTTGATACTTTAGTTGTAAGTAGTTACTAGCTGCACTTGGGCTAGCAGAATCAGCTAATAGTCACGTCAACCATCAGAATGATTTTGACTGTGGCATGATTGTTGGTGTCAGGTGGGCTGGTTTGAGTATTTCTTTAACTGCTTCTATCCTGGGATTTTAATGCACAACAGTCTTTACAGATACTCAGAATAATGTCATAAATAAAACATTCAGTAAGTGGAAGTTGTGCAGACAATTTTTTTCTGATGAACAAAGGATGGCCAGATATGTTTGAGCTGAGACAAAAGCTGTAGTAACTGAGTACGTTAGTTCAGTGTTCTTCAGTAGCCTTCCCAGTCACTGGATCTGAATCCAATAGAACACCTTTTGGACGTGGTAGAATGGGGGACTCATAAAAGTACATCTGAAAAATCTGCAGGAATTGCATGATACTAACCCATACACTTTCCAAAATGGCCTTCACTGTGTCTAAGCCTACATTGGGCCAATACCCATTTTAAAAGTTTCCTGTGGGCAGCCCACATTGGACCAAAGCCAGTGTCATGTTTATATGTAAATCTCCATTCGCGCAATGTGGATTGCCTGCGTTGAAGCAAAGTTGGTAAGAGCCTGATGTGGACATGAATGATGGGTAGCATCCAAAATGTTACCATTCTGTTGCTTCACTCACAAGCAATAAAGATTGCATAGGTTTGAGTCACACCTAGTACATAAGGTAGTATATAGGTTCAGTGCTGCCAAAGTGCTAATGGCGGTGTCATCCATTGCAGTATTTCCCAAAAACCTGGGATATCCTGCATTAATCCAGGTTATAAACCTGGGTTTTGATACAGTATTGAATTAGCTACATCTAATCATAAACACATGTGTCTTCACGTGTTTCAGGAAAACATGAGGAAAAAGCAGAATGTGAAAAACAGGAAGGCAGAAGAGCCTACAGTAGTGCAAGAGTTTGCTGTGGAAAAAATAATTCGTCGGAGAGTCAACGATGGAAAAGTGGAATACTATCTGAAGTGGAAAGGCTTCACAGAGTGAGTGTCTGGAAATATCTGGCAGTATAGCTATATATATGTATAAACATTTTCTTGGTTTTGTTTCGGTACATTGGGTTGATCATTGGGCTTCTGTCTCAGATTCAGAAGTTTCACTTTTTAGATCTTTTGAACATTTTTCAAATAATTTAGTATTACTCTGAAAATACACACCCTGTGATTTATCTATATCATATCTCATTTCCTGCTAATCAAACTCTAAAACATTAACAACAGCTTGGGTAAAGTGCTGTAATTTGTTATTTTCTAATGACTGAAGATATAAAACAAATATGATGCTGATTCTACTACTTTATCTCCCCAGTGCTGAAAACACTTGGGAGCCAGAAGACAACCTGGACTGCCCAGAGCTGATTGAAGAGTTTCTCAGAAACTTGGATGTCTCAGGTGAAACAGAAAGAAAGGACAATATCCCTCTGGATCCTGTTATTCAACCCAAAGAAGAACAGACAGAGCTGGATGCTAACATTGTAAGTGACTAGGCATTTTTATGCCATATATACAAAATTATGGAAATAAAAAGAATCTCTCCTTAAAATTAGCAAGAAATATTCACACCTTATCCCAAGGAGTGATGTATGGCTACCCTTTCAGCTACTAGTTATATGCTAAAATCATTATTATAGCATACAGATAATAGACTTCCCCTCAGTTTAAAATGACTGTTGTATACATGTTGGTGACTGCCAGCAGCATCAGCAACACTATGAGAAAAAGCAGACCGTGTGTGAGACTGGGGAATCTGCAGATCACAACACTGAGACCACCAACGACCAACCTCTTATCCAAGAACCAGAACGCATCATTGGATCAACTGACCGACAAGGAGAGCTCATGTTCCTCATCAAATGGCACGGTTCCTCTATTACATCTTTTGAAATAGTTTAAAGTTTAGTGTGTCTGATTTCATGTTTATTTACAGTTTGGGATTAAGCAGCTAATGACTGTTCTTAAATTATTGTGGCATTGCAGGAAAGACACAAATGATGTGGTGCTGCTGTCAGCCAGGGAAGCAAGTGTAAGATGGCCCAAGATGGTCATTGGCTTCTATGAGGACAAGCTAAGCTGGCACGAAGAGGAGGAACAGTGAGAATGAACTGAAAACAACATCTTGGCAGCTTTAAATGTTTCCTCTCAATCATGTCCAATGGATTTTCCTGTTGTGAAAGGTCATGTTGTGAAAGTGTGTAAATTCCCAGACACTGTGAAACATGTCATAGCACACTGAACTGCACTGTAGGGTGATATGTTTTAACAAGTCAATCAAATTGTCTAGATTAATGAATAAATGGTTGGATAATCAGTGCTGTATTTGAACTGTAGGTCTGTTTAAAGTTTTACCTTATTGCTGTATAGTCTTTCAAATTTGACTTGAATTGAAAAAGAGGCCAATGGCGGTGTCATCCATTGCTATATACTAATGAGAAATTGTCTAGGATTAATCACTGTTACTGTTGGTCTCTGTATAGCTGTTTTAGCACTTCTTCTACTGTGATTAAGACCAGTGATCTGTGAAATTTGTAGTTTTGTTCATTTGCACAAAGAAATACAAATGTAGCATTTAAAATTGCTTCTTTAAAAGCACTAATAGCACAGTGTGCTATTTTATTACATCTCAGCCAGCGCAGTGCATTGTGTTGCGAAATGTACATTCATGGACTTTTTATGGTTTATTAGTGGGTTTTAAAGAGGATCCAGAAACTCTTGTTGGCTTAATAAATGTCAGATTAACTTGAGAAAGTCTCATTCCTTTTAATGTACACTGTTGTTGCCAATTTTTTGATAATATCTTTATATCAGGTTATATTACCAAAATAATAAGTGATTTAATTACAGAACCGAACGTATGGTTTAGATGTAGAGTAGTTTAATGGAAATCTCAGTTTTGATTTATTGGTTATTTGATCAATTTCATCCTAAAAATAAAATAATCTTTAAAAAAAGAAAGTACAGGCCTTAATGTAATGTAAATGTGATTAACCTTTCTCCATCAGAAATCAAAAGTGAGAAGTATAGTTTTATCTAAATGGAAACACATGTGCTCAGCAGCATGAGTAATTCCACAATTGCTACAAGTTTTAAAAAGTTCCCTACAATTTGACAACTTCCCTTTTTGTCTCACAGACATTTTGTTGTACTTTGAGCAGCAGACACTTTATCGTGCTGCGCTACCTATATAGTCCTATGCAGGAGTTAATCAGTGTGTGGGTCCGGGATCCTCGCATTCAGAAGGATGACTTCTGGCATGCATATCTGGATTATGAAATCTGCATACATGTAAGTGTTCTTACTAACTAATAAACTATATAAGATCCAGAGTCCTACACTTGTTTAGGACATGTATGATGCCAATAAATCTATGTCTCTCATGCTGCTTATAGACAAACAGCTTGGCTTTCAATAAGAAAAGCTCTTGTGTTCGAAGGAGGTATAGTGAGTTTGTCTGGTTGAGGCAGAAGCTGCAGGAGAATGCCTTGCTTGTGTATGTACCCTTTTAGGTCTTTACTGATTTAAAAGAAATGTAATATTTACTGTTGCTTACAACGCTTTACTAAAATACACTAAAGTACTAATGACCAAAAGTATGTTTACACCTGACCATCATGCCCATATGTGGCATTTCCTTAGCCTGTTTCCACAAAGAATGTCTTTTCATGCTGTAGCAATACAATTTCCTTTCATTAAAACCATAAAGATACCCAAACCTGTTTATCCATGACAATGCCCCTCTACACTAAGAAGGTCCATAAAGGCATTCAAAAAGAACATTTGGGTCTAACACCTAGGTGTCAACATACTTTTGTCCATATCTGTAAAGTATCTGAAAATTCCTGCATAAGTATTGTGAAATACTTACAATACTTGTAAGTATTTCACAATACATACTGCATGGATAACATTGCAAAAATTATCATTGTTGGTATATTAACTGGTTTGTTGGCCTGTGATGTGACCTTTAGAGTGAATCTTCCTGAGCTTCCCCCAAAGAACCCCTTCTTTAGTCTCAACAATGCCAGACAGATCACTGTTCGCATGGAAGGACTAAGGCACTTCCTGGAAGAGTAAGTGTCTCGTATGACCATCTCTGCTAGTCCTGTGCCAACTCCATATGTGCCTATGATGTCACTTGTCCAAACCTTTTCCATGAATCATTATGATGAATATTAATTAATATGTGTAAATGTAGAGTAGTATAATGTAGTATAGTATTTTAAGGTTTTAACAGTGTTACTCTCATTCCTGTGTGTTCTGTAGGATCCTGCACAACCCAGTGCTACTGTCTGATAGCTGTCTGCACCTTTTTCTCCAATCTCAGTTGAGTGTAAGAAATATTGAGGCCTGTGCTGAGGGCAAGAGCCACTACACTGTCACTGAAGCTATTCAGAACTCCCAGACACAACGCTTTGGCTCTGAAGAGAAAACACATGATGATAGGGAAAATTATTCAGAATGACTGGCTTTTGTCACATTTTATTTTAGTCATGACTCTTGATTAATCTCTGAAAAAAAACTATTAATCATATTGTGTTTGCCGAAGCATCCAGATTTCAATGTGTCCCACCCAAATAAAATAAATGTTACGTACAATGTAATTGCTAAATGATTAATATAAGCTGCTCTTCCTCTTTCATTTTTTGTGCTGTGACTATGTACTCTGTGTATATAATATTTATCTTTATTGCCCAATAATAAAGCCTTATTGGGACTGAATTCAGCATGTGGTCTCTGTATAAAATATTTTAATGTTTGAACCACAGATGGGTCTTGAGAGTTTTATAGGATGAATTTACTGTGCCCTTGCAAATGATCCTTAACTGTCTGTGAACAAGCCAACCCAAAGGATGTTTTAAGTGAGGCCCATGAGGGATGAATTCTGGATATTGTGTACATCATTGTTATGCTAAGTGTCATAATTATAACCCAGAAAGACTCATAACACGAATGTATCTAAAAAAAAAAAAAAATTCCTAATTGGTAAATCTGAGAAGTGTTTAAAATTCTGTGTAATTTTGGTCAGCAGGTGGCGCTTCAGCTATGTTTATTTGCTTACAGGTTTGCTACACTACTGAGATCCCTAGTCTCCTGGTCCACTTTAGTCTTCTGTTATTTTGTAAATGTGATATTGATGTGTTTTCACTACAAAAAAAGAATAAAAATATATCATTTTTTTTAAATAATTGGAATGTGATGCTGTATATGATGCCTGAAATAGACTCTTTATTTGAAATAAATCTCTTTCCTTCCTTTTTCCATCTTGAAAGACTCAAATAGTCAAAAATAGATATGGCTCTCATGTCTTTTTCAGAAAAGCATTATGCAGTATTTTCAGTTTCAGTCAACAGGTTGACATGTTTCTCTAATCACCTGCTCCCTGAACATCGTTCTCACACCCAGGCTTTCCCATAAGGACCATGTCAGCTGCCTGCCACTGGCTCACTAACAATGGAGAGTGTCTTAATAAGCTCCCCATGCAGTCATCTGCCTCTTAGCAAAGCTGACAGGCGTGGGACCGTGGAGCTCCCAGTGGAGTGTCATAGGATGCGCACACACTCACACATACCTGAGACGTTTGAGCAGCCCTTGCTGCAGTTTGAGTGGCCCACCACATTTGACAGGTGTGTTGGTTAATGTCATTAAGCCGTCATTCTGTCCACCTACCATGCTGAAACACTCGGCCTCTTGGCCAACTTCTTCATGAGCTGGTCATTCAGCAGCCCAGATGGAGAAAATGACATTTGAATTTTATTGCAAAGTCCATGGTACCCCACACCGGCAAAAAGTCAATACAACTAAAAACATTACATAGTACACTATGACCAAATATTTGTGGAAATCTGACCTTCACATCCATATGTCTGCTTCCCCACCCTAACCTCAATACCACTTAACACCTTTAGAATGACCTGAACTGCTGACTGCACTCCAAGCCTCCACACCCTACATCGGTGCCTGGCTACATTAATGCTCTTGTGGTTAGATGAACACAAAACTCAACGGCCACGCTCCACAATCTAGTGAAGAGTGCAGGTTAGTATAACAGCATGTTCAGCAAGTACATATGAGAGCGATTGTTTGGTGTCCACACAAAATATAAAAGCAACTGAAAAAATCATAATAATAATTCTGCCATTTAAAAAAAAATTATTCTTGTAAAAGTTGACACAGGAGGGTGGAATAGTGGGACAACAAGTAGTTTTGTTGCCTCATGATTCTGTGGTCCTGGTTTGAGCTCGGGGTAGTGTCTATGCAAAGGTCTACATGGGTCCACATGGGTTTCCTTTGGGTTTTCCAGTTAATTACGTGTACAAAGGACTGACCTTCTATCCAGAGCCTTTTCCTGCCTCATGCTTAGTGAGAAAGTTGTTTTTGTTTTGTTTTTTTATGTGTTCATCACGAGTAATTATGTACAATAGATTCTTTTTTTTTTCAGCATAAATTTATATATTTTCTTAAATTAAAATTTTTACACAATCAATAATTAATAAAACTGTTCTGCTTCTTTTTTTGTTATTTATTGGGTGGACTTACATTTAAACATTGTACTTAATATATTCAGTGTGTAATAAACTATATTTAATATTTTACTCTCAACTGCATGTAAAACCTTAATTTACAGTAAATGCTGCAGCAAGGCTGCAGCAGAGGCTACACTACTCTAATGTAACATGCCACAAACTGTAACATGTCTGACACATTTGCTACATTAATTAGATTATCGTGTCTTCCTGTAGTGACAGTGGTATTCATTATAAATTCATAATGGGAAGAAACAAAGGGCTTCTGGCTCCATGACAGACAGGTAAAGGCACCTCTAGCCCTCCTGCGCTCACTATGGACTAGAAGGGCAGGGGCGAGTGCACCAAATTGGAAATGGGAGGACTCTCCACTGAAGCTGTCGTATTAATCCTCTCAGGGACTGTCGATGTGCTCATAAAAGGAATGTGTGTGCGTGTGTGTGTGCTGTGTGTGTGTGTGCGTACACTGCTCACATTACCCCTCCCTTTCCTTTCACACACTGTAGTAATGAAGCTGTCATGGCTGCCACAGTGTGGATGTGGCTGATATTCAAATGGGAAAGCCATCACCTACTCATGACAGAATAGTCCAATTAGAGGCCGAGGGCAGAGACCAGGGCCAGGCAAAGGTACGCCTCCTGTATCTTCACCAAGAAAAGCAAAAACGGTGTAGTGTTTCAGTGTTCACTGCGGACTTACATGACGATCCATGGCAAGCTGTTACAGCATGAATTGCTCTCCTGTGATGTGTAGAATGTATGGATACTACTACTAGCTGCTACTAACTTTACAGGATTTTGTACCTGCCTTAGATCTGAGGTATACTTCCTAGGATGCATGCATATGGGCATATTGCTGTGGTGGTTATTTAATGTATTGAATGTCTAGTTCAACTGGAACATGGACATAATTTATGTCACATTGATGGTCAGACTTACTGTATTGTTTTATGCAGACGTTACAAAATCTTAATATTTGAGCCTCACCATAAAAATAGCCCGGCCGTCAGACTGTTCTATGAATCTAAACTTAGTATCAAATTTCCCAGGACAGTGACAAACTACTGACTCTGCAAATGTTTACTTTACTCGCCTTTAGCCAGTTACTTTGAGCTGTATGAATAGGACTAGCGAGCAATGGCAACCTCAGTTGTTAATGCCAGTCAGCCACCATGACAACACTAAAAATCCTCCACACTGAGAACATTACCAAATGCCAGAGCCCAGACATTAAACAACAACTGTTCCATATGGGACTCATAACGAAAACCAACTTTGTAGAAGGATATCGTGATAGGTGTCTTAAGTTGTATATTAATGCTGAATGAGCTGAGTGTTTCTCAAGCACAAGCTGCAGAAGGAGAGAAGGGAAAGGAACGGCTCCGCAGGGGACGCAACCATCTGCTGCAGGGCACATCAGCGCTTCAGTCGATTCCAATCACAAATCAGCACACTCATGCATACACATGCGCACACACCTTGAATTTGACCTTTACTTTGTCATAAGCTATAAAGAGAGCATGAAATGAGATGCAAATCAGTATCTATGCATTTATCCTTGTTGTCAAAGTGTGTGAATGACAAATGTCCATTTTTCTCTACACAAATAAGAACCTGTCCTCATTAAATCACCACACTTTAAGTAACCTACCATATCGAAAAGTACTCTACCAAGGTCAGCTTCTTGATGTTTCAAAACAGTGAGCTGAAAAACAACTTTTTGATCATGGATAATCGATAGTCAAATGAACACAAATAGCACTTCAAAAAGAAAACAGTTATTCAATCATTTTAAAGGAAACACCTGGGAGATTAACAATTCGAACACGTACATAATGGAACTCGAATCTGCATGCAAGATCATGCAATAACTCATTTGTCTTTCATAAGAAGTTATGAAGGGGGTTGGCTTTGTGTCTCCCATCTCCACATCGAGCTCAATCTGAGAAACAGCTCTCTCTGTCACTGCTACCTGATCCGGACATTTTCCCGCTGTCAATCACACGTCAAGTGGGAAATGAAGCTGGATGTAACTTGTCCCTCATTCATCAAGCCTGACAGGCTACCTTTGCATGGTTACACTTGGTTGGGTGCCAGCAGCATGAAGCAGACAGTGATGGTACACACTAGATCGAGATGGCAAAATTATAGAGGAATTATGGCAGCTGATCACTGGTGCAGTGCCATTTGGCTGGGTGTTAAATGTCACCAGTGACCTGTATTTTCTAGCCTTTGACACTGGGAAGCACCTTATCTACACATATGGAGCATTTCACTGAAATGCCCTGGTGTAAGTGATGCACTGATATTATCTCTAAAGCCCAAAGGACAGCGATGTTTTTGAATAATTTAGATGTTGAAGCTGATGGTCAACAAAGTAAAAATAAAAAAAGGCCCAGCATCACCTAAACACAATAATAAGATTCTCTTTCCTTAGAAGGATTAATCTGATATGTAGTCTATAATAGCACTTATACCATAGTGCCATCTCCACTGACATCCAACTTGCAAATGATACACATTTTAAAAGACCTGCCATAGGCTTCTGCAATAGCACAGAGATATGTCTCTTCAGAAAAAAAAAAAGCTCAGCTTACAAAAAAGGCTCAGTTATACCCCATGCCTAAATCAGTTGGTGCCTATGATTGCTTCTGACACATTTTAAATGGGTTTGTGTGCTGGCCTTTAAAAAGCATGGTTTCCTGAGGTCCTCACAGTGGGGCAAATAATAGCACTAAGCTAATATCTTGTTAGAGGGGGGAAATACAGAAGGGAGCTGGAGGGAATAGAGGTTGGTGCTTTCTGGGTAAGCCGTGTGTGTGTGTGTGTGTGTGTGTGTGCTGGGTGGTGAGGGGGTGTGCAGAAGAGGACTCGATCTCTCGAGGGCCCCTTGTATCCCTGCCAGGTTATATAAATCAGCATGCAGCTTGCGGCCGCAACGAGCTAGAAAATAAAAAAAGCATAAAAGTGTCGGAGTGAAATAGAGGGAGGGAGAATTCTTTTATGATGAAACTAAATTCTCCTTACTCGGCAATAGATCCACTGCCCAGGTCTGATTGTTTATTCCAGACGCCATTCATCATCGCAATACCACAAATGACTCAAATTACCACACCTGCTACTCATATAATGCTCTTACTATGAGTACTTCATACTCACGTAATTTAGGCAAGAATTCCTGAAGGACAACCTAATGTTACACTGCACATATGGACATTTTAGTTATTAGTTTGCATGTGACACAGAAGGCATGTTGTTGCACTTTTATGAGGAATTATCCAACAATTAAAATTGGACTAAAGGGCTGGAGTGGTATTCATTCTTATTATAACTAAATAATAATGTATTATATTAGGCAGCACAGTAGTGTAGTTGTTGGCACTGTGGCCTTGCAGCTCCAGGGACAAGGGTTCGATTCTAACCTGGGGTCTGTGTGTAGACTTTGCTCCATGTACTCTGGTTTCCTCCCACAGTCCAAAGACATGCAATGTAGGCTATTTTGCGTTTCCAAATTCCCCACAGTGTGTGAGTGAGCACACAAGTGTGTGTGTGTGTGTGTGTCTGCGCGCGCTCTTGTGTGCCTTGTAATGGATTGGCAACCTGTCCATGGTGTACCCCGAATCGTCCCCACGGATAGGCTCCAGGCCTCACGCCAACATGTACAGGATTGGCGGTATAGAGAATGAGTGATTATATTACATCATGAATGATAATTATATATTAACTTAAATACTTAATGTCTTCACGGTTTTAGTTTAAGGTGCTGTTTACCTATGTCTATATCTGAAGTGCGACCACATGCACAATAAAAAAAAAATGTCTCCTTTTAAATTTATGCTTTTTAACTTGGCTAACAGCCCTAATGTCAAAATGAGTCTGGAGACACAACATTAAGTGGCTGTTGGTAAACAAGGTCCAAAGTTCTCCTTACATGGTTAGGTTGTGATTCAGCCCTGGCCCAAGAAAGCACCTTTTCGGTGACCTTACAAACATCTCCTGTACTTAAGGTGCTAAGTCATCTCTGGATAACTGACATATAAAAAGAGAAGCCTGCCCTAGGTTTGAAAAGGGCATGAGCTTCAGCAGTGATGCTGCTAAGCTTAGCACTTCTACCCTGGACATGATTCCTCCACTTCCATCCATGCGTACACAGTGTGTGTGAGAGAGAGAGAGAGTGAGAGAGAGAGACTCCCTTAACGGCAAACTGAGAAAGCGCAATGCTGAGCCTGACTTAGGGTAAGTTTGAGTTTACAAGGCATGCGTGAGAGTGACAGCGTGTATGTATCTGCAAGTTTAACATCTACCAACTAAAACAGTTTGGCAACTCATGCCCCATCTCAGATAACTGCAGTATCATCTGTCATTCCAGGCTACTGCTTGCACTGACAAGCTCACCCCATGGGCATGCAAAACAATTCGTCATTTACTAACAAGCACTGGGTCTCTCAACTGGACAGCTGGAGCACAATCATATTCCTGGACATCATAAGAGTAAACAGGACCATAGCCCAGTAAATAATCACGCCATGATGAGGTAGCCAAGGGCATGGGCGCAATGTTTATAGCAGGTGGACAAACACCTGTCATACTTATAGTGCTGATTTATTCTGGGAAAAACTTCAGCACATATGTCTCTTCTAGCTGCCAAGCTGATCTTTCTTTCTTTCACTGCCAGTGCTCCTCTTTTTTGGGGGGGATGTTATAGTGCAGGTGGTACCACATTCATCAAAACATTATGTAATTTTTTTTACAGATATACAGTGCTTAAGACAGTAACCTGGCAACATTTAGACAATAGTTTTTAATGTATGACCTATTACTTAATAAAACTTCATGATGTAAGAGATGTAAGAAAATTTTACCATCTCCATTGAAGGCCACTTGTAGAAAAACATTTTATAATGTGGGTTGTGTTATGCCTTTGGATTGGCCAGTGCACCCAGCCTCAGAGAATTTAAGGCTGTGTCCCAAACCTCTTGCATACTGATCAATACCTATGCCTAAGTAAAACAGACATCAATGTCATTGCAATATACCCTTTATTACGTTAGGATGCAATTCGGGATTCAGCACAAGTGTTCACAAGTCACAATAACTTGATTCTGCACATCATTATCAAACTGGCAACTGTCAAAGTTATTGAGTTCCAATAAAAGAGCAAACATTTCTCAGTAAGAGGCTTTTAGCTACTGTCAACCAGTGATACAGCAGCATTACTATACTTGCTCATTACCAATGCAGTAGAGAAACCATGCTTTTTATGTATCAAAAATGGTAAAATAAAAAAAATAAAAATAATAAAATTAAATCTACTCTAATGTTAGCTATAACATAAATTCAGTTTAAAGGAGAAATAGCTACTGTGCTGTACCCTCTCAGTGCATTACTCATGGTCAAAACACAGGAAGAATGTGGAAGGCTTACCCTGAGGCTCTGCATATACATGACGCAGCTATCCTTCTATCTCTAGCTCATTATATATGGCATAGTGAAGAATATAGAACTATCACCTCATTTCTAAAGTTTTATATTACTCATCCTGTGTTATTAGTTTATTTTTTATTTCATTTAATTATTGTGGGCAGCATGGTGGCTTCGTGGTTAGCACTGTCGCCTTGCACCTTCAGGGTCCAGGTTCGAATCCCACCTCAGGTTAGTGTGCATAAAGTTTGCATGTTCTCCCCATGCTTGGTGAGTTTCTTCTGGGTACTTCAGTTTCCTCCCACAGTCCAAACATATGCAGATTAGGATAGTTGGCGTTGCCAAACTGCTCGTATCATGTGAATGAGCGTGTGATATGTGTGTGCCCTGCGCTGGATTGGAACCCCGTCCAGGGTGTAGCCTGCCTCGTGCCGTAAGTCTCCTGGGATAGGTTCCAGGCCTCCCATGACCCTGAATACACAATAAAGCTGTATAGACGGTGAGTGAGTGATTGTTTATTGTATTTTCCAGATTGTTAAAGAAACAAACCAGAGTATAAAAAGCCATGTGAGCAGAGGTCAAATCACTCTTTCCTGATAAAAACCAAGTTAAAAAACAGTAAGGATAATTCAATTGGCCATTCGTTAGTTTTCCACAAAATTAGACTGTAAACAAACCTTCCTTTTTTAGCCAGTAAAAAACCAAGTCATTCTTAAACAAGTGGAAGTGACCTGGAACATGCATTTGTATACACATTTCTCAAAAACATCAGACAGATCATGATAAAGCACTAAGTAAATCACTCTCTATACCGTACAGGATTTACAGGGTCATGGGAGACCTGAAGCCTATCCCAGACAATTCAGGGCAGTAGGCAGCATCTTGGGGCACCTTGACAACCCATCACAAGCACACACATGTACATACTCACTTACACACTGCAGGGAATTTGGAAACTCTGTATGTCTTTGGACTGTGGGAGGAAACCAGAGTACGAGGAGAGAACATGCAATTTCCACCCGAGCAGGACTTGTGCCCTAAACCCTGGGAGAGCAAGGCCACAGTGCCACTGCGCCACCATGCCGCCTTGAATCAGTCAGAGTTAATTGTGAGAATGATTCACAGCAGCACTGGACCAGATCATGCAATATTTTCTTCCCTAACTCAGTAAGCATGTTTAACACACACACACACACACACACACACACACACACACATAAGCTCCATAGTGTTAAAAATTACGATTTAAGGTGGCTTTCATAATTAAAATCTTCATAAAACATTCAAATCTATTGAAATATTCCAAACGAATTCAATTGAATTGAGTTAAAATTGATTTTTTTTCTAAACCTTCTATTAGCAAATAGTTAAAGTCATGTCTTTTTCATTAAACTCTGCTTACATGACTCTACAACGTGATGTGGTTTGACATTGCATATTTAAGTATTTCACTCACTCATTCTTTGGTTGATATTATGTGGTCCTCTGGGTCCATTCGGGGTAATTCACACCGGACATATTTTGTTTTCTACATGTGGTAGTTGAGCTTCTATTTTAACAAGCATTTCAATTCATACCAGGTGTGTCAGCGGCACATAAAACATGTGCCTTTGCATCACACTGTGTTTGTTGCTAACTCAATTTTTTCATTCACATGGACGTGGCCAGCTAACTCCATTTGAAATCCATTTGAATCACACTTTCTTTAGGCTGCGAACTAAACTTTCACTTTATTTATGTAGGTCAAATTACATTTATTATTAGCTAGACTAGTTGATTCTTTTTAGGCAATGATAAATAGATGCACTGTACCTATAGATTAGGAGGAGTGACCATACAAAATACTGCAAAGTATTGGCTTACTTTCAAACACTGGTAAACAATAAAAAAGCATGGTCTCTAAATTGTCTTTGTTTTAAATGATTTGGAACAAAACCAGAATCTGAGTCACAAGGGCTTGTCAAACACTGAGTGTTATCGCAAGAGCTAAGGTGTCTCAGTAGAAAATGTGGTTGGTGCTGAGACCTAGTGGCCCACTGTTCCAGTGGAACTTAACGGGCAGTAATTAATAACACCCAGGGACTAGTAGACATAGTGCTTTTAACAAATTGCTAATATATTCCTCTCAGCAATGCTGTCCAGAGAAAAAATGAGACTCCTTATTTAAAACAAAGAGATTGTGATTGCAAACAATGGCTCATAAAAGTTTGTTCTTTAAAAAGCCAGAAGTTTATTATGCCTGTAATATACTGTGATGAATGGAAGGAACCGTACAAAACAAACAATCAGGAGAACACCTTATGTGATAATAATGACCATATATATTCACAGATTGTAGTTTAAAAGCCACTCAGTATAACATAGACCTTTTTAATTGCCCAAACACTCAGCACTTAAAATACGAAGGCGAAGTTCACCAGTCATTATGAATCATCATGGCCGTGGCCAGCAATCATGAGAAATGCAATGCATCAGCATCCTTGTCTGTATAGCTTTGGGTCCTACCAAAGTGCTTTATGTTAGTTTTCAGCATGAATTGCATCGCCAGATGATGACCCCAATTAATATTTGCTTACATTCCAGCAGCATCAGTGTCAGATTTAGTGGCAGAAAATGAAGATGTAGCTCTAATGGTTTGTTGACAGACGGCCAGTTAAAAATATATATACATCTATATTTTCCTGAGAAACGCCACAGAATACCACATCGGTACACCGTTGTTATTCAGAGAGGGGTTTGGTGTGAGAAAGATTGAGTGAAAAATGAAGGAAGAGAAATAAAAAAGAGATCAAAAAGGTCAGATAAAAATGATTTACATTAGATGTACACAACTTGGGTGAGCAGAGACTGTAGTAGTGAAGATCTTTATCAGAGTTCTCCAGTTGTCAAGATTAATAGACCAAAGATTTATTCCCAGAGTCTTAAAGAGGAAGATTACAAATTTTCCATAACCATAATCTTATCACCCACCAACTTTTGTCACATGCATTTCCTAACCCTGCTTAACCAATTAAGTTACTTAAAATCAATCACTGCAGAATACAGCATACCGGACAAAACGCAGGTCCAAGTGAACACCTCGTCTGAACTTAGATTTCTAAGCTTCTTAGTTCTCATTTTTTTCTGACCTTTATTTCCTTCCCCTATAACTCTCTCTTCCTCTCTGTCTAATCAAACGTATCCTTTTATAGTTGCCCAATTTAATTAGAAATGTTTCAGTATCATTAATGGAATTTAGCACCACAAGATTAATTGGTTTATGGCTTTTATCTTTGAAACCTTATATTTTAGGATCAAATTGTAATAAAAGAGTCATAGATGGAGCTGTCTGGAGCTGGGCACAGGACATGGTGTGGATCCATTAACAACATCATTTATTGCCATCATAAAACTGATGAGCAATATTTTGCCAAACAGCCCTTGGCACCCCAGTGTAGTTCTCTCAGTAACAAGTAGAATTTGCTGTGGGGCAAAAGGATAAGTAGACCACACTGCCCTGTGTTTGCAAAAGTCATTTGCAACTCATGTACATGGTAGTAAACAGGTCACATAGGTTTTGCACAAATTGTTTAAGGAATTTTTAATGAAGTCAGAAAAAATAAAGAGGTCAATTAATCTAAACCCTTATAACACAAATGGATACATATTAATCCTATTAGTGCCATTTTATTTAATTTACATGCAGGTTAAAATTTATATCGCATAAATGTGAAATTCCTCCATTATCCACCATTAGAGAAAAAACAAAGCTGTCCTCATATCAGCATGTTGGCTAACTCCTCTATTCCACATACACACTGAGCTCCCTCTGCTACAGTGGACTTGCTCCTGCAGCACACACACTCTGCTTTTAATGTAATATTGCCTATGACTAATTATGGTAATTCATTACACCTCCAATTAGACGGTGGGATTTATGGCGATTTGGAACTATAAAGACCAGGATTTATGGGGGCTTTGAATGTCACCCAGAGGACAGCGGGCCGGCTCCTCATCATTCAGCCCCCAGCCTGAAGGACTATATATCATCAAAAGGAACAAAAATGCCCCATCCTTCTCTACTCAATGCCAAATGTACCCATCCCTACCACTGTAGCCAGAATTATAGGTCTAAGTACCTACTGCTCAAATTAGGAGATCTACACTATAGTTTAAAACTAATCCAACTACTGTTATTATTTTGTCCTTTTTCTAAAGCTAATATAACATTTTAATCCACTTGATACTTACTATGAGTTGTGGTAGTAGAAGCAGTGGAATACATTAAATACATTGAATATCATCAAATTATTCCTTTATCACAAGCCTATAATACAGTATATCTGAAAACTTAAAAAAAAATTAAAGAACAATTTGTAAGATAAAATATGGACCATAAATATAGGTGGTGGTGCTTGGATCCTACTCTATTCAAACACCATTACAGTATAGATATCTCATATACAATGCCCAGCCAAAAAATGTCACCACCTGGATTTAACTTAGCAAATACTTAAGAGCCTTCCATTGGATAATTACTGCAGTGATTAATATGATTCAGCTGGCAACGATTTATTTAATCCTAACTGATGCAGTAAGTAGCTTCTCATTTCTCAAACCAGGAGCATAAATTATTGATTGTTGCAAACTAAACTTTCTCTGATAAATCTAGACTAACCATGTTCCAGAGTGATGGGTGCATCAGGGTAAGAAGAGCGGCGGATGAAATGATGCACTAATCATGCTTCATACCTACTGTACAAGAGGCAGTGTCATGATCTGGGGTTGCTTCTGTTGGGCAGGTCTAGGTTCAATCTATCTGATTTAATGCAACGGTTCAACTCTCCCATCATACAAGATCTTGGAGAGAAATTAATGCGACTCTGGATGGAAATAAATGTTGTGACATTGCATAAGAAACAATGCCATGGCCATAATGAAGTCAAAATGTGGGCCAACAATACATTAGCGTGTTTAACTTTTTTTTTTTTTGGGTCATTTAAGTCAGAACAAGACCTGATGATATTTCACATAAATTAAGGCATAAAACTTATTGACAACAAAGATAAGACGGTGATGGGACACTTACCTGCAGCAAAACATTTCAAAGGTGAAAATGTAAAGGTTGGTTCTGGCCCAGGTGGCTCGGTCCCCACCACTGCATCGCTGCCGTAAACATTTAGTGAGTGGAATGCCTGTTTCTTAAAAATCACCAAATAGCTGAAAAGAGGCATCTGTTCGTGTACATACAATCATTCATGAACACCACTTGCACATTACAGGAACGCAGTTATCGCCACATCCTCTGTACTTCCTGACCTCTTTCCTAGCAATCTCCACATGTTTGGGCTACTAAGAGAGTTCTTGGGAGGCCAGTGTTTCACACGTGAAGCTGGCAGCCTGGCAGTCTATGGCTCCAGCGTACTGAGAAAACTTTCTACCTTGATGGTACCAGGCACTGTTAAAAAACTAAAATAAATGCATTAGTGTAGAAAGGGATTATATAAAGAAATAAATGTCATTTTTACCCTCATAACTGTGTTGTTATTCTGCACTATCAAAAGTCCTGTGTTGACCTGAACACTGTTCATACTGTATGTAAGTGGCATGAAGAACAAGCTTTCTTTTTCATCTTTCTTTCTTTCTCGTTACACAAAAAGACACCGCCAATCAGAGAACCACACGTCAACTAAAAGCTCAGCCAACTCTGTCAGGCAGGCAGCAGGTGTATAAACGATGTTGGTGTCAAGGGCCGAGCAGGACCTCAGTGCGTTGGCACGGTATACTTGCCCTCCACCCAGAATCCAGCTCTGTGCAACAGAGCCCCTGCAAAGCTTATTGTTTCTCAGGCTGGACTGATGCTGACTGAAGCTGAGGAGTGTGCTTACTAGTAAGCTTCAGCTCCAGCATTTCAATCAGGCACGCAGCGGGGCAGCCCATCTGCTGCCTCAACCCTCCCAGGTCCTATAAAACAGGACCACAGCAGCCAGTACAGAGAACAGAGAGAAAAACTAAAGCTCTGTTGGCAACTTAAAGACAATAGCGAATAGAAAATGTATTTTATGTACAAGACACATATTAACATGGCTTGTGCACTTAATCAGACCAACTGGAACTTATTTGGTTCCTTTTTAAGACATCCTACATAACACCATTGTTCTCTTCTTTGTTTTAGTCTCTGAAGTAGAGCCACAGAGCCTGTAAGGGGACAGATGATTCCTCCCCCCTTCTCTTTCTGTCTCCAGGAACTGGAGAGAAATGTAGAATGAATACTAATGAACCCCCACCTCCCACCACAGGTGCCTTACGTCCACTGTATTCACAGCTCCTTTCTCTTTCATTCTTTCTTTAGTTTTCTTAATCATACGCTTCTCACAGGTACACCATTTAGTAAATGTTAAAATATTTGCATGAGAACATTTTCCATTTTTTTCCATTGCAGTATTATAAGTTTATCTATAGCTTGTTTTCATGGGTGGACACATTATCTAATACATATTAAAAGTATCTGTGTTTAGTGGTAGACTGTGGAGGCTGCAGTCATAAATCAATATTAATAATTCAGAGCCATGCTTGAAAGAAATTAAACAAAGCAAATAAATTGACATAACTAAAACAATCTAGAATAGACCATAAAATCAGCAACAAAGTGGCCCAAGGAAAATAAGGACGTTGTAAGGAAATACGGTTAATCAGTGCTAAGATAGCCGATACTCTGCTGGCAGAAGACTTGCAGCAGAATTATAATGACTACACTGCAAGATGGAAATCTACCAAAAAGCACTGTTTAGGAGTAAATTAGAGGGAAAGCAACTTTTAGCCTTTCAAAGTAATGGAAAGGATTTGAGCTTGTTACTTAATTAGCAAAACATAGTGTATCCAGTATGACATAACTAAAGAAGACAAAAGAACACCATCTTCAGAACTCTGGAAAGAAAATGCTTCCAGACTTAGTGGTAATAAAAAGCATGCTGCCAAGCCAACCACAGGGTTCATTAAAGGAAAATGGGAAATGTTTTAAACTAAGTAAATGTTCTGACTTAAATTGTGCATACGTTTTACATGCTGAAAAAGAGGCCAGAAAGTCAAAAACTGGCCTCACCCCAGGCCTGGCAAAGCTTTAGAAAGGAAAATACTGGAACACTTGTGATGTGAATGATTCACAGGCTTTATGTAATTTGTTCATGGAAAAAACATCAGATGCATTCATCCTCATTTATATGAGGTTTTCCAAGTGAACCTACTTATTGATACCAGACTCAGGAAAGTACTGCAAACAAACAAAGCGGTATATTCTAAGGCAAATAAACATAGACTTTAATTAAATGCAAATCTAGGTTGGATTATTTTATTTTGGCTTAGTCTTTTCACTACTGTCAAATGTTCACAAACTGGGTAAAGCAAATAGTCATTTAAAAATTTGGATTTCCTTTTGTCTTTTTTCCCCCCCAAAGTATTAATTTAAATGTTTTTTTTTTCAGTATTTGACAGTAGTAATCTAATCCTTAGAATTGTGTACTACACTGTTGAAGAACTCATCTATTATTTTTTAGTAGAGATGATTAGATGATTAGAACTCAGTGAAGACAGTGTTAATGCAATGACAGTGAAAAGGATTTGGAATTTGAGAGTTTTACTTTATATGCAAATAAACATGATTAAAAAGTCAGAGAAGAACTGATCCTGCAAACAGGTCCAAATAAATTCAATCTATATTCTCATTTTATACATTTATTCATATGGTATGCAATGTTGTGGTGAAGTTTAAAGATCACCCACACATCATCTGAAGGAAAAAGAATGGAGACAGCACAAAGATGTAACTTTGAAGTTAGAAAATAAGATTCATATGGAGATTTCTTCAGCTGGCAACTTGTTTAATTACTGTTTTAATTAACTGCTAAACTGCCGTTTGCAGTGGTCATAGTGGAATCATTGCTATGCTGGATACATAGGCTTGGCACCTTGAGTCTGCATTAGTACACATTGCAGCATTGTGTAATCAACGAATTAAAAAATGTCTTCACTATTTACTGTGCGCAGCTTTGCTGAAGAAGTTTATATGCTAATAGAAACAACTCATTTGGGAGCGTTCTGAGTAGGTAATGGTCTGACTCATGTTTTTAATTAAGTTTTTCACTTCAGTGGCCAGACATTCTATGGATGTCAATGCAGTAGTGCACATGAACCATGAAGATACAATCCAATATGCCAAACAGGAGACAATAAATCCCTCAGCTAAATAACTGCTTTTTGATTTGTTTGAATGTTTGAGCATAAAAGGTCAAATCCTTTCTTTCTTGTGTGTTAATGTTAGCAGGCCGAACACTGCCAGGGAATGTTAAGATGGTTTTGATTTCATGCATAAGAAATAGACAACCTCACTTAGACACGAGATACCAAAACCTAAGCCACTCCTGCCACCTGGTGGCTGGAACTCGAATCCATTATTGCTCTCTGATCTGATCTCAAATAGCTACATCAAAGAAATAGATCACAGATTAAAGAAACATACTTTTAATATTTCATAAGCTTTATTTCTATAGCTCAATTTAGCATCAAAATGAAACATTTTAAATGAAATAAGCTCAATTTGTAACAAAAATAATGCAAACATGATTCGTCAATCCAAGATCTTTTTTTCTTTGTCTTTTTTTTCTTTATTATACAGTACATTTAATTAACTTATAGAGCAACCATTTTAAGCAAACAATTGTAACATATTTTAAACATATATGTCTGGTAGCAGTAAACTTTGCAATGACAGAAATAGACACTATCCAGCTGCCTGGCAAGAAAAAGATGTCTTGGAATTAATACAAAATGCATTAACTCCAGGAGGCATGATTAAAGGAATTTCCAATGCTTCTATAAATAAGACAAAGAAAGAGTTACAATGCATAATGGTGTATGTTATCTCTATCAAAGGACAAAGGAAGAAATGCTGTGACTAACATAAGTCCTCTTGTCATATACTTACTTGAAGGCCATTACACAATGTAAAGCTCTGTCAGGTAGCTTTTAGGCACTATGCCAATGATACCTTTCATCTCCCCAATCCACCAACCAAAAGTATCATACTCCTGAGGGAGAGAACACACACACACACACACACACACACACAAAAATTCCAATCACTTCATCTGACTGAATCCAGTTTCCACATCTTCATTAAGTTGCAACCGTCAGTGCTGTGACACAAGACAAGGGCAAACCCTAAAGCAGTCAGAAGGTAAGCAGAAGGTATGTAGCTGTCACTTTTCAGAGTTCACAGCTTTGTACCCATCAAATCTCTGTCTTTTCTTGTCATCCGAATATCCCAGCTTCATCTTTCCAAGAGCAACTTAAAACACAGAATTCTTAGAGATTAATCACTAACAGCATGAGAATACGTTTTAGATCATTTCAGGAGTTGAGGAGAAACTTCAACAATAACAACATGGATGCTGTTAAAACAGATTGTGAGTTGACATCCTCAGCCCCCATTTTTTGACAAATGCATTGCTGCCTGACAAAGAACAGTGAGGCAGAAAGAAAAGATGTCAGAAATGTTCTACGCTGAAAAAGAAATGGAATAGCATTAGATGAAGCAGAGGATCTAAGGGAAGAGGAATGAAGGACCAGCTCTGACTAACTAACTACTAAAGCCTAATAGCCTGACCTCTGTATGAAGGCTCGGACATGAATCTTTGGGCTGCTGCTCAGTATCAATTGCATTAAATACAGACTGTCAGGGACTTTGCAGCCAATGTAGTCAATGCACAGAGAAGGTTATATTATGTTTAAATGGTCATGAGGTAAGAAGGGCACCAGAGGCTAATCCATTTGTGACAGAGCAGACATTTGCATATCCTTAACAGAAAATAACACAACGCTGAGGACAGATTATAATCAATTATGTAACGGACATAGTCAGGTCATAGGCACTGGTACATTTTCAACAGGCAAGGGTGAGCCACAATGTGGACTATGGGGTGGTTTAGGTTTCTCATAGCAGAAAATAACCATGCTCAAAACAGGACAGCTCATGTTTGTTCTCTTCCAGCAGGTTATGTAAATGGAAAGAAAGTCGCTTAAAAGCAATTTAAAAATGAAATGTTTTTAGAGAAGGAAAGCTAGTTAACAGGTTAAAAAGATATTCAGATGAACTTTGCTTTGAAACCCTTAAGTTTTTAATAATAGAGGATAATGGAAAATAACACAGTGGGTAGGACTGCCTTGTTTTTGTGTGGCCTATTTTCCAAAAAATAAAAAATGTAATTCTTCAAATGATAAAGGTCAGTGAATTCTTAAAAACTTTCCAAAACTTAAAAACCATTTCAGTTTTACTGAAAACAATGGTATAATCCAAAAATCTTGTATTTGTTGGAAGCACATATATGTCTTCTCCCCTTCCGTGTTGACTGTTTAAGGTTGTTAAATCAGAATAAGCAGTAACAGAATGTCCATAACCAGGATTAAACTGAAAAATCCAGCCTTACAAGAGCCAAAACTGGTCTGGCCTCAAACATCTCTATCTAGAGTACTCAATCATACAGCAGCTGATTCTTCATAGTGTGGAGTGACTTTTATAGCCACTCTTTTCTCTGACACACCAGGCTTTGATCTCTACAGAGCAGACCAGATACCCTCCATTCATCCTTCCTCTTTCACTAGCTCATTGCAGGAGACAACGTCTCTCCACGTGGGATGAAGCAAGAGATGTGGTTTGCATCATAGCAGTGCACAAGTTAAATATGAACTTTTTGTGGTCCTCCACTTGACCCGCAGGAACTTAAGTGATTCCGGGTGTGCAGTAGAGTCAGATGTAAAATGTCTGCTTCTAGATATCCAAGCTCTTAGTGCATATGTGCACAAATCGACCTATAAAATTCCAGCCAACTTAATGCTGCTGCTGACAGCTTCCATAGATATAAACCGTAATGGAGAAACAGACGGTGGCCTTATACAGTCTAGACCCATGTTCTGCTTTTTTATGAGTAAGAAAAGGGAGTGTTAAAATAGCACCAAATAGCAAGTAAGAACAATACCTAATAAGCTGCTTTTTATTATTATTTTTGAGATATTAGAATCATATCTATGGCAGCACGGTGATGTAGTGGTTAGCACTGTCGCCTTGCTCCTCCAGAGTCCAGGTTCGATTCTCGGCCAGGCTCGATTCCCGTCTCTGTGTGCATGGAGTTTGCATGTTCTCCCCATGCTTGGTGGGTTCCCTCCGGGTACTCCGGTTTCCTCCCACAGTCCAAAGATATGCAGGTTAGGCTAATTGGCATTCCTAAGTTGCCCGTAGTGTGCGAGTGTGTGTACCCTGCGATGGATTGGCACCCTGTCCAGGGTGTACCCTGCCTTGTGCCCCAAGTCTCCAGGGATAGGCTCCAGGTCCCTGTGACCCTGAATACAAGATAAAGCGGTATAGAAGATGAGTGAGTAAGTGAATCATATCTGAAGCATGTCCTAATCTAATTTTAGTTTAGATAGATAAATAGATCGATAGATGAATAATCCCAAAGGGAAATTGTATTGGCCAGATAGCACTACCTGAAGTGCATAAGGCAAACTTTATACAGAGTGCATTATGCATAACAGCACAACACTTGATTTAGGTTGTGTGAGTCAGCTGAGGACGTAAACATGCACCATGTGAAAGGTATGCTTCCTGCTGTCATCCTTTTGAAACAGCCAAACTTCATTGACAGGGGTATCACCTGGTGCCATAGGCCAACCCACTGATCAAGGTTTGCATGGTGTCTGACACTGTTTATGTGTGCAGGAATGGCCACACTCACAGATTAGCAGACATGTGTGACATGTGGAACAGCAAAAGGAAAAGATCTCACACTCTGAAACAAAACAAAACAACTTCAGACAAATGCACACAGATGCAGTGCAAACACACACACACACACAAAGATGTTTGATGAAGATCATTTGTTATTTTTAGTAGTAACTACAGGGGACTACGACTTATATATGAAGTAACTCAATTGTTTTGCAGCTCATGGAACATGTATGAGCCTGGACCACATGATTTGCTTAATTCATATGGGTATGTGGTTAATATCTAATGCATAGTACCAAGTGATTTAAGCATGGATGGAACCTCATTAGCTAATGCACGGTGTGTGCATGCATACATAAGTAGAATTAGAAAAATATAATGAACAAAAATGCTTAAGATTCATATTGCAGATGGAGATTTACAGCTGCTCAGCAAACCCTATATAAGGGTCAAGAACTGGACAAGGCACAATGTGCTGATGATAAGATGAAGATTCGCAGAACAATTTCCACAGATGAAGAATTTAAATATGAAGCTAGTCCAAAGCTTGCATGTATTATCTTACTATTTAATTTCTATTCATTTATGTTCATAAAATGTTCATATAACAAATGGCTTTAAAATGATTACTGTTAAAAATGTACTTTATAGAGACTGACATACTGTGCAATATGGCTTGTCATCAAATTTACTCTAGCTTTGAATGAGATAGCTTTGTGTGTGTGTGTGTGTGTGTGTGTGTGTGTGTGTGTGTGTGTGAGAAAGAGAGCGAGAAATACACATTTATATACCATTACTCTTTCTACACTATTCTGTTTTAATTTTGTTAGTTTTTTACTATCTACTTATTATTTTGTGCCTTAACTCTAAGCTTTGGCAATACTAATATAAATATTTGTCATGCCAATAAAGCACTTTTGAATCTTAAATCTTTGAATCTTGAGAGAGAGAGAGGGAGGGAGAGAGAGAGAGTGATTTAGGGCCCTGACACCTCCCCCTGGTCTGATGGTCAATACCCTTTAAGAGTGGCTTTGGGTCTTGCCTGGGCAATAGTGGGGAAGGGGGCAGGGGAAGTCCTGCAGCTGCTGCATGGCCAAGGGGAAGGAGCCTGGACACTAATAGCCCCACTAGTCTGCTTTCCAGACTGCACTGAATTGGCCATAAGCCGCAGCTGGACACTAAAACCCAACCAGCTTTATGGCCACTGCGGCTGGAAAAGAGGGGGAAGGGGCTTTAGTACAAAGAGCCAAAGCAACAAGCACAAACAGACAGTGAAATAAAACCAGTACCAACAAAACACACTCTCAGCTGGTGAATAATAAAGTTTGTGTTATTATGTAATGGTTTATTACAAAAAAAAAATTAAAGGTATTTAGACTACATTAATAAAAAGTATTCAGACTACATTAATATTACTAAATTCAGACTACATTAATATTGCTAAATTCAGACTACATTACAATTACAAAATTATAATAAGCTATATGCCTTCTGTGTAAAATAAAACATTGTTGTGTTAAAAAAAACTAAAATTACTACATTTATTTCTGAACTTTCTCATTTTGATAAAACAGTTAATTACCATTTACAACCACCAGGTGGCAGACTTGTTCTAGAAAATACACAGTGTTGCCCCTGATTCGGCTGACGTTTCTAGAATTGTGACACTTGATTGGCACATTATCTCGTATGGTGATGGGTGATGTGTGCCATTTAACTTTGCTAGGTTTTACGATGTAAATGAAACATTGAACAGTTCACAATACATTTTTCATCTATTGCTAAAAGACAATAAATTAGTTATTAGTCCAAGTTCGTTCATTCATTTACATTTATGGCATTTGGCAGACGCTCTAATCCAGAATGGGGGGTTTAACCCAAATACTTAAGTAACAGAAAGGTCTTTAGTCGCTTAAAGATTGCCACTGACCCGGCTGTACGGACATCTAGAGAAAGGTCATTCCACCACCTATCTGCAGAACAGAAACTAGTCTAGAAGTAATGTCTTCTTCGATCCCTGAGAGACTATGGGCCAATCGGGCAGTGCTGTAAGATCAGATGGATTCATTAATCTTCAAAAAGTAAATTATCCTAGACAGGGTTACAATGGATCCAGAGTCTATCCCTGTAACACTGGGTGAGAGGTAGGAGAATTTACCTGTAATCAGTCTATCACAGGGCACCAATAATTTAGTGTAACCAATGATTAGTGAGAGAAAACCAGAAAACTGATGTAATTCTTCTCATAACTAAAATATATACTTTATAATGCAAAAATTCAGCCCAAGCTTTTAAGCCAGTAGTGAGATGTGTCCAGAAACAAAAAAATCCAACTCGGTCTTAAATTAATCTGCTGGTTTATCTAGCTAATGCTCTTAGGTACAAACTTCAAAGCTTGGCTCATCACAGCTGGCCTGCACATCCTAGTTGACAGGTACAGGAACTTATTCTCCAACGCACCTGGAGCAAATCTAGAGTTGGATTCAGAGCTTCCACAGAACACAAACTGGCATTAAAGGCATACACAGTTACAAGGAGTGACAGAGCCATGCTGACGGTAAGCGGATGGCAGACCTAACCAAACATGGCATCAAGCCTCCCAGAAGGACTCACACAAACACACACACATGCTGTTGTGGATAAGGAAGAAGTGAAGGTGGCAGAATGCTACAGGCTGCCAGGGCGCACGACGCTCCAGGCCAAAATCACTAAAACAGTTTCCTGAGTGACAAGACTAATCCCATCACTGCATTTCAAGAGAAGGTTCATCTCAGTTTAACGTTCAGAGTACACCACTGCCACTGACAGGACGACTGTTGGCCTGTTAACACTTGCTATCATCACATCATCAAATGCTGCACAGACATTACTACTTACTAAACCCTGTATTTGCAAATATATTAGCTATTAGTACACTACAAAACTACATCAGGAAGTATTTTGTGTTGTTCTGAATCTGTAGTGTAACATTTAAAGCCTCCAGTTCATTCCATGCTGTTCTCATACCTTACTGAGGATGTAGATGGCATCTCCTCTCTTGAAAGTTAATTCATCAGGTTGGTCTCCATTGCAGTCCCACAAACCCTGAAAGTAGTTCTGGTAGTCTGTGCTCTTATTTACTGCTGTATGGGGAGGGAAAAAAATTTTTTTTAAAGAGTATAATGAACATGAGAACTAATTCCAACTATTCGTTTTAATACAAGTACGTTTAAACATACATTTTTTTAGGAATTCTAATTTTGCTCAGTTTACTACAATAGACACTACCAACTGAAGAATGATATGTGCAGCGGCATAGTTTTTTCTATTTTCCACCACTTTATTAAGAGACCAGCAGTGGGCAGCATAGAGCAAAAATATCCCAAAAAAGTTCAAAACAGGGCTCTTAATTCTTGTCCTGGGGAATTGATACCCTGCACAGCTAGAACTTCTCCCTACTGCTGACGCACCTGATCTAACTCATATAGGGCATAATAATTAGCTGATGTGCCTGCAGTAAGAAACCACTTTGCCTGTAAAGTGGGCCAGCAGATGATTCCCAAGTGTAGAATAACATTTGGCAGAGGTATTAGGTCATCTACTCAAACTTTTTTGAGAAATTTGGGAAAGAACCTAAATGCTAGTAATTATTTCCCGATTAGCAAATATATAACACCTCTATAATAAGACATCACAGATCATTCAGTAACAAGAGTGCAGCATTTCCTGTCACATCAGATTATGTCAAGGAAGTCCACTTGCTTTATTTTGTGTTTTGCGACATAGAGTATTCATGTAGACATTAGTGACTTAATGGATTGGTTATAATAGGTTATAATTAAAACTATGTATTGATTTCCAAATTGATCCCCATATTTAACGCTTGCATCTTGCTGTCACATTATGAGCCATATTCAACTGATTAATGTGAGTTCAACATAAATGGTTTACAGGCTATAGCTTTTCTTTTACCCACACCATGCTTGTCTCTACTGCTGGCCCCTTTTCCTTAGCATCTGTCATGAGATCCTGCCTGAGCCATGGCTCTTGTCAGCAGGACTTCCTGTGCTGTGAGCTGAGAGCAGAGGGCTGGGGAGGGCCACAGCGCCGCTGGCAGCCTGTCCGCTCCACTTCCTGCCAGTGCCTACCAAATCATGCCCAGTGGCCAAAACTCACCAGGGCACACATCACACTCAAGCAGGGACACAAAACCCTTCATAAACCACACACAACAAATCAAATCCCACAGCACAACATGGTGCTCGGAAGAACTACACAAACATTTTAGGTAACACTGAAATCAAAACAGCTTTCAAGTTTATCAATATGATTTTACGATTAGTAAACTGAAAATGAACAATGCAAAGATTAAGGTCATTAAACCTTTACATTTCCTTTAATGTCTGAAAGCATCAGAAACATTTGTAGAGATTCTAGGACCATCCTCCAGGCAGACTATTTTTCAGACCTTTGTAATTCATAGGTTCTGGTCATGTGGACTTCTCTCATAACATCTGCTGATGTGGCTCAGTATGGCCCACATCCTGAGACTTAGACAACCATTTCAAAATATGAATCATTCCCCACAACTATTTTTGTGTATATTTAAATGTTTTTTTTTCTGTGTGTTTGGACTCAATATGTTAAAAGAGAACTTTTTAAGGTTAATTTTGAAAATCTAAAACAATTCAATGTGGTGTTTCAATTATAAAGTAAAAAAATGTCATTAAAAGTCTGACTGGCGTTAACATGACTAGCACATCAGAATACCTTATGTATAACTGAGAACATTTAAATTCTTCTATCACATTCTGCATTCTGTTATTATCTATGCTTGGTAGGTGAAAACCTATAGCAATTGTGATGTATCCAGCGTCTTTAACAACTACATTGATGCACAGTGTCTGCCAAATCAGTACATGAAATTGTAAATGTAAATGCAAATGAAGCATACCTGTATGTAAATTGAAAAAAGGGGAAAACAAGAGGGATATATGTTTAAAGAACTAATAAGCATCTGGTTAAACATAAAATGCCTTTTGAGTCTTCCACTATTGATTCTGTTTCTTGTAGCCATTTATTTATTTATCTATCTTGATTCTTATTGTTTTTTTTCACATTCCTCCTAAACATTTCCTAAATTCTGTCCCTCTTTTGCAGAACAAGCACTCATCCATCTACTCCTCCCACTATCTTGTACTACCTTTTAATGAATCGTTGTATTAAAAAACCCAGAATCACAGAAGAGAAGGCAGAGGCCAGGATTCTTCTGCTGGTCAGCACAGAGTCAGCAGAGAAGTAAAGATTTACAAGGCTGAAAGAGTATAGAGAGGCCTGGTGGCCTCAGTGCAATTACCTGTCACTGGAACTGCTACAGGGGGTTTGCTGACTGGCTCCGGTGCTGGTTTATTATTTTGAGGTACCTCATCCTCTGAGAGAGAAAAAGGTAAGTATGGAAAATTAAATGAAATAAATGAGTTAATTGAAAAGACTAAGATTTGCCCCCTAAAGCTTTCCACTTGGCATTAGAAAAATACCAAGAGGATTTATGTTTTTGTATAGTTATTTGTATCCTACATGCCAAACCTCAGAGAGTACTCAAAAAAGTATTTAATATAAAATCTTAAAATGTAATTTATTTTTATAGTTTATATCAAACTAAGATGCCAAACCAGGAAGCTCCTCATAGATATCATCATCAATGGGTGCAGGCATGGATGCTGCATTCAAAGGTAAGCAGTCATCATAGGTATCCTGCTCCTCCTCCAAAGGAATGATGCCTTCCATGTCTGTGTATGAGTACAGAAGTTTTAGTTTACAATGAACTTCAATAGCAAAGACCCAAAAAAAAAAAAAAAAAAACATGCCACCTTTTATTACAAAGCTAATCTGCTCCACCCATTCTTCTGCTTCTCTCTGTGAGGAAGCACAGAACTAAAAAGAGGAACATTTAAGTAAAATTAGTCCTGAAGTGTAGCTTTTAGAGAATTTCATTTAACAGAGCCACTGCTAGTAAAAATTTACCTGGTAAACACGTTTGTCAGGAGCAGATATTTCAAAGCAGCAGTCTTTCTTGGAATCTTTGCGCAAATTGTTGTTCATTTTAACAGCATAACCGGTGATATTAAACTCTCCCTTCTGCTGTTTATCTGTTGAGATCACAATTATGACACTTCTTTGATTAATGGGAAGGTTTGGATTTTTTCATGTCTGACTTAAATCAAAATTGACATGCATATAAGTACATTGCCATAGGTCTTGATTGTCATAAATATTCCTGGTCTGAGCAACAACCGTGAAGTTAGTCACATGGAATGGAAGTACAATGCAAATAATCTGCACCAAATTTCACAACCTCGGTTCCTCGTTTAATTCTTTTCTTTGCCCGGAAATAGCCATACGGCTAGTTCCAGTAAGGAAAAAAAAAAACTTTTTGTACTAAATACAACAGACCGTTGAAAGACACCAACTCGATTAAGCTCAGTGGGACTGCAGAATCTTCAGATGAGTCTCAGTTGAACTTTGTAATACATTTTTGCACAAAACAAGGGTTGTGGGATATGGCCCTGATTATTTAAACTGTAATTCTCAGTGGTTTACCAACTGAAATATACATAAACCCATCAGGAATAGAAATTAATATACCTTTTTCATTGCCATAATAATAGAACGTGTGGATGCTCAGAGCGCACCATCTCTTTTGCCATTCTGTGCCGAAGAAGCTGTGATCTGCCAAAAGGCACATGTTTACAGGTTATGGTAGATTACAAAAACACATGCAAACGGCCTGAAATACAGTTGTTTAGAATGAATCAAGGGCTTCCCACCTTTTCTTCGTTTTTCCAAATAACCACTTTTGAACACAGCTTGAAGATCTTGAGCTGCTACTGGAGGGGCCTGCTGAACTCCTACAGAAAACCAGTATACAGGGGTTTGAATACAGTTTATACTAGCCTCACACTGAACCTGGCAAAGTCATGCTGTTGTTATTAGGCTTTGTATATGGATAATAAAATAAAAAACATAGTTACTGAATCATGTATACTGGTTTACATAGAGCTACACACTACAATTCAAGGATCACTAGAATGCACCGCATATACAGCACTTGTTTGCATTGCAAAGCTGAACAACCCACCTAACCCATTTGTTTATATTCCACTATTTGCATGGCTGAATGAGAGTGGGAGTCCTGATGAATGAATGACCTCCTTCAAGTCAAAAATCCCTTACCACAATCACTAGTGTTGACAAAGAGGCATGGAAATACACAATGCAGACAGTGAATAAGACAACAGCCTCCTGAATAAGTATACTATTATTTCCAAATGTAAATCCATGTTTAATTTTTCCAACGAATCTCATTATTATCTTCTAATCTTCAGTTATAGAGGTAGAGGTGATACGTTTGAGCAAAATTCTGTGCTAATCTTACCATAGCATTTATTACACATCAAAGCTATTGCACATCAAAGCTAGCATATAGAAATGAAAACTGTATTCTACAAGAAAAGAAAAAACAATGAAAAGCATCTTCCTGACACACACCTGACACACACTACTCTTGTCAGTTCTGGTCCTTCTTATTTGGCAAAAAACTTTCATTAATATTCACTAAATATCTTAACTCATCATAAAAAAGACACCATGCCATGATTGAAATGGAACCAAGTGAAAATAAACCACCCCTAGTTCTAGCCACAAAGTTTGCTTAATCTCATTCCTGAAAAGCAGTGTTGGCTTGGAGCACTTTCTCCTGGGTGGAGGAACAGCTGTGCTATCAGGGGGCAAACGGGCCCATAAAACACCCCCATGTTTCAAGGCAATAAAAACTCACACAACACTTACACACATCCCCACAACACTCAGACAAGCAGACAAACATGCATACTTAAAATAGACGCAGGGAAACCACACGCTTACACATACTAATATCTATCTGCAGTGCTGAAAGAGCTTGTGTGTGTCACATGAGATAAGATATGCACCACGATTTGAAATAAGGAAGATTTACAGGGTTTCTTTGGTACAGCTTTATCCAATAGGATGTTCTTAGCTTTGCTCAATGAAAACGGTAGTCCGAAATGACATTGGCTGTGGGCGGCATTGTCTGAGATCCATGTCATAAAGCATTTGTACAAAGACAAAGGAACGCTTAGTCTCTGCTGCCTGTTCTTTTTAGTCATTCCCGGGCCTGTTGCTAGGCTACAGCAACCATTCAAACAGTCGCTTCAACTCATGTACTGAGCTACACCAATTTCCAAAAAAGACAAAGAAACATTGAAATACCAGCAGGTAGTGGAGATGATTAAGCATCATGGTAATATGGGTGGTTTTGGGACATGTTGAATGAAACACAGCTTGTGTCTTTAGTTTTACATTGGTGAACCATTTATTGTTGGTAAACAACACAACAATTCCAATCCGGCGGTTTAATCTGTGCACCTAAGTTTAGTCTGCTGCTTACAACAGCCTCATTCAAAGAAATGTGCTTAAAGGGAGTGTTTAAGTAACAGTTTTGCAATACAGTTTTTACCAGACTTACACCTACCATCATATGCAGACTCCTCGTCACGATCGGTGCGCTCAGAGTGCAGAGAACTGCCATCGTTGTTACTGTCTGCGTCCTCAACTTCATCCGCCTCTTCTTCTCCTACATGACAAAGTTTTCATCACTCATTTGCCACATCATCAACCCACAATGGAGGAAATGGATATCAGCAAACTAATGTCTCTTTATTGTAATTACATTAGCAATATGTAGATGAAGTTACATTATTGTTTTCAGGATTCACTGTCATGCCTGAAAGGTACACAGTACTAATTTTCTTAAACTGGTACTGCATAGAGAATGGCAATCAACCAAAACACATGGACATACAAAAGACACGTCACTTTGCATGAATTTTGGATAGCCAAATGCAAAATGAGATTGAATAGTGCACCTGTTACCCCAGCCTTTTCATGCCTTTACAATAAAGAATATTTTAGGACATTAATGTCCTGTTTAGGGAAATATGTGCAAATGGCATAATGGCAAACTGCTTGTGGTCTTTGTCATAGTTATATTGAACAATCTACAGGCCTACAAATAAAACAAAATGCAAAAAAAAAGACAAATAGTGTATGTATGAACATTATAATGTGTATGTGTATATGTATGTACAGTATGTATTTTTATTTTGTTTTATATAAAAAAGTTCATTGTCTAACTTCATTGTCTACAAATATAATTGTACCATCCTTATATGAGGACTGTCGGGTGTAATTCTTTTGCCCAACTTTTTCCTGCCTAAAGACATTAAATTTATAGTTATCAGCTATGAATAAAGAGAAACAGTCAGTAGATACATGTGCATTTCAATGATTTAGAATTTCAATGAAAAATTAATTTATTACAGTAATTCAATTCAAGAAGTGAAACTCATTATATAGATTCATTACACAAAGACTGATATAGTTTAAGTGTTTATTTCTTTTTATTTTAATGATTATAACTTACAGGTAATATTTATTTATTGAAATAAATCAACTTTTCGATTATATTCTAATTTATTGAGATGCACCTGTATATACTGTACTTATACACACACGAAAAAATATGCACATTTTAAAGGTTTGGACACACCTTCTAACATGGTGTGTCCTGAATTTTATTTCTTTCTACATTGTAAAACAATACTAAAGGCATCCAAAATATGTAATAATCTGCTATGAACAGCTGATGTACAGATAAGTCTGGTACTTACACTCTGTAACGCCTTCATAATGACTCTAATCTAAGGTGCTGTTAACTGGTGATTTTAGAGGCTGGGAACTCTAAATGAACTTCGAGGTACGTTTTGGTCTTGGTTTCCCTGGGATGGTCTTCGTGAGAGGCAGTTTCATCACGGTGCTTGATGGGTTTTACAAATGCATTTGACATAATACTGTTCTTGCAAGAACTATTTCAAAATAGCTGATCTTCAGGTCTTAAAATAACAACTGACTGTTTGTTTTTTATTACCTAATGCCATATGTGTTATTTCATTGATTTGAAATCTCCTGTATTGTTCTACAATGTGGAAAGTAAAACTTGCATCCAAACTATTGACTGTTACTGTGTGTGTGTGTGTGTGTGTGTGTGTGTGTGTGTGTGTGTGTGTGTGTGTATATATATATTTAGTGCTCTGTGTGTCAGGGAGAAGCTGAAGCAATGTGCTCAGTGCAAACTTGTGTGTGAATGTGACCCTCCTCAAGCTGTCAAGAACAAAAACACACAACCTAACACTTACGTTTTTCCTTGAAATCCTGAGGGTAACTGGAAAAAAAAAACATTTTGTCATGTAATGATTACAGTGCAAAAAGATGTGAAGGAATTATTTACGGACAGCCACAATACATACAGCATTGTCATATATCATGTACATTCTTTCATACCTGGCTTTGACATCTTTTATCCTCTTAATAAAAGCATCTCTTTTTTCCTTTGCCTTCTTGCTCAGATTTTCCCCTTTCAGAATGTCAGTCAGAAACACCTCCAAATCTAAAAATTCAGATTCACCTTATTTATTTATAGATATACTTTACATATACACCTGACATCAAATTAGCTGGATATAAAGAGAAGTAACTGACGCAGATCTACGTCGGTCTGTGGAGGTTGACCCAATACACTACTCTCAGAGCGAAATAAACGATAACACAAATACATTTAACTTAATAGTGAATATATAAGTTCAATAAGAGTTCAGAAGAACGACGGTGTAAAATATACACTAGCCAATTTCGTGCGTTTATGGAATTTCATTCACTGGCTCGTGTTCTATCAGTTTTCTTGCACATACCCAGCAACTTCCTCTTTTCTGTAAAAAAAAAAAAAAAAATCCCGCAGCTAATAAACTAGAGCCAAATGTTTTTGTGATATTTCTGTTCCGCCTGGATATTATAGGATTTGAAATATGACCATATTTGTAAGTGTTGGTGTCGTTCATTAAGACAATCAGCTACCTGAGACAAGTGTGGATAAATCCTCCGGTAGGGACTTCATTCTGGCATTGGGCGCTCTTCACTCTCCGGTCAGCGTTAGTTTTAGTTTTTTCACCCGTATTGAGACAAACCCCACCTCCTGTCCTGCCATTGGCTGTTTGTTCATACTCACGGGTTAGTCTCTAGGCTTGATCTAATCGCATGCGTGAAATCCTAGCCAATCCTGTTACAGGCGGCCGGTAGTTATAGCAATACGGGTAGGATAATGAATATAAGACCTCCGGCCGCAGTAGCCTTCGAAACACGGAAGTTTTAAAGTGATATGATTGAGGAAGACGGAAGTAGCCATGCATAGGGTGTAAAATGTGGGTGTTAAAAAATAAATAAATAAAAAAAGCTGCCAAGAACATACTTTTTCGTGTGGACCGACTGCGCGCGTTTATTTCTGTGGTACCATTCATCAATTAATCACTATGTAAAGATAAGTCATGATATATGACGATCAATATTTAAAAGGAAATACCGCTTTTCTTTGATGTCGGTGATTTTTGGTGACACTATAAATAAATCATGACCACCACGGTAATACATTGTTACTTATTATTATTATTATTATTTATTACATAATTAGAATGCCTTACATTTTATGATTTAAAAATGTTCTAGCAATACAATAAAGCAGGTTGAAAAAGCAAAGATCTGATGTACAGACTTCTTTTTCCAAAATGAGAGGCAGGTGAAGCCTCAGGGTGTAGTAGGGCTTCCACAAAACATACAATCATCCAACTCTATCATATTCTCTCTCTCTCTCTCTCTCTCTCTCTCGGTCCTGCACTTTTTCACAGAGATCACTGCATTGTACAGAGCTCTGATGACCTGCCAGGAGACCTGCACTGTATCACATCCCAATCTCTTCATTCTCACTGCCTCTCTGCATCTCAGGAAGCAGAACTTTTTTCAGCTTGAATTAAACTCTGACATTGTTCATGAACATATACTGTACGTTTTGCAATGAACAAACATCATAAAACAATCAGGTTTCATTCAGCACTGAAAAGTCTGATACAATAAAGAATGAGTTTGGATATAAACTTGCATTGCAGCCATATATATTTAAAACGAATCCAATCCCAGCACAAAGTAATTTATTCCAAGCTGAAGTCAGAACAATAAATTTGTACATCCTGTCTAAGTGGGATGATTACGTTTTGAATTTACAATAAAAGTTACAGTGTTAATGCTTTGCTGAAAGTACTCTTGTACTGTGAGGTGATACACTATCTCTTTTAAAATCTGTTCAGCAGAGCTTGAACTACAGCTGACCTGGCCACTGCTCCATCCGGCACACAGAGGGAGAGGAGAGATGGAGTGACCTTTAACCTTTAAAAGAAGAGGGCAGCATATTCGTATCTCATCTCCTCTCAGACAGCCTTGTTTGATCTGGACTCACCTCACTTCACACATCTTAGCTTCTGGCACCAACCTACAGGGGAGGAATGTGTGGGGTATGTTGTGTGTGTATGCATGTGTGTGCATGTGTATTATTTTAGGAGTATCATTATGAAAGAGTACCAAATTAAAAAATATATATATTGATTATGCAAAATAGTTTCCTGTGGAAAAAAATTATATTTATCTTGTTGTGGTGAACATTTGACTGGCATCTATACAAATTTGTAGTTTGTACAGTATTACAACATGGACATTTCTTAAGGCCATCAAACGATTTTATTTAATGCTAGGCATTAAAAAGTGTGGAAAGTTACATTGTTTATTGATATGATACCGGTACAGACACTATTCACATGTGCAACAGATTCCTTAAAATATGATATATTTTAAACTGATGTTTCTAGTAGTCTTTTTTAAAGAAAACAGACTCAGCTGCAGTAAAACCTTTAAATGGTGCAAAGGTTTTAAAGTAGGCCATATGTCCATGAATTACGATCCCAGCTCAGGTGTCTCGAAGCCCACTGCAGTCGCTTCTGTGAACATTCAGTGAGTGGACCGCCTGATCCTTTAAAATTGATGGATACCTTGTCACCAACTTGTGGAAGAGACACATCTGTCTGTGGGAAGTGTACACACAATCATTCAAGAACACCACTTGCACATTACAAGTTATTGCCACATCTCCTGTACAGCCCTGACCTTGCTCCAAACCATTTCCACATGTTTGGGCCATTAAAGGAACTCCTGGGAGGCCAGTGTTTCAGACATGAAGCAAACAGTCAGATCATGGTTTTGGCATACTGAGAAAACTTTCTATCTTGATGGTACCCAGGAACTAGTGAATCACTGTGATAAGTATATTAGTATATTAGGGTTATATAGAGAAATAAAGGTTGTTTTTCCTCTCATAACTGCGTTCTGTTATTCTGCACAATCGAAAGTCCCAGTTTGACTGGAACACCCCTCATAATATGTACAAATACAGTCAAAAGCATGTGGATAGATACATAGACACATTAGGGAGGACTAAGAGTAGGCTTCTGTGGGTACACTTGTCCCCACAGAGGAAAGGGTGACTGCAAATCACTCACTCATTCATTTATTCTCTATACAGATTTTCCTGTACAGGGTCATTGGAGGCATGGAGTCTATCCCAGGGGCTCGGCGCATTAGGCAGGATAGACCCTGGATGTTGTGCCAGTCCATTACAGAGCACAACATACTATGGGCAATTTGGAAACACCAGTTGGCCTAACCTGCATGTCTTGCATAGGGGAGATTTTGGTTAATTATTTTGAATACTTTTTTTTTATTATGGCTTCATACACACACACACACACACACACACACACACACACACATGCAATCTCAGGTTTTCTTTTCATCATATGGACAGCTGGGTGTGCCTGGTTCTTACCTGGGGCAGGCACCTGAGCAAATGTGAGATGTGATTCACAAAGAAGTCTGATCCATGGAGGCTCAAATTCACAACATACAGAAGGCAGTTGATTTTAATGCGATGCCTGACATACAAACATATACAGTACATATACACAGTAAATACAGATTGGACAGAAGCATACATGCACACATTATGGCAAAACTTGCAGTGATTTTTTTCAACTGATCTTTTTCTGGAGCAAAAGATTGTATGCCCTACATATTTATTATAAGGAAAACCCTGAGAAGGACTTGAATCAGTCTTCTTCATTATCCCACTCACGTTGTGTGCACCAATTCTACTGGCAGTAAATCAGCCTCAAAACATAATGCTTCTGCTTAAGCATGGTGCTTAACAGGTGGTACAGTGTTCTTTGGGTTGAAGACATCACCTTCACTCCAAACATACAACAGTCATCCATAACATTAAAATCACTGACAGTTCAAGTGAATAACATTGATAATTTCATTACAGTGGTACATGTCAAGGGATGGGATATATTAGGCAGCAAGTGACCAGTCGGTTCAAGTTTTTTTGTGCTGGAAGCAGGACAAATGGCAAATCATAAGGCCCAAATTGTGATGACAAGACGACTTAATCAGAGCATTTCCAAAATAGCAGGTCTGGTGAGGTGATTCCAATATGCAGGTTAAGTTCCATAGGTTAGTACCTTTGAAAAGAGGTTCAAAGAAAAACACCCCATAACCTGTTGATAAAGCCATGGGTGCCTAAAGTTTTCAAGTGAAGGCTAGCACCTTGAGTGTTCTGATCTCTCAGGAGAACTACTTTAACACAAAAGTTCTTGCCAGCTATAACAGAAATGTGTCAGAACCTGCTGCATAACCAACAGACTGACATAATTCTGACAGACTGGTCAGAATGCCCATGTTCACCTGTGTCCATTATCAAAAGTACATAGGCATGCTAACCAGATCATAAAGCAATAAAAAAATCTCCATTGGTCTGATAAATAGTATTTTCGTTTACATCACTGTTGATTATTGGGTGCTAATGCATTGTTTATCAGCAGAAAAGATGGCACCATGTTCCACTATGGAAAGAAGGCATGCCAGCAGAAGCAGTGTGATCTTCTTTGCAGTGTTTTGCTTGGAAACCTTTGGTCCTTACATTTATATGGATGTTACTTTCACACATACCACTCACTGAAACATTCAGACCAAGTACATCCCTTTCATGTCCACAGTGTTTTCTAATGCCACTGGTTTCGTTTAGCTGGATAACTTAACCAACTACAGTGCACAATTTTTTTTATTAATTATTTGAGGTTGGTTAGCTTGTTGCCAGATAGCAGAGCATACCTTCAGTGATTTTTTTTGTCCACACCATGATGGGTAAGAGTTGTTCTGGTGGCATACACAAGGGCGATGTGCACAAAATTAGCAAGGTGGGATTAATGTTATGGTTGATCAGTCTACCTCTGGTCAAAACATTTCTGCAGAAGGCTTTTTCTTTATCCATATAGTTAGTAATAGGCAATAGGGATGACTACAGCTCTAAGAATATTGCCAAGCAAAGTTGATTCAAGAAAATGAAACCTTCAAATGGAGTAGGGTAACGCTGGAGTCAGTGCATTAAGAGCCACAACGCACAGACATATTCAGGAATGGGCTACATCTCTTGCATTCCTATTACCAAGCTGCTGGTGGCAATGTCAGAAGAGTCTTACTTGGCCTGAGGAGAATAAGAACTGGACCTTTGATCAGGAGTCCAAAGTCCTCTTTTCAGATGAAAGTAAATTTCATCTGGAAATCAAGGTGGCACAGAATCCGAGTTGTTTAAAGTCTAGTGTGAAGTTTCCACAGTCTGTGATGACTTGGGGTGTT
>JAOVVA010000048.1:24647388-24660285 GCA_028565275.1 Leiocassis micropogon
ATATATAAGCTCTTAGTATTTTATAGTTATGGTATATTATGTTGGTTTAAGAAGTTAGCTTTATAGGTTGTCAGATAACAACTGTTCTGATTAATGCTTGTGTGTAAATAAACTTGTTGCAAATCCACGTTTATGCCGGATTGCTACTCAGAGTAACATTGTTCTGAAACCTAACCACAGCATGTCGATCTGGTGTCTTTTGCTGTCCAAATAGATCAGTCAAGTTAGTGTTTTGCTTCATTGTGGCCCGATGCCCAGTGGGTGTAAGGGCATTTTCTTACTGGGGTCCGGGAACCGTTTCCGAGCACACTTGGCCCTAGGACCAGTTGATTTTTGTCTGTGAGCATGCAATCGTTCCAAGCTCGGCAACAAATCCCTGGACCAATTGCAGAGGTGGTCTCGGGAACGATTCATGCGTTCTCGAGCACGGAAGGTGGGACATAAGTATGCGCTCGTGCTCAAAAGAGGAAGTGACGTAATTACTGTTCGACTCCGTACACAAACAAACGTAGCTGCAAAAGAAGCTCTGAAGTAATGCCAAAGTACTGTTTGCTAAAAATTTAGACAGACGAAGACATCGAAAGACAATACACATGAAAACGCAACACTAAGCTAGGCCGTGCAGAGTTAAACAAACTGCGTCTCGAGCAGCATAGAGCGCGCGGTGCGATACTTAAGAATCGAGTCGGAACCCCTCTGTCCCACGACACTGTCTACCTTCATCATCCGAACCAGACAACATGGAACCTGGTCCAGCAGAGCGCCTGCGAGCGAGCGGTAAGTTAATAGTAAATACTAAAGTTATTAACGCTGTTAAAGAGAGTGCCATATTATCACGAAATCTCCTGCTAATTGTCTGTGGGTCTTGTGGTGACCTTTTTAAATGCATATAATAAGATATACAGGATGATCCTTTCACATTTGCTCACAACAAAGTTAACTCCATGTCTGCTTACTTTAAGGCCCCAGAAAAAAATCCCTGTTCAAAACAATAGAATGTGATGAACTTAAGTGCTGTGCTTATGTAGCTATTAGAGTTACAGGTACTTACTCATTTTATGTATAACCCATGTATGTACTCCAGCACATCTCAGAGACACTTATGAAAATTGAGAAGCTGATGAGCCACATAAGCTCCACACACAATTTCAGGTTATTTGTGATTGCTGTGACAAAATTCGGATGTTGGAAGAATTAAATTTGTACAAGCTGTTATGGTTGCAACCTTCAGCTAATTTCTTGCTTTTATACTTTCTTGCAGACAAGTACTGGAGGAAACGCAGACTGAGACCTCTGACAGTAGCACAAGACCAGCTAACAAAAGAAGAAAGAGTAAAAACCTGACGTGAAAGAGCAGGAGACTGTTGTTGCCTGAATGAAATCTCAAATTTTGATGGAGGAGCGCTGACTACAGATACAGAGGAAGAAACATTAAGAGATCATTAAGAGAAACATTGAGTATATATATATTAGTTTATATATATATATAAACTATTTAATTTCAAAGTGCCATTGTCTTAATTTCAGTAACACACCCTAATGCAAGTACAATGCAAGTACAAGTAAATATAGAAATTACGGTACATTTTAATGTTTACATTTTTCTCATTTTTGACAGCTACTTTTCTGTTACAACACTTGTTGAATTATATTTTACTTAAATAACATTTTGCACTCTAACCAGTATTTTGTCTCTGTTCCAAATCACCCACACATCTTGGATTTTACAGTATACATTTATTTTCAAAAATACAGTATAAACACACTGCACACAAAACATGTTAAACACAAAACATTGATGCATGGTGAGGTTTCAGGTTCAATAGTTTCAGCACATCAGCTACATTTGAAAAGCTACATTCAACAAGGTAAGGCAAAAAGAGCACAAGCATTTCTCTTATAGGAATGTTGTCTTCTTGATAGAAAAATTTGGACATGCTTCCAAGGACATGCTTCAGTCACACACCAGACCTCTCTTGAACCCAGATGATCCTGGGGAGAACAGAACTACATTATTAGATATTTATTATGTGTCTGCTATTTGTTAAACTTTACAGCATGCATTATATTTATTTGTAGCATTTCTTATATTTCACAGTACTCAACTGTATTTCTTGCATTTCTTTATTCTTTCTTTACATTTGTATGATTAATTCACTATGATTAAAACACTATTTTTGCTATTAATAAAAACTAAATATTTTAAATAAATAACGCTCTTGTGCTATGACCAAAGAAATTAATGTTTAATTAGCACTTTTTATCAATGTCACTGTGGAAATCAGAAGAGAATGTAGACAGAAGCTGGTTCCTCACCTTACAGAGTAGTTTTACAATCATTCCTCAGTGCCTCGTGCCGTATCCGCACAGCGCGCGCTCATTTCACCCTCTGAGCCGCGCGATAGATGTGTCAGTAGGAATGTTGTTTAGAGCGCCGTTGATTTTGTCAAAAAAAACATCCACATGGAACATTAACAGGTGTAACAATTTATGACGCGCGGCTTCTTCTTCTTTCTCATTTTGGACAGCAGAGAAACAAACTACCTCTCTACCGCCACCTACTGTTTCCGGTTGTGTAAATACGCATGTGGGCCCGGGATCGGAACCGATGTTATAATGTGCACCTGCCGGGGGATCAGGGAGGGGGAGAAATCGTACTCGGGAACGGAACGGAACAATCGTTCCCAGTGAGAAAACGCCCTAAGTTTGCCTTACTTGTGATAAGTCCATTTTTACTACAGTGTACTCTCTTAGAAAACTTTAAATACCACCTATTGTGGAGTGTATTTATTTCTGTGCACTTAAGTAAAGTTTATGTCACTGACAGAAATATGATGAAAAGTACCCTATGCCTGACAAAAGTTTAGACTGCTGTTCTATGTATTATTTAAATGTGCCATATCAATATCAATGTACTGGATAAAAGCCTCACTTAGCAACTAAAGTTGCAAACGTTCAGGTTCTATTACATTTATTTCTGTTCAGCATTTGTGAAAGTATTGTTTGATCGAAAGTAAATCTTGAATCTGACCTTCATCGCGAATTTGGAAACGCGGCAAAACTTTAAAGTAGATGTTCACATGCGTTTACAGTGTTACTAGCTCCATTTTCTGTGGATAAAACCAGTGTCCAGACCCCAGAGAGCAGAGGCAACTAATTTCCATTTTAATACCCACTTCAGGAGTGCAGCGCTTTAGCTGTTTGTAAGTGTTAGCCCGACGGCCCACTGATAAACACGACATGCAAATAAATTTATCGTAACGTGACGTGTGAGCTTTTAATCGTTTATAAGATCCCATCTGCCAAATATTAGTTAAAATTACTATTCTATTCATAATTTTATAAAACTACATAATGAACTGTAGATTCTAGAACTATAGATTCACACAGCGTGGTGTTACAGAGTCTTTTCAGCGTAGAGTCCTGAATTAAGCCAGTAATTTTAGAACATTATAAAGGTAGCTTTATTTTGCAGATTTCATGAAACTTTAAAGAAAAACCCGCATTACAACCAACAGCAGTATACTTTCACTTTACTGTAAATTATTTTAGGAAAACGTCTATGTGTAAGTATTAGCTATGAATTTCAGATGCTTGGATATGCAGCTCACCATTACCGAAACTCGGCTTAAGTTTGACCCCCACGCAAGAGTTGCAAACTGAACTCAGCTGTAAATATAAAATCCCTTAAATTGATTTCTTCACCACGATGTATCATAATATAGTCAAGTTTTTTAAGGGACCTATTACATGCACTGCTAAAATATTTTTTATACTTATTTATTTATTTATTTACAATAAATTAATAAATTTAATTAATCGATTAATATTTTTGTGTTTCAGAACTACATTTAAAACAAGTTTAATTCCCTTTTAGTGATTAATGGTGAGTATAGCGTCCCTAGCTCCAGATTGAATTACTCGTACTGCGGCTTCGACACTAACCCCGCTGTCGAAGGTTTAATAGGCTATAAAATTTAATTGCTAAACTCTTGAAAGCTACAGCTCTTGGACAGGGTGCTACCCGTGTTTTCCGATACAGTGAGAGTTTGTTTTCCCCGCCATACACCAGAATATACATACATTGCATGTGGTCTTTCTGTATTATTTTGTTGCACATTTCGGGCCTATCTGAGTCTAATATGCAGCTGTTAAGATCGGTGGTTGGTTGTGTTTTCGTCACCAACAAGCAATATAATTTTCTGCCTGTATTTTATTAATATTAAACTGTATGCAAATCATAAGGTGGTTATTTGCAGTAAGTTTTCATTTGCTAAGATTTCGTTTGCTCTTATCTTAAGATAAGATTCACAGGCTATTTTTACATCACACTATACTGATCATTATCGTATCCTACAAATTATTGTTTTTGTTTTCTCTTTTAATGTAATGATTTTTTGTTTTGGCGACGAGCAAAATATTACCAAAAATGTGTAAATGTATGCAAAAACAGCGGCCTTGCTTTTATCTTGAGCAATGTAAAAATTTTATTTTAAGAAAATATGGCACACTGCCGCAAAGATTATACAAAAATAAAAGGAAAAATATCACTTTCTTTTTTGTTTTTTGCATTATAAACACAAATAATCGTTCAATCACTCATATTTAACTTAACCCTTCGCAGGCTAATGGTCTAGGTCTAATTTTCAAACGTTATAATTAAAACAGACTGACCATCCATCAACGTAGAGAAAGATAACGGGGCTTCCTTGTGCTCAAAATTGTTAGTAGTTCAAGTGTTGTAAGTCGATCGTCGTAAGCGTCTCTGAGAAGAAATCAAATGATTCTGTTCCTAAACCCATGGGGCTGTCCGCCGTCTCAGAAACACTCGGAGAGATGGAATCTGAGAGATGCAAGCAGGAATCTGTGGAGAAAACGTGAAAGTCGTGCATGGGGCCGTCCAGGCCTGGTGGAGTGCTATTGTCCCGAGCAGCTGCGCCGTCCACAGCCATTGTAGAGGCGCACACGGGAACAGTGGGTGACGGGTTGGGAAAATGTTTCAGATTTTTGTCATTACTGTTGAGAGGCGAAACAGTAGAGTTTGGTGACTCTCCATTGTGTCCATTCTGCGTAGTGTTCTGCTGGAACGCGTAACTCTCATTTTCCAAAAGAGCCCCAGAAACGGGGTTCGTTCCCGATTGTTCGTAAAAAACCTTGCCATGGGCGGTGTTTTCCTCCAGACTCACAGTTCTAGACTCGCCGTTCTGATTCTCCTTGCACTGCGTCTGGCGCTTATGCTTCATGCGCCGGTTCTGAAACCAAACTTTTACTTGCCTCTCCGTGAGGTCCAGCAGCGCGGCGATCTCCACTCTGCGTGGGCGACACAGGTACTTGTTGAAGTGAAACTCCTTCTCGAGCTCCAGGAGCTGTGTGTTGGTGTAGGCCGTTCTCAGTCTGCGTGTGCCGCCGCCACCTCCGCCACCGTCAGAAACCTCCGGCGAACCTGCACGCGAATTGCAACGTTATATATTATCAATATGCCACTAATTACCACACGTCCTTTGTTAACAACGCGCTCTAGGGCTATACAGCTGACCTCACAAAACTTGTCCAATATATTGCGGTTCGCAAGGGGCATAAATCGTCGGTGGGAATGAAGCCACGGCACGAGAATAATTTGTGTCCTCGGCCCCGGTGCCAGAAAGCTGTGTGTGTGAGTGTGTATGTGTGTGTGTGATGTGTGCGGTGTGAGTGCGGACGAACCCGCGAGAAGATTAATGAACACGCCAGCTGCCGACTTGAGTAATACCAATCTATCACTCTTCATTACTGTCAAATATTAAAATTCACGCCCTGCGCTACAAGTAGTGCACATGGAGTTTAGGAGTTGTGCAAAAAAACACCATCCCTGACAAATAAATTGTCGTGCTTTCGTATATTAAATATTGCATACATTATTAAGTTCAGATGGGGCGAGTGCAATTTCCACTGACTTTTATAATCCCTTAAAGGTAACTTAAATATGTCTATAACATAATAGAAAATAAAATATGTGAGTGTTAAGAGTGAGATGTATAATTTTTATTACCTTCAGGAGAGAAGTAGAGTGGTGCAGGGTCGGTTGTGGCTGCAGCTGAGGTCTGGTTTTTCTTTGAAGCTTTTTTCTCCTTCATCCACGGGTACTCCGGGGGTAACGAGGCGGCTGGCAGCGGGCACACGCCGTTCGGGTTCTGCTTGGGGCGGCTGTGGCGAGGGTGGCTGCCTGGGTTCAGCCTGGGAATGGTCTGCTCGAAAGGAGGAGGAATCAGTGTCGAGCGTGAAAGCGTCGAGCTCTTGATTGATGAACTTTGAAATGCATCAGCGACAGGGGGAAAAGATGTCAGGCACTCAGCGAGCGACGGCTGACTATTGATAAAGCCCGTCTCTCGCTCGAATTCGTAATTCATCTCCTCCGAGTCTTAAAGGAATTCCCCGCGCACAGATTTGGGACCTAAGAAGAAATAATGAAATATTGTGCCCGGTGTAAAAAAAAATCACTATTTTGCTGATTACGGCCGTATGGGGACCGCGATACCATTAAACTGCTTTCATGGAGACAAGGTTGAAATTGGACCGTATTGCTTGTCACATGATTACCGCTGTCCAATGACAATTTGGGGTTTAATCAAAAGGAGCCACTGTCCGCGTGATTGATCGAGAAAAGTCGAAGAGGAACGCCTCATTCTTAGGGACGGGCTAGTTTATTTGCGCATTTTCTGAACAGTTTGTCCACATGTACGATAAATATAGATATTTCACAAACATGTATATATCTGAAATAGAAGGTGTTCGCCGTCCACATTTTCCCGGACTATATTTCTGACAGAAATTGGATTGTGAACCACAGCACATAAAAAACTCACCACATAAGATCCACCAACCGTCATGCCCATAAGAAACCCATAAATCTTGCGACCGAGTTTTACCACCAACTTTTGTCAGACAACGCACGCGCGTTCCCAAATACACGCATGCGTAAGAACTCTTGCACGCGCACTCTTGTGTGCGCGTTCACAAGGTTGAGTAGACGCTTGATCTGCAGTTCACGCGCACAGGGGCGTGCGAGCGCGTTCATGAAAGTGTTACACGGGCATTTACATGGGTATTGTCTTAGCTCAACGGTGTTAAATTCATAAGATTAAACTGTTATGTTGTATAATAAAACTTTTCGGGTTGGGCACTCTTGTTTTCGGAAAGTTTTCTGCATCACTCAGAGTTGTATCTTATATGTATCTTTGTATCGTAATAAAAATTTAATCAAAGTAGCGTAACTGAAAATTATATTTTGCATTACACTTAAACACGAAATGCAACGTGTCCTACCTCCGTAGGAATATGTGCCACATGATAGCAATGATGGCCAGGTAGCTATAGGTTGTTGCCTTACCTGACCTCACCATGACATTGGGGTTTTGAATATGGTTCAAAGGATACTCGAGCGGGAAACACGTTTAAATTATATGAATGCAAAATAAACGCAAAAATATAGAACTCAACATTTTCAGAACTTGACGTTTTACCTTTGTTGTCTTCGGCTGTAAGTGGCAGTGGGCCACGAGCTCTTTATTGCTTATATTCCAAACAAAGAGCCCTGGAAGCCTGCGTGCTATCAATCTTGCTCGCCAAAAGGTCTGACAGCTTCGTGCCCTAAGAAACACATTTAAACCATCTAGCCCTCTCTTAGATCATATGTGCTCAGGAAGAAGAAACAGCATAGGGCTCGCGATGCGACTCTCTTTCTTTTACATTCGTTCGTTTTATCGAACAAATGCATTGATATTAAATGATAAATTCCGGATATGCCTGAGAACGACATTTGCTTGTTCGTGGACCAGATATTGTTTCATTCTGGTGCTGGAAAAGAGAGGATGGAAAAGGATTTATAAATGGATAGATTTTACCAAAGACCGTGAGAAGAGAAAAAGGATTTCTTGCATTTACACTGGATGTATTGTGTGGGAAAGAAGTGGGTGTTGGCATTCTTCAAACAAAAATCCCCACTCCTTCCTACACATTTTCTACCAAACGGCAAAGCTGGCGTGCTTTCTCACGATATGAGCAATAACCCTACGAAATGGACACAGTTTACTCTCTATAACCTTTTTATTCAATACACAATATCAGACTGCTTCATAATCCCTATTAGCTTTCAGTTTCAGTTCAAGTGGTTTTATTAATTGTGCAGCTTATTAATTGATAGAGATTTTTGTATTATAGAGATTTTCTATTTGGTGTATTTTATGTTTTGCATAAGTCTCTCATTATCACATACACACAAAATGTTTTGTAAAATGAAATTGTATTGCATGAATTCCGCTCCAGTTGCGTTACTACTGTGTGTATTTTTGAAATTGTTTGAAAATATAAAGTTAATTAGATTATTATTATTATTATTATTATTATTATTATTATTAGGTTATTATTATTATTATTATTATTATTATTATTATTATTATACAGCGTTCGAATATAGTTATTTTATTATAGAATATTGTTATTTTATAAGAGTCACAGACTTATCAGAATGTATAATTTAGTCCAAGGATTTCCCCGATATTCTTCTGTTTATTTTTTTAATGCTCCTATTTATCAGAAATATAATGATTTTATTTATTTCATTGAGATGTTGAATAAACAGCTCATGCTTATTCCTAGCAACAAGGTTATTCGCATTTCTTGGTAATAAAGGTTTGCTTGCGCAATCTCTTTGTGAGTGTCTGGCAGGATGATGAGACTCGCTCACCGTCTGTTAGACATAACAGTCGATGTTAATACTAGACATTTGCAAAATCCCCCAAAATTGAAAGGGAAACTTCGTCATCAAACAAATGAGCGAATAATGTTCCTATAGACAACTTCAATTGACTCACTAAATAATTATTACATATACCACAGTTATATTTAGTGTTGTTGTTGTTATTGTGGTTATTACTCTTCTTCATCATATTATTATTATTATTGTTTTTATCACTATTATTATTATTATTATTATTATTATAAAAATAATAATATTGTTGTTGTTGTTTCTGTTTTTTTAAACTATAATACTGTGATTTTTATTAGTAGTAGTAGTAGTAGTAGTAGTAGTAGTAGTAGTAGTAGCAGTATTGCTTACACTTCTGTTAAAATTGCTGTAATCCCTTACTGTTGTATTTTAAAACGCCAGATCTGCGCCACGAGAAATATAAAAGTAAATAAATAAGTCTTAATACGTATTACCCACGAGAATGTTTCATTTGGCTTGTTCGGTTGTGGTAGTTTAGCCAAAAAATGTGGAGCTGGAAAAACACGACCAAGGTAAGACCACGAATAAACTTAATGTAACAGCGTGTAGAACATATCCTACAACATCAGCTTAATATCCAGTTTTACTTATCTATTTTTCGCGTGTGTTTTATTGCAATTCGAAATTCTTATTATGTATTTCTTCCTCAGCGTGGATGCTGTGTAAATGAGTGCGGCTGAGGCGTATATGGGCTGTTTATAGTGTGTGCAGAGGCAGCGCTCGACAGTAGGGCTTGATGGATGACCCTCAGCCCACTCACACACACACACACACACACAAGGTTGTAAATGAGATCCATACCACCATTGTTCTTCTGGAGGTGTCTGTATTTCCGGCAATATAGAACATTATACGTTTTTACAGACTATGACGTTGTAAAATTTTATTTTTCTACAGCATAACCCAGGGCTAAATGTTATATATTTGATCAAATCTCTGCGTTTTACTGTCTTGCAATTTATATGTCTATAATACGTGGTATTTTTTTTATTAAATAGAATAAAATTTGTATTACTTTTTAACTATTATTAACATAACTGACTACGTTTTTTGTTTCATGTGATTGCAAGGGACACCAATATTTGTATAGTACATCTGAGCTTAGCTGAAAATCAGCATAATTAAAATATTTGATTTCTACTAATAACTAGCCCACTGCAGAATCCAATAGGTTAATTCTCTCGCATACGATTTATTAAACAGTGTGGTCTGCAGGACCACACAGTATACCTGCGAGCAATTTTGTGTATGCCTATATATATTTAATAAATATAATAATCCGAATGCGCAAAATTCAGAATTAACCTACTAGGGTCTAAAGTCCAATATGTCATGATACCTTTTTTGTTGTGCTCCTTTTTAATTTCACAAGCTTTGTAGCTCTCCTCACACTGACGCTATCAAATTGTATAAATATAAATGAAAACCACATATGACTACTGCTTGCCATTACACCCTTAGAGACGCTTCATTATTTTAATCAAATCTTCCTCATATTATTTACGAACTCACAATGGACAGTTAAAATTGTAGCCTAATAGTGACTGGAGTATCGTGTGGCTTTTTGAAGCATGAATATGGTAAACGCTAATCTTACTAATGATTAATTTTAATAAGATTAGAATGAATATTTCAGAACTTTTTCTTCGGTTATTTTAGCACTCGGTATACGCGGACAGAACATGGCCATGGCTCTGTAGAATGTGATGTTGTGACCATGTCACTGAAGCCCTACTGAAACCAGGTGCTGATCCGCACAGCCAACAGTTGAACATCTTGCACCAGAGCACAGCGAAAAAGACCCTGCTTGTCTGGAGCTGACCTCGAGTTTGATGTATTACAGGTCGTAGGGTCAGGCAAGAGCACTGAAAACTAGCCCTCACGGAAGTCTCATGGATGCTGGAAGGCTTTTTAAATGTTAGCTCCTTTTTAAGTTTCGGCTTGGAAACATGCGTCTTGATATTTGGGACTCGCTGTTTAATCCCAAGGTAGAATAATAGAGCCCAATCTTACATTAATTCTAAGAATACAGATAATGTCAGAAAACCTTTACTAATCATTAACAAACGTGATGCTGCTTACATACGGCCAACATTATGCTAGCTTTTTTTCATAGATCAATATATCGAGATTTTGCTCACTTGTAACCTGCTTTAATTAAATACTGGTTTGTTTGCATAGAAATTAATTTCAACACAAGGCAACACAGACTGTAAGATTTGCAGGAGCCTAACACGGGGTTGTGAATTTTACGATGGACTGCTCAGCGCTGCCTCTAGCGGTTGATGAGTAGTAACACGACGCCTCAACTTTGCAGACATTTTTATCTATGTCGACATGAAGTAATTTCCTGGGAGGTCTTTTGCACAAACATAGAGCAAATTATTTTTGATTCCATTCTCTAAAAACATTTATGAATAAAATCAACTTGGTGCTTTAAACTGTTTCACCACGTTACTAGAAGTTAACCTGGTAAATATTTTTCAGATATGGTATATATTGATAATAAGGGCCACAACATCATCTAATTAATATAAAATACAATGAAACATTCGTTTTTAGAGCGTTTAAAGTATAACCAGAAAATGTAAAAACCTATAATAGTATATGTAGTGGCCTATTTAGATGAAGTTGGATTGTCATTATGTAAATAGCCTAAAAAGGTTTATTTGCTAACATTTAAATAATCTAGCCTCATCAGTAAAGTTTAGGCGGACGCTGATGCGCGGTCAGCCACAACTTTGGCAAGTCATGGTGTATGGCGCAGACTGTGTAGAACTGCCTATTTAATTCATGTTTATATAGGTCTATTTGACATACAGAATTGCATGATCACTATTATTATTGTATTTGTATATTTTTCTAATATAAAACCGTCTGAATATAGGTTTCTCATCCTGGCAAGGCTGGCGAAGTCTATTCCTATAATAAGTTCGAAGTAATTTCCTTTATCGCCTGAATGGAAAAGACATTTGGGCGTTTGTGCCCGTCGGTTGCTGTTGATTAGATTCATTGGCCCTGAAAGGCTAATTCAAGAGTCGTTTAAGTTTTGGCCTGTACGTTGCCTCCATCTGGTGGCTATGATGAGTAATAGCAATGGCTTCCATTGTAACTGTGCATCTCCTTAGCAATATTGACACACAAGAAACCAGAATACTAAAACATACATTTTGTTATAGAGCATCAGGAAGAATGTAGATTTCCATTAGAATCAAATTCAACATCTTACTACAAAAAAAAATACTGTTGAACGAATGGATTAAACAGTAGGGAAAAATCAAATCTCGATTCTGTTACAGCGTTAGCAGTATCTAATATATCTGTTAAGTCTCCTTTTTCACAATTTGTTGTGGGCATACTTATAATAACGTAGCTTTTAAAATTAATGTTTATTTTATTAATTTGATTTTAAATTTGTTCTTGTAAAATTGATGAGATTAGTAAACATATACTAGAGCCAAATGCAAGGGTCTAGGGCTCTTTGTGTTCGGTGTTAACAAATGGACGACCCGATCAGGAATGTCGTCACTGTTGCTGTAATAAAGTAATTAGCAGAGAAAAAGCCAGACAGTGCGGAAAGCCTCGGTTTTATTGTGCTGTCTGTGCATACAGCTTTGAAGGCACAGCCTGGTGTGCAATAATCAAGAGAATGTCCCCGAATCATTGTTCCTTAACAGCTGTTAGAGACAAATACAACGATAACCTTTCCTACTGTACCTTACTGTGACCTAATATCCATTACTATGCCTTCAAAGAAAATGCACGCATTTGTGTTTGCATGTGCGCGCGAGACTTTGTATTTAAGCACGTCTTGTGTGTTAAAGTTTTATGATGCAGACTATATGCGGTAGACCGCTGCTTCTATAATTGCACACACCCCATGTTTGTCGCACAGTATAGCCTATGTGTGTTATTATATTGATGACGATAAGGAAGTGGCGTTTGAAAAATTCCTGCAGTTCGGCCTTCAATCACTTTGCACCCCATAAACTGTTAAGACTGTGATTGTGGTTTATTGTCGGGTTGGTCACCAATATCATTTGCGAATGCACGTACACATAACACACTCAAACCTGTCCACGGTTAGAAAACTAAACCTGATTTATGACACAAACGAGACAAGAAACAGTGAC
>JAOVVA010000048.1:24660385-24681125 GCA_028565275.1 Leiocassis micropogon
TATATATAAAACAATGAGGACATTGAGCAGTTTTAACCTTTTTCCACTTTTGGAATTCCCTACGTAGCATAAGTTTTCAGAGTATATATTGGACTTATATAGGGCTATATATGTAAAAAAAAAAAAAAAAAAAAAACTAATAATACATAAAAAATAATAATAATAATAATAAAAATAAAAATTTTGACCCTTATCTAAAATATATACTGTTTTGCGAATTATTATGTAGTCTATTTTTATCCATTTTCTCTATCTATCTATCTATCTATCTATCTATCTATCTATCTGTCTGTCTGTATGGTATAGCTACAATTGTAATTATTTTGTTTATACTTAAAACGGAAATAGTGCACTACCCAAATATTACATTTTCTGAACTTTATTTGTTATCTACACAGATGAACTTTGAACTGAAAATGGCTATGCTAACGTATGATTTGAGGTATTTACGTGTACAGGCTCTTTTCCAGTCACAAAAAATTCAAGCATGTTTATGATACAAAATTCACCGATGTCTCAACGACAAAACACTAATTTTCAGAATGCAAATAGGTAGTTCATATACATCTAGGTAGTTACAATAAACATTACATTAAACATTAAATATCTGGGCAGAAGTCATTCTGGCATTTTGAAAAGCGACTGACACTCATGCAAATCAACAATATTAAATATATCGAGCATTAGTAGCCTATATGTCCCTGAAATCAGTAGCCTACATGGAAAGTTGCTCAAATCTGAAAGAGGCTCAAAATGGACACAACTATAAACACTTGGACCTACAACAAGCAAACACGACACAAGAGGACTAACAAACAGCCTTATAACAAAACCGCCATCATTACATTGACACATTCTCACACCAAAAATAGGTGCAAACGTAAATTTTGTTGATGTTGTTGTTGGTGTTGTCGTAGAAGCATAACACAAAACCGGTGTGCGCAGGAAAGAAAGCTGTCCAAATCATTGCAGTGTGCACTCATCAGTATTCCTTAACTTCAGATGTCTTTGGGGCGATTTTTGTTGCATTTCTTCATCTTCATCCTACGGTTTTGGAACCATATTTTAACTTGTCTCTCGGTGAGATTTAGCAGTCTTGCCACTTCGTATCTACGGTCACGAGACAGGTACATATTAAAGAGAAACTCCTTCTCCAGCTCGAGAGTCTGATGTTTAGTGTATGGGCAGCGTTTTTTTCTCGTGGACTTCGCGTGTAGCCAGTTGGACGCAGGGTTATCTGAAAAAAGGGTCGGGAAAAAGGAAAAACAGAGGTAGTGATATTGCCCTCAGGAAAAGACTGCGGCCATTTTATGACCTGTGGCTGGTTGGTACGCGATTAGCCTTCAAAAGTAAAGATGTACAGCCTAATAAATGCCTGCTCAAAGAAAGCAGAGTATGCTGTTTATTTTATTATCACAATAAGATTTTAAAAAAAATCTCTTTTTTTTTGAGGGCATTATATTGTCCTGTGTAACTAGGCCTTTGCGATCTGGGTGCAAATAGTTGTCAATTGTATCCAAAATGCTTTATGGCACTAATGAAAATTTTTGTCCACAGCAAAGTTGTGATATGGGCGAAAACCGTTAGACGAAAAAAGACAACAATCACTGCATATCTCGTTTTTGTCAAAAGTTGCATCGAGTGCACCAATGTGTCTGAGCTTATATCATACTGGAGGATAATATAATAAAATACTAACACAGTTGAACCTAAATAAATTGAGGAACCGCCAGAGTACAACATAATTTAGACAGACAGGCAATAAACTGAATATTTTGCAAAAAAGCAAAAATCTGGCGCAAGAAATTATATTATCTGATAGGTTTAGATTGCAATACTATTTCATTTATATAAATAGTTTTTAGCAATGGCCGAGCAACCACTGTGCTGAATGCAGAAACACCATTCCAGATGATTTCTAATTTCGCGCTGAAGTTACCCCTAAAGTAGAATTGTGCAGAGTTACGGTCTAAACTATTAAAACGTGTAAGCCATATGAAATGGAGCTGCACTTACTCGGGTCTAGATCCGGCTTAGTATCCGTTAGCGTTTTCTCGTCGCTTGGCTCTGTCACATCCGCATGGGTCAGATCCGCCTCCTTTACCGCAGGGCTCGCGTTCCTTTGAGCATCAGCAGCCATAAGAGTTCTTGCATCCAGCGTGGTGCACTCACCGCTCCCGACCAGTGGTTCGAGTTTAATATCGTGATGCACATCTGTAGATAATCCGGCGAAAGGGACAGACGCAGAGAGCGATTCGAGCGCCCAGGCGCGCGCAGATGCTCCATCCGACTCGGCTGTCGGACACGGCTGATGTATGTAAGGATGGTATGCGATAGATGTACCGCCCGGCGGTTGCACGGGCACAGGGCTCCACGATGCGCCAAAAATAGCCGACTTGCTTTGGAAAGGGTATGGATCGGGTTCACCATATTCAGACAGAGATGGCTCTCGAGCCTGGCTATGCATCGCCGGTGCAGTTGGGAACCGCGGCGCCAAATGATCATCGTCCTCGTGAGGAATGTGCGAGTCGGCGTAGTAACCCAGAGTACCCAGGGTCGACATAACAAAAAACGCACACAGTCGCGACCGTGCGTACAGTCCTCACCACGGAATAGACACAAGGGCGGAATCTGCAAATCTAGGAACGCTCGACTTCACTGTGAACTACAGACCTTTGATAAGTTGAACGGCGGCCGAGACAGGATTGGATGACACGGACACGTGACCATGGGAGAGAACAATAAAGGGGTCTCCTAAACCAGAGCTTCACATCGCCTCCATTTTGCAGTAAAATTGTTAATGGCAGGGCCGCTTCTATAAGGAACAAATTTGATTTTATTTGTGCAATTAGGTTGATACTTCTTTATTATAATATAAGCCGTATCTATAATCAGTTTGATAAAAACGATAATAAATTTAATTCATGGATTAACATTACTCACAAAATAACACATTTAAAGTTGTTTTGTTTGTTTGTTTGTTTTTAAAGGTAATGAGTTTACATAAAATCAAACAAAAATATCCAAGTCAATTAACCATAGGTTACTAATGCTGCAGATGATGACAAAAAACATGGTCTTGCCGGCTTCGCACATTACACGTGGCCAACACATAATGTTTATAGTTCACAAGGTGACATAAAATATTACAGACATGTTTAAGAAATGAAGACAATCATTACGTGAGCCATATGTAAGTTTTATACGGCAATAAGTGCCACGGAATAGTTGAGATATGATCTACTAGCCAGTGACCGCAGTCTTTTAACAACGGGGCTGACTGAAAGGTGTGTGTGTGTGTGTGTGTGCTTCTATTGCAGCGCATTTCAAATAAATTTAATTACCTTTTTAATTTGTCTTGTTTAAAAATATTGGAAATTTACTAGCTTTAAAATCTTTTTTGAAACATTCACTTTCAGAAAAGATGCAAGTAGAGTATCCATTTTTAACACAGCAAAACCCTTATTGGTCACAAAAATTAGCCTATAATTAGTCGTTGTTGTTAATGTAACTAATAGGGTACTTGAATAGTATTTAGCACGAAAAAAGACACGTGTATTAAATTGTTATACTTCGTTTAAAGTGTAGGTATTTAAACTGATTTATTTGCAATAGTGTATGATTCTATCATTTTAAGAATACCTTATTGTTTAATACTACTAAGATGCCCTTTTTATTATGGGAGTGGCTCATGAATGCAGTTCAAATAATAACCAGAAATATTACATTATAACCTGTACAATCACGTTTGTCACTATCATAAAGCAATAGAAACTTTCTTGACGTAATTAAGCAAATTATTTCAGATGGTTCACATAGATGTGCAGTCAAAAATGATTCTGGCCTCGTATAGTATTTCCATAATATTATTATTTACATTTTACTAAAATAAAATTAAGTTTGCAAAGTACTTAATTGTCTTTAACTATCTTGACCTAAGCATACATGTTTTTTTTTACATTATTTACCATTATTATTTTTGGTAAAACATAATTTCCTTAACAGGAAATTCCACCTTTAAATTCCATATTAAAGATGTTGGTACATGAATATTTTTTTTAACGTGGAAATGAAATTTAAGAATATAATCCACCAATTAGGGGGGAAAACTTTGGTATATTCAAGCTGGTGAGGACTATAATGTTTGGTCATTGCATAATTTCTCTGCTAACAGTGTCCCAGTGAGAGTGCGGATTGCTGGGTACTATAACAGACTGCGTTTATAATAGGGCTATTACGCTGTTTTCCTGCAGGTTATTTGGCTGTCTGGCCTAAATATCACCAATAAAGCTTTTGTGCTGCTTCTACAGTGCGGCGGAAGCATCCGGCGGTGTAGGCGTGGCATACTCCACACCCCGCACGCACGCGCACACGCACGCACACACACACGCGCGGCTTTGGCCAAAGTGCATTGATCGTAACCTAGGCCTTGCGCTAGCAATACTGCACTCTACGGAAAAATCAGTTACATGACACTCCTTCTTTTGTCGACCTTTAAGGTGAAACTTATGTTTATACAGGGATACATATAAAGTCATCATTTACCACATGGCGCCAAAACAAATTGCAGTTAGACCAGTGTTTCTATAAGAAAATAACTGTGATCAGCATACACATACTACGTCTGGAAACACTTCAACATATATCAGCGTATAATTTTCAGTTTATAAAATGTAATTCAAACAGATGAGGTAGATGCTGAGGCGAAACTCACTGCAAGGCAATTAAGACAGTTTCGTGTTGTGGGGGTACAAAAGGGAGCCCAACAACATAAAACTACCTAAATCACTCAGCAGTTCTCTCGTTCCCGTTGGAGCAATAATAATAATAATAATAATAATAATAATAATAATAATAATAATAACAACAACTACCAAACATAAAGCATCACATTGGTAAACTATTTATTTTAATTCAGACACACAGGCATCTAAAAAAGTATTATAAATGTGTTTTAGGTAAGTTTTCAAATAGTTTCAGAAAAGCTCATAGAATGCCACAAGATTGGGAAAATGCGGTGTCAGAAATAAGCTGGTTTAGGTTTTGCCTAAACAGCCTGTTTACACAATTACTTTGTAGCAAATTATAAATTCTGTCGAAAAAACCGTTCCCTCGATGAAAATCATATTGCACCTTAGTGACTTATACAGATTGGGATATCTACAAAAGGGACATTTCCTAGTAGTCGCCCAAAACTGCGCATACTGTAATGTTACAATAGTATGCCGCAGATGCAATTATCTGTGATAAAATGATCACAATAGATGAATGGAAACTGGGATCTCACAACTGCACGAATTGCCAAAAAGTAAACTGCATCTATCTTATACGTGAGATTCGGTCACATTAACACTTTGGCTAATTCAAATTCAGTCATCATCTTAACATGGACTTAATAATCAATAATGTTAAATGATGATTGTAATTGCAATTAATATTACATCATGCAAATATTGCCATACTATATACAGTTAATATATACTACTGTCCTTTTATATACACTTTTTAAGAAAACAACAGTAATTTCTAAAAAAAAAAAAATGTGGACTACATCCAATGCAGTTGGATAATAAATAATAATGATGGAGTACTGGGACAAAAATGTGAAGTAAAATGAACATTAAAATGATTCAGACAGTAGTATATACGACAATAAGTTAGCATTAATACTATGTACAGATAAAGAGTGCGCGCTTTGACAATAAACTGAGCACGCGCTTTAGCTGCTTGAGGGCGTCAGAGCTCCTTCCTCAGGCGAAGCTGAAGTTCGCCGACAGCTCGCGAACGCGGTTTTCTCGAGTCATTTTCTTTAACTTCATGCGGCGGTTTTGAAACCAGATTTTTACTTGTCTGTCCGTTAGGTGCACACTTCGGCTAATTTCCAGACGCCTCTCTCTGGTCAGGTACATGTTAAAGAGGAATTCTTTCTCCAACTCCAAAGTCTGGTGCTTAGTGTAGGGACAGCGCTTCTTTCTCCCGCTTTTCGCCGTCAACCAGTTAGCCGTGCTGTCACTTTTACATTCTCCTGTTAAATAGTGGGAAACACATACACACAATATGTGACACAGCTACAAGACTGAATGTAATGTCCGCTGTTAAATTTCGCATATTTAATTACACAAAATATACTATTTTCTAGTTTATATTTTGTCATATTTTGTTATCGCCAAATTTTGGTCGAGATGCTCTTTATATTTCTCTCTACCAAGATCCCTTAAATATCTATGTACACTCATTAAAAATACTCAAAAGTCACAAAATGTAAATCTTTGGTGTAACTACTCACAAGTCTATAACAGGCTATATAAAAACTAGTTCAATATACTAATCACATTATTTAATCTTATCAAATGGAAAAGCTTTCTTGGCTAATAGGCCTGCTAACAAATTAAAGATCATTCTGACCACATATTAATGGCATACGTTAATATTAACTTTTTTTTTTTTACGTTTATCGCACCGCTATAGAATATAACTGTGTGCTGGTTTAACACTTAATAGAATGGGTTTTAGACATCTTGTAGTAAACAAATAAACATATTTAGCCTACTATGCCCTGTCAGATAATAAAAGCTGTTAGAGATGGTTCATAAGCGTGCAGTAAAACTTATTAATCTGACCATATGACAACACGCAGGGCGTGGGAGCTTTAAAAAAGGGCCATCATTAAACAAATCATTAAAAATACATTAAGAGATACTGTATGATGCAATTGGTATTTCAGTTGAAATAAATGCGAAGATGACACCCCACACAGTTTAAGGTTAAAATAACCAACCTTCATTCGCTTTTTGTGGGTTTTCTGCTTCACTTTCTGCTGGTCGTGGAGATGACGATGGGCCGCTCGGTGATATCTGGCTTTCCTCGTCTGTTTGGGCGGCCAGCTCTTCGATTTCTGTCCTGTTTGTTTCTGCAGAAATGATTGGACGCGATTCCTCAAAACGGCCAAAATGCCCCGAATCAGACAGATCGGTTGGATAATAACCTTTGGACGACGAACACGTTTGTGAGAGGCGAAAGTAACCAGGTACAGGAACGCTGCTGTTACTCCCTGCTGGACATACGCTGGTCGACACCCGGGAATAAGATATGTCTTCCGTCCCTGTGCTTTTTAGACACTTCCCTGACTCGTAGAAGCAATACGAGTTTTCTTCTTTTATGGCAGGGGAGAATGACCGGGAAACGCCATGGCTGCTTAGCTGTTCAGTGCGGCACGACCTCGAAGCCTCCAACCACGATTCCATTCCTTGCATATATGGGCCAGTTGTAGGTACCATATTTTGGTTCTCTGTCCGTTTGGGTCCGGGGAAATAACCACAATTAGAAAGTCCATATGAATAATCGGAGCTGGATGGCAAGTACACGCCACCGTTTTGGTAGTAGTGAGCACTTCCTTCGGTTCTGCCGCTTATCAAAGAGTCCACCAAAAACGAATTTGCAGATGGGCTGTCGGAGCATGCCATCTTCGTGGTATAATTTGACGGTCGAAGAAGATAACCCTTTCTGGACGTCATTTCTTGGGTAAAACATGCTGAATATAATTACTGATAACCGTACAACTCAGCGCGAGCTAACAACCAATTAAAACGCATCAAAGCCAAAAGCTCCTCCCATTGTGTATACGTAGTCTTACTGCTGTGCATTGCTTCCAGTTGGGCTACCATTTTTAAACAAGAAAATGAAATAGGTATTTACTCCATCATTGTTTTTCCTATTGCATGAGCAGATGAAAATGAATTTAACATGAGCATTACATTTATTATACATTTATTATCACCGGTATGGAAGCCAGAGTACCTCAGATTTTTTTAAGCTCAAAACAATCTTGTCTATAAAACAGCTTGGGTTAAAATAGCAATCCTGGGTTATAAAGACTAACGAATCAAGCAAAGTAAGAAAATTAAGCCAATTACAATTGATTTTCAGAGATCTGCAGTTTATAAACTGTTCGAAAGCATTAAGAAATTCGCATACAGGAATACAAAGATTTAAAATGTTTCATTTTCATTTATATATAAGAAACCATTTTATGTATATATTTTATCGTTTTCTTCTTCTTCTACTACTTCTATGTATCTATCTATCTATCTATCTATCTATCAAATAAAACGATTCACTAGTAAACTAGAATCATATAGTGTATATTATTGGCATATACAGTATATATATATATATATATATATATATATGTGTGTGTGTGTGTGTGTGTGTGTGTGTGTGTGATAATTAGACATACAGTGCAAGGTTGTCTAGCAGTGTAGGTTATGGGAAATATTTTTAAATGCTACATTTATTTTTAAAACACCTGATTGATTATTGATATTTAAATTACGTGATAGTTGTTCATAACAGCTATAGGAAATAACACACAAACAATAAACTTGCAATATAGTTAATTACATAGATCGTAGTACATCTTACATGTATTGGTTTTACTAAAATATATATATATATATATATGCAATTAGTGAAACCCAGCGTTTGGAATGCTTGGTTGGAAAATACAGTGTGTGAGAAAGACAAAGACCTGCTTATGTATTCAAAAATAGATTATATTGCTACATTGCAATTTTCATGTATTATTTACATTTTGGTGTTCGATACCCTTGCAATGTTTTCTTTATCATCCAAGACGAAGGCAGTACCATTTTTTCTCACTCGATGTGGCGCGAAAGACTTTGTACATTTAATTTAGCAGATATTTCGTTAAAGAAAAGTACGTTAAATGCAACATTCTGCTGCTAATCACTTTTTAATCAAACGGAGGGAATAATATTTCATTCCTTAATACTGTAAATTTTGTAAACATAATAATAATAATAATAATAATAAAAAACTTTGACACCTGGACCCTAAGCATAGTCTAGGGATTCGGGCCTTGATCATGATATCCTGTATCTATTTGACGAGAAGTTGTCTTTATTGGGTTTCCCTTTTGTTTTGTGTAAAATAATATTACTTATATTATAAATATTAGTAATACATTTAAATTACACTGCAAAAATAGGCACAACATATCAACACTGTCTCAGAAGTGAGACATATTAACATATTAATACATATTAACAATAAAGTGTCGTTGTGGAGATGAAGGTTTAGGTAATCAAGTTACTAGTCTCTCTAATTCCGAACACTTAGATAAACAATAATTGGACATTTGGCCTACCTGAAAATATATTGTTCTATCATGAAGACGCGGTCGATCTTCAGAACCAGACGTGAATTGTTTTTCGGCAGTATTTTTTAAATCGGCGGTAATGACATTGAGCTGAATGGCGCCACCTTGTGGAGGAAATACCGGTGTTTGGGAAGGCTTATCGCTGAGGACTCCGGCCACGAGTCTGAGACAAATGCCGGAAGAGTCGGTGAACGCAAGCTTTCAATGATTGCAGTCGTTGTTTTTCGCGCTCTTAGTCACAGTTAATAACCTTGGTTCTCAGACAGTTTATTGCACCGCACCCCAATTGTACAAATGCTCCAGACTAAGATGGGTTTTATGGCCAAGTTGCTACAGCAACGACGGTGGGGGAGGGACGTCCAAATTCCACAGAGCCTCAAAGGATGCGCGAGGAACTCGCTATTACTTCACGCTCGTCTTTATTTATTAGACCTGAGAGTGGCATGAATCCGTTACTTCTTTTGTGGCCATCTCCTATTATATTGCATTTTGATAGGTCGCATTGTAACTGTAAAATATAGGTCAAAAGCTAAGTATTTCCGATGAAAGTTTTCACTTTTTTTTTTATTGAATCGCTTTAACTGTATTGTTCTCTTGATTATTTAAAGAACAACTTTGGGCCACATTTGCATCAAAGCCTTGTCAGCATACAGTCAGTAGTCTGGGAGGTCGAAACTGGAGCGACGGGTTTTAAAGCCGATTTGATTCACTGAGACATCCACTACAGTGTTTTGGGGCAGTTCCGTAATGGATACGAGGCATTAATAATGGCAGCTATTTGATCCCCGAATCAATTTGAACTTCCTCGGCAATAAAAATATCAATCAAACATTTGATCCTACATAAGGGGGAAAGGAAGAGAACGCAAAACAGACTCTCTTTTCACGAATCGATTTATATAACGAGTTCTGAATGCATAGTCCATAATGTATCACAAGTTGGAAAAATTACAGTATGACAATTCGAATACATTAGCCCAACATTTGTAGTGAAATGGTACAATGTTAAGCAGTGTCCGTATCGACATGGCTATTGCTTTTAACTTGTTCTTCATACACATCTTATATCTCGTACAATTTGTAAGCGTTTAATCAGGTCAGTTAGGCCTAGATGAAAGTCTATATCAAAAAGGACAAAATTCAAGTAGGAGATAATCCGTACAAACCAAATCATTTTGCTTTGTCAGAAAAAAAGAAAATAAAAACAAACGTCAATATAAAGACAATCGAATTAATGATCATTTCTCTAAGTGAATGTCCTTCTGTAAAACGACTCTCCATGTACATTGGTTTTTAACAGGTATACATATCACATTTATAAATATAAAGCACACACGATCGTCAGAAATTAAAGCCATTAAACAATAAAAGAGAAAAACCCTGTAAAATGTATCTGACACTGCTGAGTGAATGGCGATGCAATAATAATAATAATAATAATAATAATAATAATAATAATAATAATAATAATAATAATAGCAACAGTAATAATAATAATAATAATAATAATAATAATAATAATAATAATAATATCGCCGACATTGCATAGCCTACATATGGTGAAATGAGGTTTCTGGACCTTCAGATCTGCTCCTGGAATGTGCAGGCGCCGCGACCTTGAAGTTCACCCTATCTCTCTCGCACACAACCACTACAGCAAAGGGTTTGCCGAGTAGTACTGTAAACGGTCTCTGTTCAACTTTTTTTCCTTCATTCTCCTGTTTTGAAACCAGATTTTTACTTGACGGTCGGTAAGGTTAAGCATCCTGGAGAGCTGCAGCCTCTTCTCTTTGTTTATGTAAACGCTAAAGAAAAATTCTCTTTCCAGTTCCCTTATTTGATACTTGGAGTAGGGACATCTCTTCTTGCGAGTTTTTTGTCCATCTGAGGAAAAAATATAACACATAAAACACAATCAGCAGACTAAAAGTAAAACAAAAGACGTTTTAAATTTACTTCAGTCTTTATGTTTAGAAATGTGTACTTTGCTAGATGTGTAACATTCAAACAAATCACATCCAACACTGTCACGCATGTTGTAAAAGACACACCAAAAATATTTATTAGGCAAGGTAAAAATTTAGGTAGTTCTCTCTGCCAAAAAAATTCAAATAAAAACATTTAATGTTGTGTTGAGTAGCCTACCATTTCAGGCGTAAATGTTATACACATAGGAATCAAAATGTACTTGCAATTTGACTAAAAATCACAGCTGCGGGCGGAATTGACCTACAATATTAACATTGCTTTCAACTGGTAGATTTTGAAAAAAAAAAAAATCAATAGAGAACTTAAAATATTTTAGAGAGGAAATGCCATATCATTCACGGCCAATTTCAACCTTAAAGCACGTGATCTTGCGTTTATAACAAAGTTTTGTTAGAGTAAATCTACAGGCCCTCTATAAACCTTATATGCTTATAAAACAGCACATAAAATGTTTAACAGGGGCGCGCGAGATTACAAACTTTCTCCTATAACCCACTCAAGTGTTCATACGTACTTGTGCTCGCGTATTTCTCCTCGTTGTTGCCGGAAGACGATTCGGGACTGCTAGTGTCCTCGCGGCGGTCTGCCTCCTCCATATCCCGACATGGCTCTGTCCCCGAGCTTGGGACTCCCGCGACTGCTGGAGGGGCTTTACTGCTGCTAGATCTACTCGCTGCCTGTTCGCTGTTTTGATTCTCCACGTTTCCGTAAGCCGTTTCAAAAAACTGATCAAAAGCTTGGGGCAAAACCCCGTTCCTTCCGACGCTGCCATACACGCCGGAAGCATGGCCGGAACCCGAGTGGTAAACAGCAGAGCTATTTTTCGAGAACATGTCCCCTAAAGTCCCCGGGTTGGGCAGACAGTCCCGGTGCACCATGTCTTCTGGCGCGTAGCAGTGTGGCAGATTGGCCCGGTGGTGCCACTTGCTGGTAGGGTCAATGGCATAATCTCTGAAAGCTACCTCTCGGACGGACTGAACCTGGGGCAGACTGGACGATGAGTAGGAGTATGTCATGGGGCAAGAAGACGGGGTCTGGGGCAGAAAAGGAGGAAGGCTGGAAAAGTCCGTTCCGGAAACGTAGTAAGTGCAGTTAGGTAAATACATATTAGACCCAACGGGCACGCGCTCATTATAATCCATCATCTAATGGCCCGTACCAAAGCGCCGGTCCTGCTTCACATCGTTGTGCCGAGCAGAGCTCTAGTGGATTTGGAGCGCAATCGCCGAGTAGAAATTTTGAGCAGTGAGGTGACGTGGAGATCCATCTCCATCCATTGCAGAAAGCAGAAAGTCATGTGACCATGAGCAGAATTTGACATCTACTCCTAAGTGTATCCTATATAGTGCCAGCATTTGTAAATGTGCTGTAAGAAGAAACGTTATATTTATAGCCAAACAACCTTAATCAAGTCTATTTGCTTTTTTATTTTGTTTATTCGTCCAAATAAGCTGCATAGAAAAACGTCGACGCCACGTCTCCGAAATTGTTTTGTGCTTTGTAAAAAATATATATGTATGTTTATATATGAGCTGATTGCTCGTTTTGATTTAATTTTAAATATTGGCCCTTTTCCATCATGCACAGCATTACTGTAAATATTGTTTACCACAACCTCTGCTTCATGGGGTATTATTTGCTGAAAGGGAAATTCTCTCATTAAATCCATTCCCAATTTGCCACCCTCTTATTTGGTTTTATGACTCAATTACGGGGATTAATTTATTCAGACCAATTTATCATAGAACGCAATCGTATACGGTTGAACAGTCGGATATATTTGTAAAGGGTTAAAGGAAAAAATGTTTATGGGGTTTGCCTACACTCCTTGTGGTTTTTCAAGGTGGTGTTAGTAAATCCTGGTTTACTTATATGCGCCCGTATATGCAGTTATTTGCACTTATACAGCATATATAACACGGTCGATTACTCATAAGCTACAGAAGTTAATTCACTACCGTATCGGTCTAAATGCAGGTCGTGCATTAGATGGAGGTGTAAATGCAGCTAAATACAGGAGCCTAAGATTTCCATTCTTTAGGCTAACCGTTTCCACCATGCACCAAACACAGCTTGCTCAAATCAGCATGTTTATTTAAAATTAAAATGTTATCTTTTGTTCTATGATTTTTTTTCGGTAAGAACTACCAACAGAACTGTCCTGTCGTGTCTGGCCTCAAGCAGTAGTGGTCTAAACACGGTTTAGGGCCATAAAGTTTTAACTTGGACTGCGGCCCTGTTAAAATTACATTGGCCTCCATAGAGAAGGACGGCTGATGGTATCCTTATGTAGGCGTTTAGGCCTATGGGGAGAAATGTGGGTTGCTTTTAACACAGTATACCTCGAAAAATTAGGTGAAAAACAAAATTCAGTCTGGTCTAGTCAATAATTCGAATGCTATTCTTTAAGTATTGGTTTATTAGACGTGCTCCTTCAGGTATCCACTAAGTAATATTCACAGAATTTCTTTTATGCAATTGCGACTTTTAAAGCTTAATTGAGGGCAGGGTGGGAACCAACATTAAAGGCAGCCGGAGATATAGGCTGTTTTTATGGCGGGTTTTAGCTGCAGTAGCTTATTGTCCGCACAGACAAACCGAGTGCGACTTGGAGACACCACCTACATAGGCTTCGTGAACTTCAATTAGACCTAAAGTCATGGGTAAAGGGAGATTAAACAGAGTCTTCAGCGTCGTCTAACATATCTGGTAGGATACACACCCGTTTTTATCGTTTATGTTTAGTAATCAGATACAAAATACTCATTAGTAATGATCTACTCAAATTATTTTAATTATTTGGTTAGATATTTTATATATTTTTTGTATTGTGAAGCTAATTTTCAAAATAATATTACAGAGCGGCTTTACCACGCAAGCCAGTCCTGTGTGTATCAGAGAGCATACGTTCATGTTGATATGGAGGTTATAACTCATGTTCTGCAGTGAAATTTAAGTAGACGGAGCATAGAAATGCCTTGTGCACATGTTTACACTATAAAGAGAGCGATTCTTTCAGAGATTTCGAAAAAAATCCTGCTCACTCGTTGTTGTTTCTTATTAAATAAAATATTTTCATTGTATGCAGGTTTGTTTAAGACAAATACAACAGTAGGTTGATGGTATATAATAACTGGCATCTTCTAGAGCCCAATTAATTTGTCACTGGTTCCAAGAAATGAAGGTCGAAGAAATAGTACACATTATCTAAGCGCCCATCACCAAAGACATACACAAGGGGCGCTCGAATACGCCTACTTATTTATTCAATCGAGTATCTCAGATGCTTCGATGTTTGATAATGCAGTATGTACTATTGTAATAGATTGTTTTCATGTCATGTAGTATGTGGTAAATGAATTAACGCGTGCACACACACACACACTAAAAACAATGTCTAAAAACATGAATATATTCCGTTGAAAGAGATAAACATCTAAATACTCAAACTTTGACGAAAATTCAATAACATAAGTCACCCATATGATCAGTCAGATGTGACTAAAATTTATCCCATAATCATGGTTATTTTTTCTAAGGGGTCAGATGACAGCCCTTACTTCGTGGTTATGAATCCCTTCATTATTTTACGTTGTTTGAAGCTATTCATTTTCATTCACGCATTGACTGAATTAAAAACATTTTACCAGTACTTTAGGCGTCTACTTTAAACACAGATATATTAAAATATACAATTATAAAAATGTAAAAAAAAAATTAAAAAAAAAGAAAGAAAGAAAAGAAAAAAAAGATGAAGCAATAAAAGCTAAAATGTGATTGCTTTCTTATACACTCATTAAAGGACAACCCTAGACATATGTATTTTCTATTTATTTAATTACATGCTTGTGGCTTATGAAAGGGTGTAATGCAGATTTATTTATTTATTTATTCTCCCACAATGTGTAAGCAGGGGGAAATAACGTTGCCGTATATGGTTAAAATAATAATATTCAACCATCCAAATAAGTAGCTACTTTAAATGTGTAACAAAACGAAGGTTTCAATCCTTTCAGACAGAGTGAACTGTGATGGCTCCTTTATAACATCAGCAAACCCCCACTCTGCTGCAGACACATTAGTGTGTTTGGGGGCCACGGACACTGTCTGAACCCAAACCCAACCTTTGCCTTGCACTTGTTCCTGCTCCAGTTGGTAGACAGCCTGCTAATTCTGACGGCCTGCTAATTCTTATATTTTGAAACAAATTATATATAATTATATAAATATATTATTTTCCTGTTTATTTTATTATTGCTATTATTTTCTTTGCAGGCAACGACGTCGTCGATGCGAAGATCAGAATATTCAACGACAGAAACAATTAATGTTCTTGTAATAAATGTGAATCGTTTATACAATACGCGTTTGCGGAGAACTGTTAAAATGTTTTGTATTAAAATAAAGTATAATAAAAATATTTATACGGTTTGCTCAAAAACAGCTATTTCACGTGGCTCCGAAGTCATCAAAATGTGCACAAAAATTAGACAATTATCTTTTAATAGTTTTTCAAACCAAATGGAATTATGGGCACAATTGTAGATTAACATACGTATAAATAACACTTGTAGCATGCCGACTGAATTAGTTAAAGCAATTGATGTATAGTGCGCACCTTTGCGTTTGCAGACCCGTTTAAGAATACGCAAAAGCTTTCGAACTAAGTCTACGTAAGATATAACTTTATAGTCTACTCAGGTGCACGGTGAAAGCAGCTAGATGGATGCGATAGCCAAGTGTCCTAGTTTTTGAACTATTTCTTGTAATTAATATATAGTACAATTACCTGCTGTGTAAAAAATGCACACTTGAGTATACGAGTATAAATATTATTTTTTTATTTTATTTTTATTTTTTTTCTTATTAAGAGTAGTGACTGACCTGTTAGGGGAAAAATATACCGTGTTTATATTTGTATGTCTTTCACGAAATAAGATTAAATAATATCGTATTATAAAATCATTAAATATTCATTGTATCAGTTCAAACAATTTTTACAACAGGTGTAACATCCAGTAACAAAGATTTCTAAAAAAATGTGTATGATATGATATAAATCGAAAGAAATGAGGAACATATAAATTATGTACAAAGTAAAATATAAAGTCCATAATATGACGGTCTAATAATAAACTCAATTTTCTTCCTGATTTTTTTTTTTGTTGTTGTTGCCGCGTCTAATAAAAATAATGCTACCATTTGAACGGAACGTGTTGATGACGATTTAACTTCATAATATATTATAGGGCAATGCTGAACAAATATTAATCTAATTAGTCTTCATTTATTCTCGGTTTACAAAAAATATAGACACGACAAAAATTATTATTTAAAACATTTTAACTGTGATCAGGTCGAGTCAGAAGTTCATATAGGCTAGTGTTGTTTAATAAATCTATGGTGCATAAAGATGGTCTTTAATTACTAGAAAATGAAGAATTATTTCATTAATAATTACTACCAATCATTAGGACAATGGAATGAAAGTATTTGCTTGACATAACAGTATATTCTATAAGAGACAATTAAGTCTGTAGATTAATACAAGTTATTGGTAGTGCTTTTTAGAAGTAACATTGTAAGAGAAGAGGTAGAAGAAGAAGTAACCTAATTAACCACTGTGTGAAGCTGTTATAAATAAACAACATGGAATGGTGTTGATATGTGCATTGGGGTAATATCTACATCTATCGGAAATAAAGATAAATAACTATTCAATCATTAACGTGTTTGTCTTCTGTCTTCTTAATATATTTTATAATCAGTAATTTAGATCAGCATGTATGATTTATTTTATTATTTTAATCAAATAAATGTACAGCAGTCAGTAAATGATAGTTGTACGATCACTCTTAAAATTGAATGCTGTTTTTCCGCCTTTGGGTGGCAGCAAACTCAATGTTTCCTTCGATCCGGGTACTTTCGCGCACCATTGCTTATTGGTTCAGTTTCTCGGATATGTGGCTGCTGCAGTGCAGGGGCCTGGTAAGGGAACATCCGTCTGTTTTCACTGAGACCACACGTGCAACATCAGATCACCGAGGAAATGATTTTATCATTATAATCACCAGTTTAGGTTGATAACTTTTTTTTAGATCAAGATTAGCAATAAGGTTGTGACAAACAGTTTAGTGAAGCACCTTATCTGTACATTTGATGCCGCATTGAGAAATGTCTTGGACTATAAAAAATAAATAAGTAAATAAAATAAATAAAAAGAAGAACGTAACTGACAGTGAACTTCTTTTCTCTTGTAACATTTGCTTGATGGATTGGAACTGAAACGCAAAGTTTTTCTTTTTTTTATTGCACTAAATGCACTAAATGCGTTTTATCATTCTAATATATTTATTATACACATATGTAGTTATTTATTATACATATATATATAGTTATATTTATAAAACTGTAAGTGTAACTGATGACATGTTGATGAAATCATACAGATCACTCAGATATTGTTTAACCCACTATGAGTACGGTTGCTGAGTATAAATAAGTACATTTGGCAGACATATATTTGATGAGAAAAATGTGGGAATTTTTTTTGCAGTGTTTTGTCTTCTGATTCGTTTTTTATTCACCACTTCAAAAGCTGACCCCGTTTAATATAAACCGCCATGAAAACATACGGCCCTGATCTTTTCCTTTTTTATTTAATTACTTATTTATTATTTCCTCCATCTAGTTGTTTCGGGGTTATGCGTAACTTTGGGCAGTTTTATTATTATTTTAAAATGTTACACAAGAAGTAAAGTATGTAATGTCATTTTCACCCATTTTTGTAGTTGATTCTTGACCACATTTACTTTTGACGTAAAAGACCACTATAACTGCAATAAACTAAAAAATGTTTCATATCCAGTGCTTTTTAAATGTTGATTAATCTTCAGCTTGCTGTAATTGATGTATGCTTACATTTCATGACCTTGGAATTTGGACTTGACAGTGTCACAGCTTTAATATGTTGCTTGCATGTCGTTGAAAATCTGCGAAGTTGTACAACAAATAATATTCGCATTAATCTTACAGAGAGTCAACTATATAAAACTATAACTTTTATATAGATCTTAAAATCGCAGAATTGTCAGCTGCTAGATATCTTATAATTTCTATAACATGGTAGTCTTTTTTGGAAGCATTATTGGAAATATGTGTGATATCGTAAAAACAAGGTGCAAGACTTTTCAATTAACAGTTAAATTAGTTAACGGGAAATTCTAGAATTTCTTTAACAAAAAATAACCTTGTACATATATATACATGTTTGGCACTCTGAAATGTATTGTCTCTCATTAATTATGCTATTGCAAATTAACTATTTTATTGTTGTAAATTATTAAATGTTTATTTTATAAATTTTAAAACGATGAAAACAAAAAATATTTTAACATTGATTTAATTAAAAAAAAAATAAAGCCTGTATTCTCAATTGAGGTCTTGAAGTTCAACTTTGTTCCGGATTTTATCTTTTTTTGAAAAGTTAAAAACACTTAAAGTGTAAATGAACAAGTGGCAACATCAAATGACTGTAGAGATTGTGCAGAAGCTTATGGAAAAGAGATCTCTTGAAATGCGATTTGTCGAAAATAATAGTATGATTCGTAAAAACGTTTGCTGATTACAATATTTTTTACAGGTTCACGTGCTTTTGTAGGCCAATACAGGGTCCAGATCACTTACCACATGTCTTTTAGCGCATTTATTTCAAGAGAACAGACAAGATTGACTGATTTATATTTCGGACGTTGGTAGGTCCAGACACTTACGTTACGGATTTCTTCAATTACTAATCTTTTTTTACTGCTAAAATATACTCCTCTATAATTAAATAACCAAACCGAAATATCTTTACACTACTACACTGAATTTAGAGCTTTACAGCCACTCTTAAGGGTAACTAAATAACTTGAATTCGTGTCATATTACGGCAGTAGGGTAGAATTAATTGCCTCAGCACTGGAGTGTAAATGTTCTGTGAAACCAGCCTATGCAGGGACGCCAAACAATAATCCGTGCGAGTGAATTATTCATTATGCCCCTTCCTTAACAACACACGAACACAACATCTGTTTTTAAAAGAGCAATGTGTTGTATATTGTATATATATATACAATAAGAGAAATTTATTTTATTCCCCGTTTGTCTCGTTTGTCCTGATTCTTACCCTTTAGGTTTCATCTTACCCCTAGAAGCTCCCTGTTTCTCCCTGTGACCTACAGATGCAATGACTAACGTCTACCACTAGATGGCAACATCGTGGCGTTCATTCAAATGGCATTTCCTTTTCTGTTCTTATGTTCTTAATGTTGTCACACAAATGCTGGATTTTTCTCTATTTTTTCTGCTTGTATTTCAAATATACTTATGTATTACGGGAAAACATATTTACAATGTAATAACATTCTATGTATAGCGATGAGCCTTTTTCAGTCCTCACTGGGAATATTAAAATTTGGAGTTTTATTGAAATATTGTTTGAAGTAACAAATAGGAGCTTGCTACATAAACAAACTGGACTAGAAACCTAGCGGGGTACAAACATTGAATAAACTGTGAATAATTACATTTTCTATCTAAATGTTTACAGATACCATGTAGACATATCTAAGACGATGCTTATTTATTTACATAAACTAGTAATGTACTGGGTCTGTAGCCGGGGAAAATCAAATCCAGAACTGGATATGAGTTGATTCAGGCATCTTTGAGCCTAAAAATCAACAACTGAGCTGGACTCCGGACCTCCAGGACTGGATCAGATAACCTCTGGTCTATAGCCCTCAACAGCGTGTTCCTGAAACATTGGGTTAATTGTAGTTAATTGAACCTAGCTACAGCATTTATCTCCCGGGCAATTACAATTAACCCAATGGTGTTTCAGTACGAAACGGGGTTTACGTGGCGGATATCACTGCCACAAAAACAAAGAAATAGTGTATAGGCATACAAATGTTTTGACAGTTTATTCGCCCCTCAACACGATCATTGTGTAACATATATGGCCTTTTTAGCAGAACGTTATTAAGCAGAACGTTTTTCTTTCAGCACAGTCACTCCCAGAGGAACACAATAATAAATAACGAAGTGGCTCCATTTCTCTGTCCGTCTCAAATTCTGTAGCCCCTTAAGTGATGCTCTTGAATTTGTTGACCACCTTCTTCTCCTTTACCCTTCTGTTCTGAAACCAGATGGTGACCTGGCGCTCGGTCAGGTTTGTGTGAGCAGATATTCGTCTCCGTTTATCCTTCGTGATGAACTTATTGGCCGCATATTCGCGCTCCAGTTCTTTCAGCTGGACTTTGGTATAGGGGACGCGCTTCTTCCTCCCTCGGCGAATGGAAGCGCCATCACTTCCTGACACATTGTCTAAGGGCCGAGATTAAAAAATAATAATCATGGTTAAAATAGATAGCAGAAAATCTTAGGAAAATACCTATATGGCTTTTTTTCAAATGATCTATTATTTGCACGTATTCGTTAACTTAATCAAAGAAAAGAACATCCAAATAAAATATTAAAAATGGGGTAAAGAAGATCAAATAACGCCAAGGTCAAGGTCATATATATA
>JAOVVA010000048.1:24684304-24698400 GCA_028565275.1 Leiocassis micropogon
TTTTGTAGATTTGCAGTAGATTTTGGTAATGGGTTTCAGTTATTTTTCTATAAAGGTTATAATCAGACATTCTTAATTAAACTATGGATCTTTAAGGGCAGACACATCTTCATTTTCTTGCTGAAATGTAGGACATCTCAGCATGAAAATGAAGATGCATGTAAGCCACTACATAGAAAAAAATAACTGGTTGCTTTTTGACAGATCTTGGTAGAAGTTTAAAAGCCAGAAAACAAAAAAATATATTATCTCATCAGCCACCGTTTATACTTTGAGCTTTAACATATTCTTGAGTATAGCTCTTTTAATGATTTTGGCATTTCATTACAACTTTTCTTCTTTTCTGAAGTCAGCAGATAGCTGCATTAAATGACAAGAATAATGCAAATATATAATATTTTAAAATTAAGGCAATCAGAGTAATAACATTGATGGTAATTTTTTTCAGCCAAAAGGAGAAGTGCGTTTGTCTAAATCGGATTAGGGCTATAGACTACTTATTTTTTAACACGTTAAGTTACGATGAAAGTGAGAGCAAACCCTTTGCAGACTGTTATATTACGCATTGTAATGAAAAACATTTAAAGGAAACAGCTCCCTAGTAGGCCATCTTTTGGTTTAAATTTCCTTAGCTTTCGTGTGCATGAATATGGATAACTAAGCAATTCTTTCCTGTTTAAATACATTTCCTGTGTAAATGGATTGATAGAGAGAGCGGGAGGATTTGATACATAGACTCTCTACTAAATACTACTGCTGCTACTACTGCTACTACTACTACTACTACGACTACTACTACTACTACTACTAATAATAATAATAATATACAAAACAAACTGTGCTCGAACAATTTTGTAATTTTAGTATTATTTGTTGTTACTAATAATAATAATGATTATTATAATAATCATAATTGTAACGAATAAGTTATTATGAACAACAGCACTTGTACTAAAGCAACGATTTTATCTTTAAACAATTTGTTTAAAATTGGGCTTTTTTTGTAGTAATTTTCAGCGAAGTGCTTTTTTGTTCCTAAAAACATTCTAAGTACGTTTCTGACCATACCAGACGCTTCTGATTTTGATAATCAGGACCACAAAAATGATTTACTGTTTATACTGAATAAAATGTAACAAGAATGGCTGATTAACAAATAATACCTCCTTTTCGTGTCCTTAGAATAATAAGCCTATTTGTCATATATAACCCAAATAGAATCTTATTATACTCACGTCGCTATTTAATCAAAGCATACTCACCCATTTGGGTTTTATGATCAGCTACAAGAGAAAGTGAACGAGTGAACAGAATTGAACGCCAACTTTAATGAGTCACTGTATATAAACAACAGTAAAGCACTTGGCACACTGATATTGATAATCAAAAATGCACTAATACAGTGAAAATGGCAATTATATATAATCTGGGTGTTCTCTTTGATTTTTGTCTAACAAAGTTGGAATATATTATGTTTCTTTTTTATTTTTTTATATTTATATTCTTTTAGGCTTGTCTTGTCTTAGAATTGTGTGATTGCTCAATAACATGGGTACCATTTTGTTATGGGTCAGGTAGGTCAAATAAAATATATAGCCTATATATGCAAAATATAATTAAATAAATAAACAAGTAAATAATTATTACGTTTATATAATTAACATTATTAACTTGTATTCCACCACATCGATGGTTTAAATAAGTATTCTTGTGGGAAAGAAGATACAGAACTTAGAATTTCCCGTCAAAATAGTTAAATGCAGCAAGCTGCAGGTAGAGCTCAATAATTCAAAGTACTTATTAGCACATGTGCAGCCTGAGCTGTGAGTGAAAATACACACCGCTAAAGAAGAACTGTTTAGGCCGGTCAGTGGTAAGTATGTTTAAAGCAAATATGTTACATTACATTACACTGGATTAGATTTTAAAGTAATTAAAAATGACTGTGAATTTTACTTCAAATATTAAACTTTTTTTTTTACTATCTACTGTTTTGAAGCAAAATAATAATTTCTGTGTAAAATAATGAGTTACCAACTACACAATCAGAAATGTAATCAACTGTTAAATTACACAAATACCAACGCATAGGTATTTTTGTCTTGTACGATCAAAATATTTTTATGTCATTTAGTTCAAAAAAATATTTGTCATCATAGGCTGAGATATTCTATAAAAGAAATAAGATATTCATAATCTATGGTTGATGTAAACAAAAACTAGCTTGATTAAAATGTCAACATTGTATTGTGTTTTTTCATCCTTCATACATGACGTTGCGTTTCAGTAACAAGATTATTCGAGTTTTACCAAATTTTAGCATTACTAAAACTCGACAAAGCTGCTTACTATTAATCGAGTTTTAGTGACAAACACAAAGAAGCCATAAGAATAAAAGACTAGGTAACGCCTTAGACATTTTTATTCTTTCGTTTTAATTGCTCTGGTGTATTTAATTTCATAGGCTTATCTGAATCAAAGCTCTGGGGGCTGATGTACCATAGAAAACACTGAATGGCACGAAGAAGGTCATATAGAAACAAACTAACCATAAAGTACTGAGTAAAGCAATTCAAATGAACAGTGGTTAAGCAGACTGAGTGTAGGCGAAACCCAGCACAAAGCTCTGTTTGGAAGAACTGTCAGCCAGATAAGGCAGCACTTAGGCCTCCTAGCTTAATGGAGTTTTTATGGGTTTGTCTTGTGATCATGTGACATCTGGCATTAGAACCTCTGTGTGGTTCTCTATACAGGCTTAGATCTTTCTTAAGAGAGAGAGAGAGAGTTTTATTTTGTTGGTGCAACACTGGAGATTGTAACATTGTAGACATCCCACTGAAAACATTATGCACAAACTGTAAGCATGGGCTATTTGTACAGGTACCAAACCATTCTCGTTAACACTGGTTTTGAAATTGAGAAATTGAGATAGATGGGAAGACCTAGTTATTAGAGCAATCTAGTTGAAACTGCTAAATTGTCTACAGTATTATTGGATTGGTGCACATAAATTAACTGACAAAATCACGTTTGAAACGTGCACCCGCAGTTATACAATTATAATTCGTCGAAATAAGTAGCATATTATTTTGTAACAACAGTTTAAGTTTTTACATAACATCAAGCCTGCAACCGATCGAATACTGTTCAACTCAAAGTCTTCGCCGAAGAAAGAATGTTTAATCCCTACAGAGGTGTAGTCAGCGATTAATTTAGCGTTCTGCTGTATGACGTAACGTCCCTTAAATTTTGTTTGTCTTGTTTGCATTCATGGTCAGACTAATGAACTTGTCATTCCATGACTGCTCTGATAAGAAGGGGACAACAGGAGTAACCGGAGGAAAACCAACCTTAAATACTAAAAAAGGAACCCATCCATGAAGGTCTGAGCCTGACCAAGATTTTGTGGAACAAAAGTGAAGAGAACGTTCAGATAAAGATGACAGGTTTGCTTGCCTTTTATTAACATTATGACAAATAAATAACAAAGACAAAGACAATGATCAACCAAAAAAAACTTCACATATATAAATCATATTTTTATTATTATTATTATTATTATTATTTCTCGTATATATGCTCACCTTTATGATACGGGAAATCACACACATTGAAATGCGATCAAAATGTCCAGTTATGAGAATCATATAAAAACGCGTGAAGGTGCATTTCACCATATTATGCCTTGCATGCGAAATACTTGAAACGAAAAACGTTATGTTAATTATATGTGATCTCAGGTGAAAAAAATAAAACCGCATTAAAATGAAACTAATTAGCAATATGAGGGAAAGCGCATGAAAAAATGTAAGAAAAAAACAGGCTTCCTATTGTCATATGAAAGTGTAAAATAAAAAAAATAAAAAAAATGAATCATATGGTTATAAAATTTCACGTTTTTCTGATTTTTTTCTGGGTTCAAGGGTTGGGTGAATGGAATGTATGGAATTACAACGAAAGTGGGAAAATATCAAACAGTAAAGCACAAACAACCAATTTCTATTTGTCTCAATTTCACCTACTATTTTAGGCAACCGTTCGTGTAATCAATTTATTAAAATTGAGTGTTATTTTGAATATAATGTCTGTCTTCTTTGCTAGTCCAAATAAACAAAACTCTTTGTTTCTCGCTTTCCCCTGTCTGTCTGGGTTTGTGGGTGTGAGACATTGGTGGTATGCAAGGAGTGTGCAAAGGTGACAAAATGAAAGGAGAGTGGGAATTCCCGTTAAGCCTGTTCGGGTTTGTCTTTCCAATCTTTACAGTGCACTTGTTGTATAGACATATATAACATTGACAAACTAACAGTTACAGATTTAAGCATGAAAACTCGTTATGTCCCTCGCACAGATGGACTGTCTTTTCAATCTCGAAACCCAGTCAGTGGAAACTTGGTTACATCATCTACAAAATACGATGGAAATGCCAGTTTTACTGCAGTGTGTCCTCCATACGCTCGTTGCTGTTCCCATTTGTTTGAGTTGCAGAAAGGGTGAAATAAAGGGTTAAATAAATATTCATGATTATTGTTTTGTAGTATATACACCATTATATAAGCTGCATGTTTATAACGTCTAATTATATGCATTGTAGTTTCATATATTTTCACTCTAAAATGGGGTCAGATTGGAAGCCTTAGGTACCGTATAGACAAATCCAGCTAATCCAAACAGTGTGCGCGTCGCAAGAGCAGCTTTCAGAGAGACAAACAGGGAGAGACAGAACAAGTAGAAAGTAATTACTTTTCTCTACAAAACAACTTGTGTGAGCAGCTTCACATGACTAAAACATGATACTTCAGTCAGAGTACATACTGAAATCATGAGAGAATATATATTATATTATAAATAACTTGGACCTGTAAGGTTACAGAGAACTAGGTTAAAACTTAACAATTTCAAAGCAGCCCAGATGAGTAAAATATATTAATAACAATACAATTAATACAAGAATACAATTTTGTAAGAAATGTAATCTAATTTTAAACTTTTCCCTCACTTAACTTCAGTCATATTTCTGCCATATTTCTACCGTTTTTTTGCTAAGCAGGCTAACATTATTTAGCTAATTGGCTAGCGTGTTTTATCTACATAATTTTTCGAGAAATGTAATTTAAGTCGGTTGAACAAAGTAGCACATTTCGTTTAATATTAACAAAAATAAATTACATGCAATTGCAGATTATTTATTTTCTGCTTGTATCATATTAGCACAAAGATAAACCCAGCAATTGGTTTCTGATAACTCTGATTGCACGCCACTGAGTTTATATTTACCAAACTAATCGTTTTAAAAGGCAGAATGTAACAAGCATGTAATTGGTATATGGTATATGATTCATTTGGTAAATATAAACGCTCAGTAGCGTTCATTATACGACGTCATAGCTCGAATCAAATAATCTAACTTTGATGAGAGAAAAGATAGTGACGGGGATCAAATGAGAGGGCGTTGGAAGATTGGTCAAATATGGAAAACATTGCACGACAGTCAATGACATACTGTTTTTGTCTTGACTTTAGTTTGCCATGGAAAATTTACCATGGAAAAGAAAACAGTAAATAGTTGAAGAGTTATAATTATCCTGTCTGCACAATTACAATTTAGACATTATAACCTTTCCCGCATTCCCTACCGTTGTTACAGGGGAAATGATGTAGGTCTGTTTATCTGCTACTTGGAACCAATTAACAGGCGGTTCAATGACGAGGGGGCGTTGGTATTTAAACTGAACTTTCAGAATAATTACAAATTAAAAAGGACTTGTTAAAAATATTATGTTTGGAGCTTTAAACGTAGGCTAATCAATAACTACCTCTTATTTTATATTTTCACATTTCGGATCTCAGGACTGATAGACACGCTTTAATTTTCCTTAATGCTTCCATGTAATGGGCGGGAGCTTGCACGCTTTTTATTCTATTTTCCTAACCTTAAATCACAGAAAACGGAAACTGCATAATTCGTGTTCATACTGCACACACAGTGAGACAAACCGGTAATTAGAATCAAAACAACTTCGACTGACAGGCATATAGGCCTTTAAACGGACCAATAAAATGTTTTCATTAATTTGTCCGATAAACAAGAGATGAAAAAGTCTGTATTCGCACAGAACAGTCTGTGAACGCGAGAACAGAGACTAAATAAATGTTACATAATTATATAAATAGGCTACTATTCGTTTTTGGTTCCTCGGTACAGATATTCAAACCTTTAATAGCTAAAGTATCCTGATGTGTGTGTTATTTTTTCCCCTCATGGCACTGTCAATTAGGTCACTGACCACGTAGGTTTAAAAAAAACAAAAAAACAACCCAAACAAACATGAGAAATATATCATTTGGAGTTGGTTATTGAGTGTGTTAGCCAGAAATTTAAGCGTCATTTCGAAGAAACCATCTTTCATTGTCAGACCAGATTGTTCTCTGCTTTAATTTCAGAGTAAGAGACACAAGATTTATGACATGTAGACACCACCGCAAACCTGTTAAACATGACAGCAATAACGCAGGAAATAAAACTACAAAACATTACTAATGAACATGAAAAAAAAAAAAAAAAGTGCTACAAGTGTCAACTATAAGATAATACCTGTATGTATTCTCAACAAGCTTGAGAAAAGGAGTGTTTATATTTAGTAGAGTCTAAACGTTCTACTTCCTCGTTGCAGCTGCTGTGAGCTCCTTGAGCTGAAACCATAAAAGCAATTCCGACATGACCACATATATAACTGAAAGTCAGTCTACAGGACACACCACCACAGACTCTGATAAACAAAAGCAACATCTGCCTTAGATTCACAGTGTCAAGAATTAAACATGGGAACATGGTTTTTACAAGGCAGGTCCAACAGGTAACATTATTCCAAAAACAAGGATGAACATTTTTAACACTATATTCACTTCCTATGTTCTACTCATTTACTCATTCAACTTCAAAGACTTGAAGTCTTTGAGATCACACAGGTCAATGTTGCATTATGTGCAAACATTGCTCTTGCCAGGTTTTGGTGAGGCAGGAGAAAAAGGTTAGAGCACAACAGTGAGTGTAATCCCCTATTGTCCCTCCTCCTCACGCAGGAACTGGAAGACAGAGGAGAAGTCCTTGTTGGTATAACCACGTGCACACATCATACGATAGATTTGATGAGACAATGAACCCAGTGGAACCGGAGTCTTCGTGTTTGTTGCTGCGTTCTGTGCAAGTCCCAAATCCTGCAGTAAAACATTTTTTACAATCACGGTTCATTAAACCTTATTTGAGTAAAATTATGTCAAAAAAACTGGTCAGTGGAACAGGCTAAGCATTAAAAGTACTATTTGTGTTTACATAGTGTATGAATGTATATATTATGTATACTAATTTTCTTTCTTTTTTTTTTTACAGGGTACAAATTAGTGTTCCTATGACAATATAAACAAGGAAACAGATACAGAAACAAGGAACCAAAACAGGCAAATCCTACCTTTGCCATTAATGTGGTTCCAAACCCCCCTTGATAGTTGTTAGCTGAAGGCACCCCCTCCATCACTCCGGGAACAGGGTTATATGCATCACTGGACCAGCAGCGGCCTGAACTCATGTTCAGTATTTTTGCCAGTAGCTTTGGATCGAGGCCCAGCCTGTCAGAGGAGACCAATCACAGAGGTACTTACACCACTGAGTGTGAGAGAAATCAAGTGTAAAAAATATGCAAATAGAGTAAAAAAAGAAAAAAAAAAAGAAGGTTAAATTCTACCGAAATGCACACCACGAGTAAGAGCAATATTAAAATTTATAGCATTTTCATGATAAAATTTTATTCCCTCACCTCCAAGAAAAATTAAGATTGGCCTGATGCCTGACTATACCTGATGCCCAAGTTCATGGTCTCAGATGTGCCAATCATTCCTATTGCCAACAGCATGTTGTTACAGATTTTAGCAGCCTGTGAAAAGAAGGTGAGAAAGACAGCGTTCAACTAGAACATTACTCATAGTTACTGACATACAAAGGAACAACAAGAGTAATGTCAAATGCAGAGTCAGAGGCATACCTGTCCTGTGCCAACCTGACCGCAGTATACTACATTGGCTCCCATGCAGCTCAGTAACTCCTTGGCTGCTGTAAATTCCTCCTCGGCTCCTCCCACCATGAATGTCAGCTTACCAGAAGTGGCGGCACCAACACCTGCACCAATCGGAAATCCTTCTTAAGGTGGTGACTAATTAAGCTATATCTCTTTAAGCTTGAAAAAGGGCTTGATAATTAACTTTTGAACTGTGTAAAAGTATTATAGTGGTCCTGCATGATTCCAGTATTTATATTACCACAAAGTGACATGTCAGGCTAGAAAGCTCTATAAAGCTTATAGATTTCTCATTAAAATACCCAACAAAGCCCTTGATTGTATGATGGTGTAGCTGTACAGTATACTGCTCCACATGAACTTGCACAACATGGTTATAGGTAAAATATTAAATCCAGAGAGTGACTGACAAGTGGCTTTTCCATCACACTTAATTTCAGTAAATGATGCAAACTCTTAGCACTGCTTAGCACTGAGACAAATCAAGCTGCCAGCAAATAAGTAAAATAGTGCCTGTTAAGGTGAACAAAATCTTGATGTAATTTGGAAAAACAAAAAAAAGACCTGCAAATTCCAATCACTTGTCACTGCAAGTCCAATGAACATCAATAGTACAGTATGAAGCAATGATGATAAACAAAATGTCAGGTTTAAAAAAAATAAAAAATAAAAAAAAAGGGGCTGAGTGCTTGTGTGGTTCTTTAACTTCATCTCAGAGCTTTAATTACACAGGGAGAAAAAGTTCTATAATTACAGCAGTGCAGTTCCATCTACTTTCACACATGGATGAAAGTGACGTCATGCTCGGTTTTGTTGTGGCTAACTTTTCATTACGGCCGGTTCACAGGCACAAGGGTAGAGCTGAGAATAATGTCTACTAGAGGGGCTAAGTACAGAGACTGAGCAGGTTTGTGGAATTCTTATGACGGTTTTGCGCCCAAAAGCTGTTTCAGCGGCGCCCATGCCAAACCATGCTGACGCAGTCTTGTCGGGAGAGGCAACAATTTAAGGAAAGAAAACTAGTAGCGTGCCGTTGTTTACGTGCCGAAAAGCCAGAGGCAACAACTTCCTGATTAAAAGGGCCATAAAGCACAGAGTGGGTTCTGGCTCAGTATAAGAACCGGCTGTCTTAAAACATGAGGTAGCTATTGCACCTCAGCCAAGCCTATAGGAAAGGAAGGTTGTATTACTACAATAGCTAGGATAATTTAAAAACGTATCCTTTTTTTATTTGCATCTAAAATTCAAAACAGAAAGGCATGAATATCTACAACAGTCCAAACTTATGATTTACTTTTTCCATAATCTGTAACCTCCCTTAAAGTGGAGTTGAAAGGTTTAAAACTCTTAAGTGAGCAGCCCTGGACTCGTTCCTTTGTCGGTCTGGAAATTCTACATCTTGTGTCAGTAGGTCTGCATAAGCAGCATTTCAGATTATGAGTTAACAGCGAGACTGCATCATGGTGTTTCTAAATGCTGAACAGTTATGTTAAGCATGACCAGCTGAACAACCTTAATCACAGTGCATAGGAAGGGGATTAAAAAGCTAAATTTTCATTCATCTGCTGGGGCTGCATCATAAAAAAAAAAACGGAGGAGTGGAAAGATGGAGAACAAACAGAAAGTATGTATGAAGGTGTGTACATTTGTGTGATTTTTACATGTTTACATGGTGTGTGAACACATGTGGCTGAGTGTGTAGATCCAATTTGCACGAGTCACTTTTAGTCCACAAAAGGGAGTGCGGTGGAGACTGAACAGTGCTCTCCATGTTCAGGTTACATTTCTATTTTAAAGCAAAATGTTCAATGATAATTTATTTCCAGTCACAAGTGGACAGCCCTAGGCAAAATAATGCTGAATGCTCATATATCCACCAATAATAATAATCAAATTATTTGATTGTTACAGTACATGTTTTTATACACCGTAGTTTAGAGGAAAACACCACACACATGGTCATCCAAGAAAATGTCATTTTACCTGACATGACCTGACATGTGTGCAGCTACACAGACCGATATACAGCAAGCTGCAATGCTTTATACAGCCTCTTGTATATCCAATTGTGCATGCTTTTCACTTACGGGCTTGTCACACTCCACCGAAGACCATGAAGTTTCAATGGTGTCCTAAAAATCTTGAAAATATTGCAGTGGGAATGGGGTCAAAATGGAAAAGTGTGCACTTATCAAGTGAATACTAATCCAGTATTTACACCAAAAGCTCTGAACATGACAGAAGCGCCGATAACCTGCTGCACGCACGCCATAAAATGTGGTAAGGACTAGAACATAATATGAACTTAATGTGGTCTTCTACAACGTGGCATGGACCTACTATCATCATAGCACACAAATAACACACAAGATGTCGAGACCACCGTTGACGTAGCAACAATGCAGTGACATCCCAAAGACAACTCAGAACGGCATCCAATACTTCCTGTCTGAGCCATGCTTGTAGTACGTTTACAACATCCCTAAGAGGCATTAGTTAAGTTGTTAACTGGTCAATGCCATCATTACTACATTCTTATTAAGGCATTTCAGCATCTTGCTTTAACCATGTTTAAAAAAAAAAAAAAAGGTGTGGCACTTCCAGATCAAGGAGGCAATATTACGTCCTTACCGGTTTCTACTGCACTCCTGTAATTTTTCACAGACGTAGTGGGAGCATGCCTCAATGTGATGGCCCCCTTACTGAAGACAAAGATAATAGCAGAAAGACCCAAAAACACATAACAGATGAAGGTGACTGTTTTCTCAAAGGGGGAAACTCAAAATTTGGTCCATAGGTTTAATTTGTATCCAATCATTAAAAAAAAAAAAAAAAATCCTTAATCTGTAATTATATAACTTTGCCCAAAATTGTTAGAGTGGAAAAAAAAAATAGGGAGGGACTGTGCAACAAATAACTGTAAGTCCTAAATGAATAATGCAATATTTTTGCTCAACCTCTTGATGTAAAATAAAATTGTGTACATTACTACCACACCTGAATTTATTTATTTTTTTAAATCTACTGTCCAAAAACAATTCTGAATGTTTGTTCATACACATATGAGCTCAAGACAAAATCATGTGGCCAAAAAAATCTCATTTGGAAAACTGACTTCCAGGCAAGAATTCTTTGTGTGTTTTGAGGGGCCTCTTGTTAGTCATTTTATATGCACTAGGGGCCAACTTTGATCCTGGAAGTAAAACTTTGTGAATATCTTTGAGGGTTGGCTTGAGCAGTAAAAAAATCTTTCAGATATCTCACTAAACCTACATAACCATTTCTTTTGCAGTTATCAGATTATTTTACAAATATAAACACATGAAATATATAAAGATCATTCAGACCCTGACCATATTGCATATTTTTAAAAACACAGCTAAATTACTATTCTTGGCTACAACTTATGGTAAAGGATGAATCAAAGCTGAATCATGGTTTTTTTTTTCGTACTGAGCTTAAGTAGGGGGAAAAAAATCACCTCATGATGAATCACTTCAGTTCAAGACATGTGTGGGTGTGAAAACAATAAAACATCGAACACCAGTAAAAGAGCTTTGTCTGGTTTTGGTCACATTAACCACTGTGGTGGGTACATGCTTTTACCTCCAGATACTGGAGCATCCATAAAAACAGCACCCATTTTCTCAGCAGCAACAGCCATTTCCTTGGATACAGCGGGATCAATGGTACTGGAGTCGATGAGCAGAGAGCCTTTCTTCACCTTCCTGTATAGGAAGAGGAAAGAATATATGAGAACATAATTGGAATTAGTTTTATATTTTTAAGGTCAGTATACTAAGCTCCCAGCTCTCCAGTTTATAAATGGACAATAGGTAAATTAATAATGGTTACTGTGTAACTTCATGTAAACCACAATTCTTTTATTAAACAATATAAACGACCTACAAATAAAATTTTTTTAAATGGAAATTATAAATAAATGTGGAAAATGGTAAAGAATGGGCATTGAGAGAAATGATTAACACAGATTTTAGCAAAAGTTTTGTCTGATATTAGAATTTTATTTATTTATTGCCTTTACATGTTATTATACAGCACTCTAAAATGTTCAAATTGGCTATTTAAAGAACAGAAAATTATACAGGCTACACACAGATTGATATACACTATAAAATAATATTAATGAAATTGCAGAAAATACTTACCAAATCACTTCAGAAAAAAAGCCTATAATAATTTTAGCATAAGTATATACATAGCATAACCCCTTTACATCCCATTCTATTCTCATATAGTGCATGCAGATGCCCAGATGCCCTATTAATGACACTATATGAAAAGTCCAAGAATATGATAAATGGGAGCATTACAAATTTTAATACACTAGTTATACATGCTTACATTATTATCCCTTTTGCTACTATAATTTAATGCTTAAATCCTAAAAAAATATAATTTAACTGAAAACACAGATTAAAACAGATTAAAATTATGATGTTCAAAGATTGAAAACAGCAAACATTGGCTTACTTCAGAATGCCGTTAGGGCCCGTGTACACATCAATCACATTAGGACTGGATGGCAACATTGTGATTATGCGGTCTGCCTTGTCTGCCACATCTGCGGGCGTGTCCAAGATCTAAGAACAGACAATGCAAGAAAATAAAAAGAAATTAATTTTAAAAAAGAAATGCTATCGTTTAAGGTGCAATAGCCCTTTATTTTTTAGCATGCACATTACTTTTTGCAATTTGATATAGCATGAAACATTGCTGTTGATGAATTTTCTCCACACTCTTCTTTGCAGGATTGTTTAAATTCAGCCACATTGGAGGGTTTTCAAGCATGAACGACCTGTTTAAGGTCATACCACAGGATTTAAGTCCAGACTTTAACTAGGCCACTCCAAAACCTTAATTTTGTTTTTTTTAGGCATTCAGAGGTGGATTTGCTGGTGTGTTTCAGATCATCGTCCTGCTGCATAACCCAAGTGCTCTTGATCTTGAGGCCAGACATTCTCCTTCAGGACTTTCTGGTAAAGTGCAAAATGTCATGGTTTCTTCAATTATGGCAAGTCCTCCAGGTCCTAAAGCTGACCAGACCATCAAATTACCACCATGTTTGACTGTTGGTATGATGTTCTTTTAATGAAACGCTGCGTTAGTTTCACGCGACATGGAATGGGACGCGCACCTTCACTGGTTCACTAGTTTACTGGAGTCCCAATGTCTTAGAAATGACTTGGTAACCCTTTAAATAACTTATACATTTCAATTACTATGTTTCTCATCTGTTATTGAATTTCTTTTAGATGGTGTTGCTTTTTGAGACCTTTTAGCATGCTTCACTTTGTCAGACAGGTTCCATTTAAGTGATCTATTTATTCAACAGGTCTGGTAGCTTTCCAAAAAAAGTGGTTAATTACAGTTCATTCATGACTTAAAGGGGGTAGGGTATGTTTGGTATGTTTTCCTTAATAAATAAAATAATAATATAAAAACATAATTTGTAGCTTTTCTTTTGTGTAATATTAAAATTTGTTGATGATCACAATCACAAATATGCAAAGAAAAAAAAACAGGAAGGGGCAAATACTTTTTCACGGCACTGTATACACATATATATGCTGGCACAATCGTACGCACGGGCAATCACACACATGCACAAATTTACACCCAGGCAATTTAACATAGACAATCCACCTACAGGGAGGAAATTGGAGAGCCTGTAAGAAACCTGCACAGACACAGGACTCACCACACAGACAGGAATCTGGGATCAGGATTGACCGGTAGGCTCTGGAGAGCCCAGTGTGTCACCTTAGTTTATAAAAAAAATAAATAAATAAAATAGAGTATGTTTGATGTATTCTTACTTGAGCACCCATCCCCTGTAACTCCTTGCAAGACTCAGAAAAGACATCTGTAGCAATTACAGGATAGCCGTGCTTGATCAGGTTCTTGGCCATCGGGTTTCCCATGTTCCCCAGGCCGATGAAGCCCACCTGGGTCTTCGAGGCCATGGATCTAGAGACTGAAACAAAACTCATTCCATAACAAACA
>JAOVVA010000048.1:24701933-24719090 GCA_028565275.1 Leiocassis micropogon
ACATTTAAATACAGAGGTTGAACACCGTCATCGCACCAAAAGAACATATCTATCTATCTATCTATCTATCTATCTATGTAATCAATGTTTATCATATACACTACCTGTCAAAGGTATGGACACACCTTCTCTTCTCCTTTAGTGATTTTTCTTTATTTTTTATGGTTCTCAACATTGTAGATTAATACTGAAGACATCCAAACTATTAAACAAGAAGTATGGAAATATGTAGAAAAACAACCTATAAAATGTTTTTTCAAGATTCTCCAAAGTAGCTACATTTATCTTTGATGACAGCTTGGCATGGCATGCTCACATCAGATTCATGAGGTAGTCACCTGGAATGGTTTTCAGCTTACAAATGTGCCTTGTCAAGAGTAAATCTGTGACATTTATTGCCTTCTTAATGTGCTTTAGACCATCAGTTGTCTTGTGCAGTGGAAGGGTGGGAACAGAGTCAATAGCCCTATTAGTTCTACTACAACTACTGTACAAATCCATATTATGTTAAGAAATAGAGTTAATTAAAAAGAAAAGGCAGTCTATCATCAGTATAAGAAATTAAGTTCAGTCATTCCAAAGAATTTCAAGATCTTTGAATGTAAGTGCAGTTTCCAAATCTATCAAATGCTATGATGAAACTGGCTCTCATGAGGACCATCCCAGGAAAGGAAGACCAAGAGATGCCTCTGGTGCAGAGGTACTTGCCACCTCTGGGAACTCCTGGAATGGTTTTCCAACAGTCTTGAAGGTGACTACCACAGGAAGCTGACTGAGAAAATGTCAAGAGTGTGCAAAGCTGTCAAAATTGCAACAGGTGGCTACTTTGTAGAATTGAAAATATTAATCATATTCTGGGTTATTTAACATGTTTTTGTTGGCTACATTATTCCATATTTTTTCTGTTATAATTTTGGTATTAATATTTCAGTATTAATATACAGTGTTGAAAACAATTAAGAAAAATCATAGAATAAGAAGGTATGTCAACTTTTCAGTGGTACTGTATTACTCATTTATAAGTTGCACTTATTGAAATATATAAAAAATATTTAAATTATTATACTTTGTGACTTATTCATATAGTTATATTTTCATTTATCTACAAAGGCATTCACGTTAAACTGGGACATTTATGCACTTTGATTGTGCATAAAAACAAGTTTATAACACAGTTGTAAGAGTAAAACCTACCCTCATTTCTCTGTGTAATCCCCTGCTACACTATTTTACTTTTCCCAGCATTTCACTAGTGCTTGAAAATTTCAAGGATCAAGCGTTCCACTTGCTGAATGTCCATGGGAACAACTGCAGTGGGCTTTGAGCCACCTTGGCCAAGATAGTTATTCGCAGACACATGGCTCTCTTTGCACCATTCACTGTTTTATTGTGGCTAAGAATCTTATCACTGTACTGTGCTTTAAATGTTCTGTAAATGTAGTTTGGTTTTATGCCTTCATTTATGAACAATTCCTTCTTAAACTAAAATGTCTTTTGAAAGAAGTCTGCAGGGTTGCCATGGTTTCAGGGTGTGTTTACTTGTAACAGGTTTATGCCCACACTCACATTTATGTTATCTTTCATCTTTAAAATCTTTAAAAATTGAAACATGAGAAATCGATATGCTACATTGTTATGTCCTAAGTGATTTATGTGATAAGTTTTGTTCTATAATTGTTATTGTTGAAATTTAGGAAAGTCCGATCGCCTGACTTTTTGGCCTGTATCTGTGATAGGGTACAATATGGGGAAGTACTGGATGTGTCATTTCTAAAAGTAACTTGTCTATTCTTTTATGTCCCATGTTTTTAATACAGGGTCAGTTGCTGATTAATAGTGACTTTTACAGGAGGGAACATCAGCACCTAGTACAATGGAAACATCAAATTTTGCTCATGTCATCTTCCAGAATGTGGGGAAGAGCTACCTTCCTCATGCTGCTCTGGAATGCCATTACACGCTCACACAATTTATCACGCCCCATCCCAAGGACTGGGTTGGCATATTCAAGGTAAAGCTCAGCTGTTTCTGGTTAATTTATATTAAAGAGTTTTGTTGTGCAAATAGCAGACCATTGATTTGATTTCCTTTCTACCACCTTATTGGTTTGAGGGAAAAAATCTTGTAGTCTTCAGATTTCCTTGGGAGAATGACTTGCATTTTTAAATATCAAACGATCCACACTTTGTTAGGAACATTCACAAACATGCTGTCGTTCATGAATCTATTCAATCACCCAAATGTGGATGTGCTTATTCTTTTCTATTTTTAAACTGTCATTGCCTGTTGATGGTTGGCTGCAGTGAAATATGTCTTCATGCCAGCCTCATTGCTGTAAGGGGAAGAAGATATGTTGCTGAGGACCCCAAGCTCTTGCCACTTACAGACTCACCACAGTACAAACACACACACACACACACACACACACACACACATTCACTCACACACACAGATTCGGTGAAGATGGCACAATGCATAAAATCATGCAGATAAAAATCAAGAGTTTTTCCATGCCACTGTCGCCGTCGTCCTTGGCTTGCTCGTCAGGGACAGGCTTATCATTTTGATTCATACACATTCACATTTCATACAAACTTAAATAATTCTTTTGATTGTGTAAAGCTGCTTTGTGACAATGTCAATTGAGAAAAGCGCTATAAAAATAAAATTGAATTGAAGAGTTTCAAATATTCACACTGAATCAGAATCAGATACATGTGTTCTCTCTGTGCCTTTGATGTTGGTATAGTTGTTGGTGCCAGATGGATTGATTCTGAGTATTTCAGAAACTTCTGAAACCTTAGGATAAACCAAAAGTGTACAGGTTAATAATGTATTGTGTCTCAAACCTTGTGTCAGACTAGATTCACTAGGCGAACATACCAGTGTTCTTTTGTGGCCCTCTCAGTCACTGAATCAGAATTCAATAGAGCATCTTTAGTAAAATGGAGAGTGGTAACATGAAAGTGCAACTGATCTGCTGGAATTGTGTGAAGTCGTCAGGTCAACATGAACAAAAAAAAGCATTGTTTCCAACATCTATGGAATTCATGCCATGAAAAATTGTGAGCAAAGGAAGGAAAAACTATTTACACAATTGGCTTTTTTTCTTTATTTTTTTTTTATTATAAGTTGTTGCTCCCACTCATGACGGGATGCATGTAACTGCACTTCTGATGTGTTCCTGTGGAGGAGACTTATTATGAAAATGTAATCATGTTTGAGGGGTGAAAGTGTCTCTAGTGTGTGATTGTGTATACTTGCAAAAACATGAGCACATGTCCCTTTTCTTCTTCTATAAATTTCCATATTTATTAGAATTTTTAAACCTGATGTTTGAATTTGTAGATTATTCATGACATTTACAATTACCCCAGGATAAAACAGGAGTAAAAGCCCCCCCTCCGGTTCAGGGCTCAGCTCCACCCAAGAATCGCCAGTTTATCTGCCCAAAACAGACACAAAAGAGACAGCACGGATATGTGTTTTGAATTAATTCTTTGGGAGAATGACAGCAAGGTGGGTGTTGGACATTTCACATCCAACTGCTTTCTCAACAAGGGACGTTTCCAGTCTGGTTTAGTGGAAAATACATATGTTAAAATGTGGATCTATTCTGACTGTCTGTGACTCAACTTCAGATCCTAAAGCTGCAAGTGTTATTATTCTATAATTTTAGAATAATTATTTTAATCTATAATAATAATAATCTATAATAATAATCCATAATTTTATTCTTAAATTTAGGCACAGTGTGAGGCTAATACTGCTAACAAGAGCTTGTATCTTCTGGATCTTCAGGATAGTAAGTTTGGGGGGAAAAAATGAAAATGTACCTTAGAAATAGTGTGAAACTTAAAAAAAATATAGAAGATGCACTTATTTTGGCTGACTCCAGTTTCGAAACTTTAGAAGTCTGACATGCTGATTCTGATTTTGGATGATTCAAAGATCTTTTTTTAAGAACTATAATTGACAGCATACACCAACTCAAAATTTAATTTCGTATTCATAATAAAACAAACTTTTGTGTCACAAAGGACTTTGAAAGTGCACAAGGACTTTGTCAAAACAGATAAAAAAAATGTAGGTTACAGGACCGAGTAAGACATAATTTTATTAAATTGGTCTTCAGCTACCAACCAGGGAGGGCGAAGACTATCCCATGCTTCCTCCGGGACATGTGATACCAGCCAACTTCATCTTTTCAAACTGCCCATGCACCATTAGGACACAGGAGGAAAATGTTATCTAACTGAGCCAATTGGTTAGTGTCTCTTGCTACAACAAGTTTAGGCTAACCTAAATTTGGGAAATCTATTAAATTGAAAAAGCCTCAAATGTGTCCCTGAGTGTCACAGTGGTAAAGCGTTCTCCTATAATCCGGAGATAGCAAGCTCGATCCCTGGGTGATGCTGTAGCCTCTCACAGTCGAGGGTCTAGATAGAGCTAATTGCCCGAGCTGGGATGGGAGGCACTTCAAGGAGCCAATCAGGGGCGTCTGTGAGCTCAGGCAAGTGGAAGGAGCAGATAGCGCTGTCCTCTGTGTTACGCTGCCCGAAAGCTTCAAAAAGATGCGGTCGGTTGGTTGGTGGTTTGGAGGAATCATGTGATAGTCTTCAGCCCTACTTGACTAAGTAGTCAGTAGTCAGGTAATCTGGGATGTTACCTTAATGTGGGAGCCCCCTAGTGACATAGAGGAATTGGACATGATTAATTAGGGAGAAAATGGGGGGGGGGATATCCAAAAAAGAAAAAAAAAACTAAAATCTGATGGAAAATACCTTATAATGCCCATACCTTGAGTCAGTTATAAAAGGGGTATTTTATCTAATTGTTTCTAGTCTCTGCCTTCTGACAGGCTAGGTCACTTTTGCAAAGTGGCATATGGGGACAGTTAATCTACAGCTATAGACACTGAAACAACACATTTGAAAAAATAAGTAAAAATGAAAATCTGACAGACTGGCATCTTTTGTGTATTTACACTGTTAAGCCATGATATTAAAACCATTGGCAGATGAAATGAATAATATTGATTTTCGCATTAAAATAATCATCTATCATCTATATTGTATTAGGCAGCAAGCGAACAGTTCTTTAAATTGATTGCAATACAGCAAGCATACAGATCTGAGTGACTCCGATAATGAGCCAGAATGTGATGGGTAGGTGACTGGTTCATCAAATCAACAAAACAACAGAAGGCTTGTGGGAGTTTCACATTATGCAGGGGTTCGTACCTACCAAACATGGTCTAAGAAAGGTGTGGAGAGCCAAAGCTAGGAGCTACAGTAGTACAAATTTGCTGAAGAAGTTATTGCTGGCTATGACAGAAATGTGTCAGGACACACAGTCAATTGCAGTTTGCTGTGTCTCTGCAAATCTGATTTAGGGAGACCCCACCTTCGAACTTGTGGGACTTAAAGGATCTGCTGCTATCTTGGTGCCAGATACCACAGCACACCTTCAGAGGTCTTGTGGAGTTCATGCCATGACAAGTTTGGGTGTTTTGTTGGTACAAGGGGGATTGAAGGGCTGAACATTTCATCTATTTATTCATTTAACATATGTGCTATTGTTCTTAATTAGACATAGAGTGGCTTTTGTGTTTCTAAAAGGATCCATTTGGTTTTGAGGTAAAACCATGAGGTCTAGCACTTTAGCAATAAAAGATGTTTGTTGCACGAGCTTGAGACATTATACATATGTTGGAGTGTAAATTGCTTGGAATGTAGGTGAACATTCACCTTGTGTTTGTGAGCGCTTGTGAGAGAACTACTGTAGCTTAATGGCCGTGGGAGCTTTTAGGTATGAATTATAGTTGCTGGCAGGGGAAGCTTAGCGTTTTGGCTTGATCTGCATGCTGCAGTTTCTTCCAGCTGCTGCTGGTTACACACACACACACACACACACACACACACACACACACACACACACACACACACACTGTCTTGGTTGTGTTAACGAAAGTGCTGCTGCAGATAGAAAGACTGACTTAACATTTAATGGTTTTTTTAGATGGAAAGAAGTATGGTAACTGACAAGATTCAGTGTCTGGGTTTTGGTCTGATGAGATCAAAGAGGAATTTTAGAGCCTCTTGGGTTGTGTGTGTGTATGAGTGCTTCTATGTGCTGGACAGAATTTGATGAAGCTGTTTTACAGCAAGCTGTCAGGAGGGCTTCTCCTCCTTTGCAGCTGTGTTGCATTGCAGGCAGTGTTCTTCATTAAGAGCCGTGGGAATAACCTCCAGTGAAACCCAGCCTAAGATTCAGCCTTTTAGACTAAATGGCTTCAAAGAAAGTAGCTGATGACCAATTTTGATTATTGGAAAAACTTCATAAACTTTATGATTATGTGAAATTGCTTCCTGTTTTAAACCTAGATCAGTTTAGGAAAAGAGCAAAGATCAGATACCGAGAAGCCAAATATCACTGGTGTAACTTTGTGCACAATAGATGCATTGTATCTCTGTCACGTACAGCTGCTAACGTATATCTTTTTGTTGTCATTGTCGCTTTTGTGAGATTCTGATTGGAGCTTTGAAGGCTGTTTCTGGAAGCGTAAGGTTTGCGGTATATAAAACAGCATTGCCCTGCAGGTAGATATGTTCATCTGTGCCTCCACAGTACTCACAGACGTCCTGACGCAGGAGTAAACCTCAGGGAGGAAGAACCTATGGGTTATAAATCCTTCATTCGGCCGTTGCTTTGCTGAAAGATGGGTGGGTGCTGTGCCAAATGCTAAACAATGCCAAAATGGATACCTGATCTGTGAGTCATTGGCCTAGAGCTGTGACTTTGCCTTATGGCTGCCAGTAGGATGTTATTGCCACCTGGTGTTCAGGGGGAGACTTCACACTACCTGAGATGTGACTAATAAAATGGAGTCCTGGTAGCAACTTGTTGTTTTTTCTGTTTCCTTTGTATAGCTTGGCTGATGTAGATATTTGAAGCTGTGGAGATATTTCTTGCATTTCTAAGTTCCTGTCACCCTTCAGTGAAATTTATTATTCAGCCTATTTAGCTGTGTCTTTTAAGTCACGATTGCATTTCAGTATCCTCATTGGTGTCCTAAGCTGAAATCTTTTACAGTAACCCATATGTTAGATGGAGCATGGCTCTTTAGTCTCTGGTCTAAACAAATTGGCAGTTCCCTAAAGCACCAGCATTCTGCTCTTTGAAATTGGAGCTCTAGCAGAGGATTTGCAATTTGTGCACGTCGTGTTTGTAGCGTCAGAACATGCCACCAGGGTGGAGCTGGCGAACGCTGCTTTATAATTATCCTGTCAGAGAAGAAGCAGCAGTCACTATTGTGTCCTGATATATGTTCCTACCACTGCTGCAGGTAGATTCAAGTCTGACTTGATTTGATGCTTATTTTACAAAACAAACCATAAAACAGCGGTTGTCAACTGTTTTTGCCTCCGGTCCCACATTTGCCCTTGATTATTGTGTCCTGATCCAACAGTAGTTAAATTTATTTTACAAAATGACTCTATTTCAAATATACAATTAAACCTTTACTCTCCAAAATGAAATGTGTAAGTGAATTCTAAATCTTCTGATTATGTAACAGTAATAAAATAATTCTAGTCTGAACAGTAGGCAATGATCAGTATTATTATGATGATGATTATTATTATTAATTTGTTCATAAAAACTCATCGCACAGATATTTTGCCCAAATATAAGAAAAGCATACGTTTAGTGTTATATTTTTCAATGAAGGTCATTCTGAAAAAATATTATTAAAACACACAAAGCAGTTTATCACAGTGCTTTTCTTGTTCAGGGTTAGGTTGCCAATGATGGACTTCAGACATAAGTTGTAAACACAAACACCAAATGCTTCTCAAAATAAAGGCATACCATTAAACAGCTAAGGAAAATTAGTAGCTTGACAAAGTAAATTAACTGAGCATTAAGCTGCTTTTCCCACATCAGGTTTTGAATGGATTTTTATTATATGGTGATTCCAGTGCCAGTGATAACGATTCAGTGACTGCTTTTTAGGACTTCAGTGGCTCATATTTTTAGTCATACAAAGCGAAATCAAAGGTGTTATAAAGCCACCAAAATGTATGCTGTTCGTTTTTTTTTTATTTTTTTTTATTGTGGAGAACATCACAAGACATTATAAAGTCTTAATCATCTCCTTGAAATCATCGTTAATATGAATATGACATTGACCAAATTTCACACCTTTACATTGTTTCACCAGCAACTGTAAAACATGGAGAGCTTTTCAGTCATACACCCCCCAGAACACCCCCAACCACCACCAGTGATTACATCAGGTCACAGATGGTGTTTGGGTATGGGGGTTGGATGGGGGTGACAGAAGGAAAAAATGCTGCTACTGCTGAGTGAGGCTTTAATTCATCAAGGGGGCAGTGACATGATTTGCTTGCAGTTCCTATGTGCTTGTAGAAATCATCCAGTGTTCTTTGCACCTGATCAAACGTGAAAATAGGGATATTTAGGAGGAATATTCCTAGTAGTGATTGCCTTGTATATTCAAAATTAGAAAGGTTTTACTAAGTAATTATTTAAGAAATGAATGTTTTTATAGCCAAGTTTTAATTTAAGCCATCTAACTGAGTTAAATGTCATAGCCTCCCATTTTTATATTGTGGTGTGCTGATCAGCCACTTTAGGTTTCCCTGGCTGCGAGTTGCTCCCTGGTCCTTAAATGAGAAGAACATAGGGGTTCAGTTTCGCCCTCATTCACCTTAAACGGGCTTAATGAGTGAGCGGTGTCCAGCGTGCAGTAATGACACTGGGTTTAATGGTTTCCTGTTCTTTACAGCTTCAGCACCCCAGGCTACTCTCCCTTGTACAGTTGGGGGATTACAGCAACTTTAATTGCGGTGAACTGTGCAGTGAGAGCAGCTCTTAAATATCACCATTTGCCAGTGACTCTGCATTTGTGGATTTGTACATATGCATGTTTAATCGCTTTGCTATAGCTTTCCTGTGTGCACAGTTATGAGACAGCAGACTTGTTGTGTGTGCGTGCGCTCCAGTGTTGGGACCCACAGCCAGTACAACGTGAGTCTGATTTTGCTTGACAGTTTTATGGAAGACGGCTGAACTTATGGATATATTTTTTGTACAACCCCTCATCAGCCATCAGTTAACAACACATAAAATTCATATAATTACATTTTGGTTTCTAGTTTGAAGTATGTGTAAAATTTTCACCTATTTTCCTCTTCCTGTTAAGCATGAGTTGTAGCCGCGCTCCCGCAACCGAACATATCCAACAAGGTCTTGGCACATGCGGCAGCTGGGAAGAGCCATGTATCAATCATCCCGCTATAACTCATGCAGAGCTCACACGTGTGCACAAGCTTCTAAATGTTTCTTTCAGGCTTTAGTGCGAAAGGGTAGCGCTGATGAAAACAAGTGAGTCAGGCTACGGGGTAATGCCATGACTATCTGAACACTGCATCTAATGTCTTTGAATTAGACTGCATGTGTGGCAGAATAAATACTCCTCATTTTATAGAAATAGGTTGTCTATACCTATTTTTTATGTGATTGGTGAGTTAAATCTGTGAGGATGTGTTTATTTAAGGTACATGTCAAGTGAACCATACTGATCTCATGTTTTAGAACTGTGGTACATATTTACAGCATTTTTATTTTCATTTTCTTTTACATGGAACTAGCCAGTTTACTATGCTATTCTGCTCAACTATTCTTCTCATAGGTTGGCTGGAGCACGGCTCGTGACTACTACACCTTCCTGTGGTCTCCCCTACCAGATGTGTACACAGAAGGCACTGCAGTCAACAGATCAGTGATCTTTCAAGGTAACAGGACATTAACATAATATTGTATTGCACCTCGTCCATCCCCGCCCCCCACACTTCTCCAGTACAATGTAGCACTGTGGCTAGGGCCTGTTCGGAGGTATATTAAGAGCTTTTAATATCCAAACGACAGATGCAATAAAATATGTAACACTCAAACTCCCTATTAGCACGCCCAAGTGTTGATGGGCCAGTTTTATAGCAGTGGTTTAGGTCACATACTGGAATCTTTGTAAAATGTAAGATAAATGTGCACCAGTCTGGTCCGGAGATAGCAGAAAGATATAGTAAAGCAATTTATGAGCTAGCACACTTTTAGTTTGCACATGTGAGTTGTAAAACATGGTGTTAAATGGAGGCTGCATTTTCATTTTTTCAAATTTTTCTCCAGAGGGCTTTCTGTAAGCTTTTGGCGAAATCATCCATAGAAGCTTTCCTTCAATGATCATGACATGACTAACACGATGGATTTGTGTTCATAAATATTTGTGCAGGTTACTATGTCCCCAATGATGATGGGGAGTTCTACCAGTTCTGTTATGTCACTCATAAAGGAGAGATCCGTGGGGCCAGTACGCCTTTTCAGTTTCGTGCAAACAGCCCTACTGAGGAAGAGCTGCTCACTGTGGAGGATGAGGGTGGATCAGACATTCTGGTTGTCACCACGAAAGCCAGCTATTTAGAGGTAAGCATGTCTAGAGAGCTATAAGTTGTGTTAAAAAAAAAACCAAACACTCCCCAATGCCTGATTATCACTCTTGTATTTTAAGAAAAAAATGTGCTGCTCATTCTCTAATATATAACATATGTTAAGTGAACTTATGTGAGATGCTTTACTTAGCTTCAGTCAATTTCCTGTCTGATTCACCCCTCAGTGTGAGGCTTTGATGAAAAACAAATCATGTGCAACATTTTCCTACTCCTGCTTATGAGTGCTCCGTTTGCTCCGTACATTGTTTTTCAGCAAAAGATGGAGGAGGTGCGCCTGGAAAAGGAGGAGCTGCTGAAGAGCATGGAGCTCTTGCAGAAAGAGAGAGATGAACTGCTGGAGGAGAGAGACAGAATTCAGAAAGAGTATGAACAGGAGAGAGAGAACACGGCCCAGCTCAGGAAAGAAGTGCAGGTCAGAGCTGGAGATCTCTCCTTGGCTCGTTTTTAAGTTGGTGGAACTTTTAACAAGTGTTTAAATCATTTGTGAGCAACACGCTATGCATGATTAAAATAGCTAAGCTACAGCCAAACTCTGAGCATGATAAAGTATCTAGCTGCACTACTAGCTAATAAAAAATTAGCTAACTACATTGAAGCGATATTATCAAACTGAGGAAAAGCGATTTGTGATATTTAATTGTATTGTTCACTTACATTACAGCGAAGGATAAAAATGTACTTGTTTATACACGGTATGCCATAACAAAGACACCTTGCCACTCTTGTGTAAGATGCTTGTAATTGTAACATAACAATTCACAGACATATTAAGAGCTTAATGTACTCTTGGTTCATATAAAAATGGATGGGATACTTTCATACTTTGATGAGGATATCTCAAAAGTAACTCAAGACCCCAACACTTTTGATCACGCTCATCACATAACCAGCTAGGTAATCAACAACCATGCAAAATGATTAGAAAAAGAGCTGCAGTTCTTTGCTATGAGAATCAGAACTTCTAAGCCTGATCCACTGAATCCATTAAGCCAATATTAAGCCTACGTTAATCATCACAATAGAACTCACTTAGCTAATCCACAGTTTCCACAGATTGAGGGAGTGTGACGCTTATTTTCGTTATCTGCGTGCAAGTCAAATTGGCGTGCTCAGTTTGATTCGCATATAAGCAAACATACAACGTCAGCTTAGTGTTGGCCTGTTTACACACACAATCCAAAGTATGATTGTTGTAGAATTCTACTGTTCACCATGTTGAAAAGGCATTTAACTTTCTATACTTTGTGCATGTCTACTACTTTTATGCCATATAATTTTATACAGTTTTGCTGGATTATCTTTAGTATAAAGCCATTTCAGTACATCACCATTCACTCTCATTAGGATTGGCATGATTTACAGGGCGTTTCCATAATGAAAAAGTAAATGAATAAATGACATCAGTGCTTTATGGGCAGTGGTGGCTGAGCAGTTAAGTCTCCAAGCTGCTACTGTTAGGCTCTTAAGCAAGACTTTTAACTTTCTGTGCTTTCAGGGCACCATATCCTGGCTGATCCTCTGCTTTGAAAGCAACCACCAAACAAGCTGAGATATTGGAATGAAAGGATTTGATTGTACTTTAACTGGTATACTATTATACCTGCTCTTTTATGCAGTTATCCATGTTATGCAGTTTTTTTGTGTGACTGCAGGACAATGCACAAAAAAATGCGTATTTAGATCAAGCTTCAAATATTAAATATCATAATGGACATGGTTGTGGGTTCCAGCAGGGCTGAATTGAGTATTTCAGAAACTGCTAATCTCCTGGGATTTTTACACACAACAATCTCTAGATTTTACACAGACTGGAGTGAAAAACAAGAAACATCGGTGTTCAAATCGATCGCTTGCTGGTTGAAATCATCCGATAATCATTTAATTTTCACAGATCGGTTGTCACTCAACTGGCCGATCACATAAACCGATACAATTGTGATGGTGCAAAATACGAGTTGACAGCCACATCAGCATGTCGTCACCAGTCTGGAAATATTACTAAGTTTCTTTAAAATTCTTCAGATTTGCAATATGCAAAGTTTTTTTTTTTTTTTTTAAAGGAAACGCATGTGGTGGAATGTCTGCCAAAAGCTTTAACACAGCAAACCTTATTCGCCACTTAAGCACAAGGCACTGTGAATAATTTGAGTATGAAAAGTTATCCACAAAGGCAGCAGCTAATTTTAAAGTCGACCCTCACTCAACCACCTATAGCAGAAGCCCTCAAAAAGCTCGAGCAAGAGGGGAAAAGGCTAAAAGAAATAATAAGAGAGAAATAAAGAGCAATTCCCAGCTGTGGCAGAGGCAGCCCGGGGATTGCCGTGTCCCTCTGTGCATGCTGGCCGACAGTGAGCAACTATTCAGCATGGCTGCGCACATTCTGGATGATAAGAGGAATATACTGAAAAATTTATATTTATAAAGAAATGCCTGCCCTTGCTACTTATTGATAAATAGTCATGATTGGCTCACCGCATACAGTGAGTGAGTGTGTTTATTTAAAACATTCAGTGCAGAGTTTATTATTTGTTATTCATTGACGCAGCCTTGTTTAATGTGCTGCATGTTATAACCAGTGAGTATAGTAGGACAGTCGCATTTCAAATAAGCATTTCGGCATATCTGCCTCTTAATGCTAGTTAAGGAATGGAAAATTTTTGCTCTTTAGTCAATTATAGGCTATTCTGTTAGCTGGAAAATGGTTTCCATTTTTTTTATAATCTACATGAAATAAAAAGAGAATTGCCCCAGAAACTCTGATCAGAGCAGCCCCAAAGATCAAGATCAGGGGAGAATGAGTGGACTGGGTGACATGCAGTTATGATAAATCAAACATCACTCTTAACAGCTGTAATGTGCAGAAACACATCTACGAGTCTACACATCGTTTTATTTTATTTTTATGGCTGAAGGCATCCAAAATATGCCATAATCACCTTTGAACCAGTTGATATTGAGATGTGTTTGCTACTTGTACTCTGTAAAGCCGTCATAACGGCTCTAACCTGAGGTGCTGTTACTCTAAATGAACTTCCCCTCTGCAACAAAGGTATGTTTTGGTTTCGGTTTCCTAGGAAGGTCTTCATGAGAGCCAGTTTCATCCTGGTGCTTGATGGGTTTTGCAAATGCACTTGACAACACTTTATTACAAGAACTACTGCAGAACAACTAACCTTTATGTCTTAATATTGCAAGACATTTTGTTGTTGTAATTACTTAATTATCTAATGCCATTTTTGTCATAGTTAAAAAAAAAAAAAATCCAGTATTTTTCTAGAATGTAGAAAAATAAATCTAAACTTGTGTCCAAAATGTGACAAGTAAAGGTTACTTTGGTTTAGTTTAATTGCAGGCATCATTGGGTGACTTTGGGTAGAATTTGTAGAAGTATATTTCTATGAGCACAGAGGGAAAATTGAGTTAAGATGAGTTTGCCCACCCATTTGTGGCTGTTAATTTTATGACTGCACTTTTATATGTTGTTTTATGTGCTGCTAGAATAATTCTAAAAAAGGATTTTGCTCCTACAGGGATACAGTAGAGGGGAATTCTAAAGGAGTTATTTATTATGTTTTATTAGATTTAACTCTTAAAATAGGTTTCTTTTTTAAAATAGGTTTCTTAACATATTGAAAATTTAGCTTAAAAAATAAGTAAGATTTTAAAGTGCAACATTTTAACAGTTAAAATATCAGAGTAAAGTTGAGAGTTTTAAATCTGATTAAATTTGAGTGTTTACATCAGAATGGATGTATTTGCTGGATTGGGCAATAATATTTTTGTTATTCTTTGCTTCCTGTTGGAAAACCTACATCATGAATGCTAAGAAGTGTATGTGTATATTATAGGAGCTGCAGCTGTCCTCTCAGAGCTTACAGGAGGAGAGAGAGGAGGTGAAAAGGAGAATGGAGGAGAACACAGCACGGCTGCTGCAGCTGGAAGAGGATCTTATTGGGGTCACCCAGAAAGGCTTGCAGAAGGAGACAGAGTTGGACTGGTGTGTTAATTTTTAATGCCATTTTCATTTACACTGCAGCCTACTGCTCAGAAAAATATAAAATGACAGCCACTACATTGCTATATTTGGCATGCATATCCAAGGCCTCATTATGTTGTGATATACCTTAAATCTAAACCTTAAATCAAAAGTTTTCATTTAGCTCTTTTTCTTCTAAACAATATAGGAATAAAATGTGATCTTTGTTGCTTGAGTAGGAATTTATACTGCAATTATTACTTAATCAATGTCTTACCTCACAGCCTGAAAGATCGAGTGAAGAAGCTCACTCTTGAGAAAGAAGCACTGGAGTCTCAGCTAAAGAATGAGAAGGATGAGAAAGAATTGTACAAGGTAAAACCACCACAATGCTCATTTACATACTATATTGATCCAGAACCTAATACAAATACATGGCATCATCATGGCATACACACTTTACTAAGGATGGGAACAAATCAAATTTTTGATATCACGATGCAAAAATTGTCACAATATGTATTCTATGGTCTCACTACACCAGGACCTTTTTTGTTGTTGTTGTGGACTGGAACTTGGTAAATATGTATACAGTAAACCAGTGCTAATGGCACAAACGTACGGCTGATGTATGGCTTAATTCTGGGTGAATAAACACATGTGCCACATCTCAGCTCTGTGGTTGTTTTAACTTTTTTAACAAAAACAGTTCTAAGGCTACAGAGAGACAGCAGGCAGCCACAACATTAAAACCAATTAAAAACGTGTATAGTCGGCACAGTAGCATAGTGGTTAGCACTGTTGCTCTGCACCTCCAGGGTCGATTCCCGACTCGGGCCAGTAAGTTTGCATATTTTCCCTGTGCTTGGTGGGTTTCCTCCGGGTACTCTTGTTTCCTCACACAATTCAAAGACATGCAGATTAGGCTAATTGGTGTTCCCAAATTGCACATAGTGTGTGAATGAGTGTCTGGTGTGTGCATGTTTGCCCCGCAATGGATTAGCATTTGTCCAGGGTGTACTCGGCCTTATTCCCGAAGTTTCTTGGCATAGGCTCTAGGCTTCCTACAATCCTTATGAATTTAATCAATTAATGAATGAATTTATCTGATTTTGAGTAATATTTAACTTTGCTGCTAATATGGTTGCTATTTACATAATCAGTTAGATCGGTGCCAGACATGGGAACGTTTAATTGAATTAAATTGTAAAGGTCATTTCATGTATTGATTCTAAGAGAGAATAAACACGCTCAATGTTCTCTCCATAAACTCCATCCATCATTAAATACCGGGCTCTATTGATACGTGTGATTTTAGACAATTTGCCATCATACATGAGTCTGAAGAGAATGAACACTGGATGCTCACTTTATTCAGAGCCAGTAAATCTAACTGTTTATCTATATTCTTAAAGCAGACCTTAATTAGGTTTGTGCTCCATTTTTCTGAGTTTACCTGCATTCTGGGAACAAGAGGCCTAGCTCTGTTCACACAGGAAGCTCTCCATGTCTCTGCTGCTTTTTTGTGGTGGGCACAGGAACTAGGCGTGACATGGAGCTGTAGCTACGGAAACGCAGCTAGACCCACACCTCATTGCTGTTGCCCCTGGCTGTGTGGGTTTGCCCAGTGCTGCCGGTACTTTCTTATTGCGCTTATAATTAGAGCTAGGCAGCACATTTCTGTGCAGAGCGGAAATGCAGCCTGGTGATAATTATGGACCGTTTGTGTTCATGTGCCGCAGTCTCTAAGTCTTTGACAAATGAGGCCAGTGAGTTCTCTCTCTCTCTCTCTCTCTCTGTGTGTGTGTGTGTGTGTGTGTGTGTGTGTGTTTTTTTGAATGTGTGACCCAGATTCACCTGAAGAATCGAGAGCTAGAGAACACCAAGTTAAGTGCTGAGCTGCAGATGCTGAGGTCAGTGGATGTAAATAAGGAGAACACCATTGCACAGCTGAAGGAGGAGCTGGCACGAGCTAAAGCCTGTCTGGCAGAGAAAGACAAGCAGCATCGCCAGCTACTGGCTAACAGTTCCCCCTCGGTAATATAAACCAACACACCCCTTTGTATTCCACTTCAGGTTAGCTGTTGGTTCTGTGGTGTATCAAAAGCCATTTGGAAATTTTGGCTGACTGTGGAAACTGACACCTTTAAAGTTTTGGGGCCTCTTGTATTAACTCAGCATTTCCCACACATAGGTTTTACTTTGGCGCTGCGCCCAGGTATCTTTACGAGCAGCCCCACACACACACACACACACACACACACACACACACACACACACACACACACACACACACTCACGTTTCATTTATTAATCTGTTCTGAGAAATCAGTGTCTTGTTTCCAATTTGGTGACTGAATGAACACAGCTCAGGGACAGGAGATGAGAGACAGAGAAAGCAGAAAGTGGGCAAGGGCAGAGCAGAAAACAAGTCAAATAAATATCACACTCCTAGGGGGACTTATTTTCGAGACAATTACCAGCAGAGTATGGTGAAGACACCAGGCACAGAAGATAAACAAACTCAAATGTTCCTAACACAAATTTACTGCCTGGGTAAGGCCTTGTTCAGACGGGCGTTAAATTTTTGGATAAACGAACGCGCTCTGAACGTCCTAGACGTTTATGTTGCGTTTTGTAGTGGCGCTC
>JAOVVA010000048.1:24735721-24785687 GCA_028565275.1 Leiocassis micropogon
TTTTTTTAATTTTTTTTTTATAACTATTTTCTTAAGGGTTGCCATGCACGTGCACAAAATTTCTCATGTGATTATATCTTAGTATCAAAAGTAAGGAAAATGTTGTGTCATTTAAACATCTTGGTGCAAGGGTTTGGAGTTGCCAGGATAGCATTCCCAGGCTGTGGAACAGATTCTGAACAGACGGCTCCACTGCTAATTGCCGTAGGTCTGGAGGCCCGAGATAAGACAGACTAATTTGATGCCTTCATTTACGAAATTTTACCGAAAATCCTGGTATTTAATGGTTACACATAAGTAGTTGGGCTATTCAACCATTTTTGTCTGCACCTGGCGGTGCAATGAGGACGATGTTGACCCTACCTCATTTTTAACATCATTTGAATGTAGAATTTCTGGTGCTGAATAAATACAAGATTATTGTTTAAAACTGAACTTTCTTATTTCTTTGATTTGAGCTTTACTATTAGTTGCAGGAGCATTTGTGCCCATCCACAGTGAAGACATGTGACTCTGTAGCATTTTTTGAGAATTTTAAAAGCATGCTAAACATGTTGTTTAATTACTGTTATGGATTAACAAAAGTATGGAGTTGTGAGTTAGATGGAAACAGGCAGTGGTAGTCCAAAAAACAATGACAGGAATGAGCCAGTGTGTGTGTGTGTGTGTCTGTGATTGTACATTAAGTACCTGTGGGAGTGCTGCTCCTGAACGATGATGAAGGTGTAATAGGGGGCGTCACAGGTGGAGTGAGGTTGCCGCTGGTGTGTCGGGGCGGAGTGGACACGCTGTTACGTGACAGGCTGCCTGTTAGAGAGAGAGAAAGCTTCGGCTGAACTTTCTTTTTCAGAGTCTCGTGCTCTCTCCTCGCCGCATCTGTCATGAACCTAGGGAGCAAAGAATGTCGAAATATCAAAGATGATCAGAAATCCTCATCAAAGACTAAATGAGGCATATGTGATCGCTTCCAAGTCAGCTGATCCGCTACAGACGCTTTCATTATCAAACAATCGGGCCCTGGCAGTTTTGCAACGCCGTAAACGCTTTTATAAATGCATGTCACAAAAATAAAACGTTCACACAAACATTGTTAAATCTGGTGTGGAATTAACAGACTACAGTTGGAAACCACATCAAGTGGAGACTCCTCTTTCTACTAGTAGTGAAACGGCATATGAGACCCGATGCGCTCTCTCAGCATGGAGGATCCACTTTGAAACCGCGCAATACACAGAATGTCAGAACACAAGCCTCCTCAGTATGAGGAGCATATGGAGGCTCAGATGCCGGTTTGAAGTCTCTAATAGAGCCATAAAGGGACTGGAGCCATTCAAGGCAACCTAAAACATTACCATACACAGCAATGCTGAAGCCTGGAGAACGAAAAAAACATGAAAAGGCTAGCTGATCGCATTCAAGGTTTAAATGCATTTAGCACTGATTCGAAAGGAAGAAGAAATAAATACATTTAAAGAATCAGTCCGACTAATATTATTTAAAAAAATTAAAAACTGAATGCGTTAAAAAAATCCTTCTTAGTGATTTCATGGTTGTTTTGTTATGGATTTAAATTTAGCAAACTCTTAATACTAAGGACCAAATGAGTTTACATGCCACATACTATTTGCAATCCTGTGTGTGTGTGTGTGTGTGTGTGTGTGTGTGTGTGGGCATGTGTGTCACCTGTTTATGTAGCTGAGAGCGACATATGTGGGCTGCTGCAACTCCTGTTTCTCAAGCACACGAGGATCCGTATCTGAGACAGAAAAAGGAGAACAGAGGAGTTGAGAAAAAGAGAAGATGGTCATGGACTGGCAGAAATCACAAAACCGCCGTGAGAGCGGCGCGCTCTGAAAAACACCTAACGTTTTCAAACACCTGTCAGAGCGGCGGCGTGTGTTTGCAGGTTTCCTGAGGAAAACGAACCCGGGTTGTAATCGGAATAAGTAACAGGGCTCGGTGCAAATGTTGCGTGAGAGTGTGAGGAGCTAATTACGTAGTAACAACTTTTTCCATGAAGGCACTCATTTTGAGCAGGACGATCCCCAAAGCGTATATAAACTCAATCTATTACTCATTTCAGAGTCTCACCCAGCGCTTCTGAGATTCCTGCCACTCACCGACCCCTCGATCGCTCCCAGATGGCAATTAACTCTGTTAATAAAGTTTCTGTCATTAAAAGTAAATGAGCAGCAGAATTAGTCAGAGGTCCTAAGTAAATGCGGAAAGTGGAGTTGGTCTTTCCAGGCATTTCCAGTTTCATGTTGACTTCACTGAAATCACACACACACAAACTTATGTACACATCAGACCACATTAGAAACACTTAGTGCATTCTACACATCTGGCCAACTGCACTGATCTGATCTGCAACAACACACTCTGCGTTCAGAAGCCGATCCAGGGATGCAGCTCACTGGTCAAGGATGCAAGATACGGCTAGGTATGTGATCAGTCCATCTGGCTGAACCTCACACTCAGAGGACACAACACTGCCCCTGAACCAGGATCCAGAAGAAAGCTTTTGCCCCTGGTGTTTTAGAGGCTGGACCAAGTGGATTAAATGGTAAAGTTCTGCTGCCCCCTAGTGTAAAAGAAGTGTAAAAACACCATAAAAGTGGCCTGCTTAAAAGCCTAAAAGCGCATGATGCAGCCCTGCATTTTTGGGAAGCTTTTATTGCGAGAGAATCCACAGGTTCCAGAGCTTCATGTCCACTCTGTGTTTAACTTAACCCAAAGTTTCACTGCCCTGCCAGGGTAATTGTTTTCAGATGCCCACCTCTGCAGGCATTCTCCGACACCATTAAACACACAAATACTGCACAGAAAGGACTTCAGCTAATCATGGCCTAAATCCAGACACACACACACACACACACACTGCGATGTACCTTAATGCCTCTCTTTATTCTGCTGCTGTGAGTAAACACATTTTCTCTCTGTTTAAACCAAACCATATTTGTCTCAGTTTTTTAGAAACCACACAAGTTCCCTGTAGAGAGAGAGAGAGAGAGAGCAAGCCAATGTGTGCGTGTGAATCCGGCCAGCGTGGCATCACGCACTCACCAGCACCTCATAATTACACAGGCATGCAGACAGTACCACCTGGTATTCGCCTGAGCCACAGCGCCAAAGGGCAGAGAGCACTGTTTAGAAACCAGCTATAAGGGCTCTATACTTGACTGGAGTGCTGGTCCAGGTAGCCTCGTGTGTTGTGAGTCACTGGAACTGGAACACTGAGCACTTTGACACTCCGCATTCTTTCTGAAGTGTTTCATTAGTGTGGAAGCAACGCGTAAGAGATTTGACACTTTGCAGCCCTGCACACACACACACACAGAGACACATTAAGATCAGCATTATTCTTCTGCAGCTGAACAGAAGGTGGGACGGACACACACACACACACACACACTCTCTCTCTGAACAGCCACACATTTAGCCATAGATCAATCCCCCGACACACTCTGTAAATCACATGCTGGCATCCGGAGACCAATCAGGGACCTGGCGCAGCAGCCTACCAGATCCCAGCCCAGGAGAGGGAGAGAGGTGGTCCAGCAGACAAGCAGGTGGTCCACCGTGGTGGTCTCTTCCCCTTTTTATCTTTCTCATTCACTCACACACATGCGCACACACCCACACCCACACCCACTTTGTCCACCGAGACCAAGCCAGAGTTCACGTAAAATGCTTATTATGGTCAGTAAAGCGGAGTGAACGAGTGAAAAGGACAGATGGAGAGAACTACCGCAGCCCATCAGAGACTCAGGAAGCAATGAGTGAGACAACCCTTCTTTCCTCCTCCTCCTCCTCCTCTTACACCTCATAATAAAACCAGAACCAACCCTGCTATGGGAAGAGGGTTAGGTATCACAGCGCGAACATGTGAGCGTGTAAGGAGCTGAAGCAGAACTCCGAACACATTCATTAGAACCAAGCCATAAACACAGGCATGTTCGCTTCATTGGCTCTTTATGTACCTCATCCTGTTTTCCTCACTCCACCTCTCAGCCAGCACAAATACTCTCCGCTGTGCAGGCATGACTGCCTCGCTGAGTCCTCCCTCCTCCTCCTCCTCTCCTTTGCTTTCCCCCAGTGCACCGTGGGATGTCTTCGTGTGGCCCTCGTCATGGTGACATGTTTACGGCGAAGGCCCCCGGTGTCGGAGCAAGGGTCTGCGACCAGAAACCAAGAACACCAAACAAGCAGCGTCCTGCATCGAGCGCGTTCATCAACGCTATATTTATTCATTCTTGCAAGACGGCATTTCTGCAACGTGTCACCAGGACAGATCAGCGTCGAGTTCCCTCGTGGCGCTTTCATAAAAATCATTTACCTAAATTAGGAACAACTGCCTACCTCGACCGGGAGAGGTAATACGAGGCCTTCCTGCTGTTAGCCGTGATTAGTGAGAAGCAGTGCTGTGCTGGGCTGAGCTCATTCTCAGACACCCTCACTCCTGCTGGAGCCCAAAGGAACTGGAAGAGCGACGGGAAAAAAGGGGTACTACGGGGTAGAGGTAATTAGCTCAGCCAGGTGCAGCTATGGAAGGACCACTAACTGCTCCTCAAATTTATTATTTCCGCTGAGCTTTCAGAGATGCATTCCAGGTGCCCTAAATGAGCCACCAGTTCAGAGAGGCTGAAAAAAAGTCTCATTGTTCCAGATGACCGAAGATGCAGTCGGGACAGGGCAGGACATTATTAGTCTCAGTTTTACCTGATCTAGGCTTAACAAAATTGTCTTAATTCAGATCAGTGCTAAAGATAACATTCACATACTCGATACACACAACACTGCCTGGTCAAAGAAAGGTTGCTGCTTTATAATGTTTAAATTACTGTCATGTGTCAAGCAAAGAAAACAACTAAGGAGACCTTAAATCACTGGAATTGGGTTAAAAACTGTCCAATGCCTAATTCAAACCCATCATGAATGGGGATCGATAATACACTGGATGAAATCCAAACCCGACAGTCGAAATCTAGAGCTAGATTTAATAGTAAAAAAATAACCAAAGCATGAGAACTCACAAAATTGGGACTAAACATCTGTGTGGCCATAGAAGGACCACTTGTTTGTGAGACTAATCAGAAACTATGAAATAACTTTGAAACTATGAATCTTTAAGCTATGAGAGCATAATGATTCGACTTTGAAGCAATGAAAAAGCTGATGTGGTCTGATGAGTTCAGATCGGCCCAATTCCAGAGCGATGGAAGCGCATTAATGATGCACCCATCATGCATAGTGGCCACTGTACAAGCCTCTGGAGGTAGTTATGATCTGGGCTTGGCCAGTTGGTCAGGTCTAGACTCAATGGTGGCAATAACATGCTGATGACCTTAATGTACTGAATGACCAGGGTATCACATGTATGCGTTTTTCCTTCCCTGATCACGCACGCATATTTCAGGATTGTGTAAGAGTGGTTCTACGAGCATGAGGAATCATTTTCATACATGAACTGGCCACCACAAGCAGTTGTGTATGAATAGTTGTTCAGGGCTCCTAAGTAGTGCAACATGAAATTGGAGATTGCAACACAAAATCAGACACTGATATCTGGTGCTGTGTGCATTTTAACTCATCCTAAAGATGGCGGGGGTTGAGGTCAGAACCGCAGTCCACTTAAGCTCTTCAAGGGCAGTGTCTTAGAGAAGAAAGCGACAGTGTGTGGAGGGATCCGCTCTTTACAGTGTCAGGTGTTTCTGAATACTTTGTGATGTGAATTATAATGATTCAACCAGTCATAAACCAGCCAATATAGACAAAAGAGCAATTGTGTCATGGGACGTCCTTCATCCATGGCCTTATCTTACTATCTATTTAAGATTAGCATTGAATGTTGTCACTCTTGTGCAACTCTCATTCATTGAAAGCAAGTGATAAACAACTAAGGACAACTAAGGACCTTGAGAAAGCAAGGGAGCGGTCCCACACGTCAAATACAAATACAGAACCATGTGCTGTTATATAATAAAGATGAGGAAGTGGAGAAAAATGTACAGGTGAATCGAGTCTATCTGAAATGGCCTCGAGGAACTAATGTGGGTCAACAGAGACACATGGGAGATTCCTTTGCTCTGATGCACATTTTAAAATCCCTGAACTCTTACATTTTAAGGATTCCTATTTGAATCATATATAAGAAGTATTTATAGGAAAACAATGACATACAGAAAAACCAAATGTTGCTGGTTTATCAGCTTCTATATCAAGGACAAAGCAAGGACATAATTATGTAATTAATTAAGTGAAAGACATATGTATCCAAGACTTGTTTCTTTCTTTTATAATTTAACCTGACCAAAAAAAAACTATAATAATAATAATAATAATAATAAATTATAATTAAAAAAATATATATTTAAAAAAAGTACTTTTAACAGTGAAACTCTTTGAGGTGTCTTGACTGCCTGCTGGAGTGTGACGCTCCACAGTACATAAGATCAGCCATAATCAAACAGGTAAGAGTTGTTTTTTTTGTACTAAAACCACAAAACGATTAAACAACGACAGACATACATGTTGTTGATTTATCAGCTTCATGCCCCATACACCTCTGTGCCACCTTTGCCCTACTTGCATCAATGAAAAGCAAAAACAGCAGCAATGACAAAGCCTCATAAGGAACACACACTCACACACACACACAAGACAACTAGAGTGCGACAGCGCCACCTAGTGCCGCTGCAGGATATGTACAGGAAATTTAGCCCTTCATTTTAGCCTGGTACTAATTAAAGCAGAGAATGTGTTTGAGCAGCAGGTCCCCAGATGAGGAGGAAGAGAGGCCAGAATCTGCCAGCGCACCCTGTAATTAGGTTTCCTCGCCCTTTGCAGAGTGTGCCAGATTTTGCACTTTGCTGAGAGCGAGGAGGGAGAAGGGAATAGTTACAAGGATTTTTTTTAAACTCCAGAGACCACTAATTACATCATTACTGACCAATAAGTCCGATCACACTTTCAGCTCACACCTACAATCCATACAGGCCACATTTCCCATAGAAGCAACTAATAAGCGACTAAGAACGTTGAGAGAAACAAAGAGAGAGGCCCAAGAGGCTTTCAACACATCAAAGAGAAACAAGGCGCTGTGTATTGTTATAATAAATATGTCAATGTGCATTAAAACGTATAGGTGAGCTAAATCCTGAAATGACATTAAGAGGTAACTAGTGCAAGCAGAGAGACGCAGCAGATCAGTATTGTCTTTTCCAAATATTGGATATTAGCCTTTGCTTTGAAGGCACGACAAAATAACCTGCACTTTACTTTTTAAACAGTGAAAGTTTGTGGTAACTTCCATGACAGAACCCAAATCGGGCAAGACAACGACATTCTTCAAATATGCTTGTTTGTCCAGAGACTAGGAAAGAGATTAGAAATAAATATTAAAAACTGTCTGAACACACTAATACACCAATTGACCTTAATAAAACCCAGAATAATTACACAGAAGGTGTAGATTAATGTCCATCGGAGACTGGGCATAGTGGGATCTTACATAAAGTTTATCATGGGGGATTGGCACCCCGCCTCATGACATACAAGCTTTTAGATGGAAACAAAAAAAATTTATAATGTAGGCTCCTGTGTTTCGCATGAAAACAGAAAGTGTGTCACGATTACCAGAAGACCTCATATTATTCAGCATGCTCAGTAAAACCTAACAGCTGTTTTTCTTCCAGTACTGTGCAAAAGTCTTGGGGGCATAATTTTTTTTTTTAAAAAGCCATACGCAAAGATCCCGTTAAAATCATTTCTACAAGAAAACAACTTTCTATAAAGAGCACTAAAACGTCCAGTCAATACATGGTGTGAAAGCTCTTTGATTGAATGAATTAAAGAAGTGTTAGATACAGATGTGTGCAGTTTTATAAGTAAAATTAAAAAAAAGTTGGGTTTTGCTGAGCATGCTGGAGAATATGAGATTTTGTGGTAACACTTGCTCCTTTCTATTTTCATGCAAAACCCAGGAACATACATCAGTTTTTATCCCAGTTTGTTTCCATCTGAAAACTGGTCAGTCTTGTATTATGTTGCTCTTTTATATATATATATATATATATATATATATATATATATATATAACACAAGATGTACTAAAGATTATATGGTGCCTAAGACTTTTGCACAGTGCAGTAATGTCTAGAATGCACAGGCCTTTTTACATTTTTTTATTAAAGACAATAATATTCCATTTGCACTATGTAAATGCAAACCAAATTAATTTGGTCTAGTTTCAGCCAGGGCCATGGTCGGCTGATTAGATATTTGTAAAGCAGATTTAAGCTCAGCAATAACATGCAAATCACTGACCAATACAAAGAGACATCTGAGAGCTCTGAGGTTGAAAAACTGTTTACTACACTTGGGCTGCATATGCGGCTGGACCACATTTACTCATAAGTCACTTACTATTTTGTGTCTAGATTTGAATTCAATTAAGCCTAAAAAAAAGCACCTGTTTTCAACTGAAACCAGCATAACGAACATTCAAACACTCAGTTATTTTTACACTGCCAGTGAAAAAGTGAACAATTCCACAGTTCAGTCTGAATAACCCATGGGAAAACTTGTATCGAAACTGACAAAGTCATTCTGTTTTGATTTGGTTATATACATCCACGGTAAATTTTCCTGTCTATGTCTATTTAAATGTTTTTACTATCCTAGCTTGGCTAGGTGTCGGGCTGTGATCATTGTTGTTAAATAAAGACATTGTAAAGGTTTAAAACTTTTTACTGTACAAGGTTACTCGTCTGGAAATTTACCAACGTAGCCTTTACTTTTATGATTTTCAGAAGACTGATAAGCTGGCTACAAAGACGTATAATGTGTATAGCAGGCTTGTAAAGCACATGATGCAAACCAGAATCAATCTACTGTTAACTCACTGACAAACTGTTTTTTTTTCCCTTTTAAACTAAATTGGTATATACACTAATCAGTTGTTTAATTCCTATTAAAAAAAAGATTTATTTGATATTTATTTGAAAAAATCTATAATTTATTTATTTGATATTTATTTAAAAAAAACTATAATAATAATAATAATAATAATTTAAAAAATAAAATATAAATTACAAAAAACAATCTTTATTCAGAGTGACGTACAGGAGTGCTTAGCAATCTTCATCCAACATGTCCTCATAGTAGTACACATGGGTCAGAATTGAAAAAAATAATCAATCCAAAATCCGAATAAGAGAGAAGCTGAGTTAGTACGGTAGTGAAAATATGCTCATGTAAAAGCTTAGCAAAAAGAGAGGACTGTTTTGGTTGCAAGGTTTTTTTTAAAAAATTTTTATCCAAAACCACTGTTTACATCTGTACTCAATTTTTATGCTTCAAAACCTACGATTAAAATTTAAAGCTTGAAAAGACATGTTTCCTTGAACATGAATTTGTGCATGCTTCAAGCAGTACTGGTCGATATGCAAGCATGTATCCCCCTCTGTTGGTTAAAAGCAGGTCAGTGCAACAGAATCTGCAGCAGTATGACCACTGCTATGTTATGGCTGTTGTTTGTTATTATATGAGGCAGTGATGAGTAACAGTGCAAGTCTAGACAGCATCGATTAGAACGTTGATGAACATCAAGGACGCATGGGAGTTCTGCTAAATAAGCAATACATCACTACATTATTACATTATTTATCACTAATATTGTACTGCAGGCTCTCAGTTAAAAGAATTGCAGCAGATGGACAGCATCTTCAAAAGGCACTGTGTCAGGAAATGACTCATGGTCTTAAAATGCATGGCTGAAACTGTATGTTCTAAAGTTCTTACACTTAAAACAAACAAGCATTTGCATGCAAATTCATGAAAAGTAAATCATGTTGAAGTTATCTATAATTCGAGAAACGGATATGGTTGTGTTTCTAGCAGTCTTGAGATCCTGCATGTCACAAAGAATTGACACAGGAAGTAACTCTACCATAGACCAAAGTTTCCCGTGTGCCGGACTAACAGGCTGAAGCCGAGATAAATGACTGAGACGAAGAACTGTAGACGACATCCAGCTGTCTGCACCCCACTAGATCTATTCTGATTGGCTGAAAGACATGCCAATCAGCCAGAAAAAAGGGCAGGTTTCCCCACAGGTGGGTTTCTCATTGCAAATCCTTTCACATACTGCCACCAGGCAAATTCTTTAGGAGACAGGCAGCCGAGGGAATCAGATTACAGCAGTAGAGATAAGACAGACACTTCAGCTCACATATCAAACCAACAGAGCACAGTTTCAGCATGGATAATTACCATAATGAAAGAGCGATTACAGTGCATGAATGATCTGTGTCCACGAGAGAATTCATGAAGGACTGTAGCCTCAGATGGGCTTCAGTATTAATTAAGTGGTTAGTTCTCTATGTAGTTCAAAAGCTAAATATAGTTTAGCTAATGATTACGCTAGCTCTTTGACACTAGTTTGCTCAAGGAATACGAATTTTTCATCAAATACAATTGTTTTTTTCATCAAAAATTACATGATGCACAACAATGCTGGTTTTACACAGAATCGGACTGTGTTCACTAGCATCAGGGCAAGTCCTCATCAGGAATTTCTGTGGCGTTCAAGTCAAACTGGGACTTATTGTACAGAATAACAGATCATAGTTATGAGAGTAAAAACTACTTTTTTTCTCTATATAATCCTCTGCTACACTAATGCACTTTTCGCAGTGCTTCACGAGAGCTTGTATACCATTAAAGCAGAAAGTTTTCTCAGTACACTAAAGTGCTTGAACTGCCTGCTTCACTCGCAGAGTGTTCACAGGAACGACTGCAGTGGGCTCAGCCACCTCAGCCAGGATCGTCATTCACGGACTTACACTGTCTTTAAAACTTTGGCATCATTTGAATGTTTTCTGCGGCTATGAGTCTCATCATCGTACTGTGCTTGAAGTCTTCTGTAAATATCAATCGGGTTTATGCCTTCATGCGCGAGAAATTTCATCACAAGACCTGTTTTGACTCGAAAGATCACACACATACACATCTAGTATTCTTACATGCAAACCTACTCTGTTTGTCACAGTGGGTGTTACCTGGTGACTTCTACTACACAAAATTCTCTCTTTTTCCTCAGTGTGTGAATAGGACATACTGAGCAGTCACGCTATATTTAATTATGTTTGTAAACATGAATAACATACTTGTTCGTTCATGAATATCGAATTAGTTTTAAAAAAGTATTGTTTATAAATTCTCTCACTAACACAAACGTAGGGTCTGGATGTAGTTTTCTCGTGAGACGACCACTTCAGACACTGTTTATTAAATCAGATAATGTCAGCAGCCCTGGGCTCTATCGTGAAGTATAAACCAAGGAGACTGACTGTGATTAACTCGAGCAGAGCTGCAGAACCAACAGGAAAATAAACTGCAGCTGCTTAACCACCTGCACAACAACCTAACAATAACAATGGCAGGAGGTAAACAGGAAAAGATGCAGGAGCAATACAACAACAACAAAATCGGGAAGGCACACATTTCCGACCATAGGAGTGAAGTTTTACATGATTTACGATTTTTCCCTGGACATACAGAGGGGTCTCCACATGTATTTATCAATGCTCTGCTGAATTGAGAGACTCTTCCTCTTGTCGTGTTGGGAGTAAATTAAAGAAGAGTCAGAGATATATTCATGATAAATTAATAAGTAAACAAAGAAATAATCAAGCAGTGGTGCGCTGTGTGTTCTGACACCTTTCTATCACAAACAGCAATTAATGTTTTCATCAGTATGAGCTACAATAGCTCTTCTATTGCATTGGACTACACGGGCCAGCCTTCACTTCCCATGTGTGAGACTTGGCCACCCATGACCCTGCCAATTCACCGGTTTTCCTTCCTTGTATCACGTTTAGTATGTCCTGACCACAGCAGATCAGGAACATCCCACAAGAGCTGCAGTTTTGGAGTTGCTCTGACCCAGTCCTCCATCCATCACAATTTGGCCTTTCTCAAAGTCACTCATATCCTTAAGTTTGCCTCTAATATATCCCACCTACTTCCAGCAGGCACTGTAACGAGATATCGAAAATGTAGCTACTGTGAGAAGGGACAAACTGTATTGGAGAGACAACTGGGTCAGAGCAACTCCAAAAATGCAGCTCTTGTGGAAATCACAAGTATGTGACTTGTTCTCAGGCTGCAACGGTCAGGACATACCAAAAGTGATCCAAGGAAAGAAAACCGGTGGACTGGTGACAGGGTCATGGGTGGCCAGGGCTTAGTGATGCACATGGGGAGTGATGGCTGGCCCGTGTAGTCTGATCTAATAGAAGCGCTACTGTAGCTCAAACTGAGGAAAAGGTTAATGCTGGTTCCAGTAGAAAGGTATCAGAACACACACAGGTCATTACTGTTCTGTTGGCAAAAGGGAGGGGTGGGAACCTACTCAGTATTAGATGGGTGTGTGTGTGTGTATATATATATATATATATATATATATATATATATATATAAACCAAGGTAGCTTTTAATAAACAAATTTTTTCTAGGTGTATTGTCGTAACCCCTCGAAAACGGCTAATGTAAACGAACGAGCGTGTTCAACGGCACTGAGCAGAGACGCGGAAGAATCCGTTAACTCTTAGCAACGTAGCTAACGGGACATACGCCTAAGCTAATTTGTTATATAGGTGACTTTTCAGCGATGTTAATTTGGGCATCTATCGGTCAGGTCGACTGTATAACGGTGTGAGCTAATGCTAATCGCTGCCTGTGTGTCTGAGGTGCGGCTGCGGTTTGGTAAAGCCCAGGCCTACTGTAGCACACCGATAGCAAGCGCTGGGCGGAAAAGTTACAACATTGCATGCCGTTTCCGGCGAACAGCTTTCGCTCACGCACACCGACTTTGCATTAGAACTGCACTCGAGCCAAGAGGCTGAAATGCCGCCGAGTGGAGCTACAGCAAACCCTTGGTATCTATCATCGCTACCACACCTAGCAACAGCAGCGCGAGGACGCAGGAAGTAACGAGCTGGCCGAATCCGGCCATTGCGGATTGGCGCTCCCCGGCTTCCTTGCTGTGTGTGTGTGTGTGTGCGTGCGCGCACGCGTGTGTGCGTGTGTGTCTACACGGCTCCGCACTCACCGATGTGGTTGTCCTCGATGTGGACGATCAGCTCCGCCAGGGTATCGAAATGCAGCCCGCAGCCTCCGAAACGGCACGAGTTGGAGAAAAAGGAGGCAGCGGCGATGCCTGTCATGGTGGTTGCAACATTGAACGCGAGGGCGAGCGGAAAGGAAGCGGCACGTAGGCACGCACACCGGCGGGCGAGCACACACACACACGCACAGCTGGAGCAGCTGCACGAGGAGGAGGAGGGGGATGGGCCACCAGAGACCCGATCTGACGTCACTACTACCGGACCTGTTGATGATCATAGTTTGTTTGTTGTTTGTTTTTACACTGATACACGCTTGTTTATGCGGATATACTTGTGCACTTGCATCACATTTCACTCCGTCAAATTATGTAACGCTGTCAAAGCAAGGGACAAAGATAAAGAGAGGGGATGTAATATCTGCCTCACTCAACTCTGTTCAAGTGCTTTGGTTTAGGGTTTAGACTGAAAAATCCAGCTTGGTTTGATCATGTAGCAGCTGTCAAAACACACGCTGAGCTGGTTAAAAGTCGTAGACCACCTTTACCCACTGGAGAGTTGTTTTCTAGCTTGACTTGCTCGACTAAATATATTGTTAAATTGTTTGACAGTTTCTAATGGTCCTTGGAATTGGCACTGAATCCACTGCTGGTCATGATCAGCTATAAAAGAGGGTCTGGCTAGCATTCCTCGCATCATTAAAAATAAACAAACAAATAATTAATTAATTAAATAACTTATTTGCAGCAAATTAATTATTTGTGAATATTAGTGAAAGAGAGACATAGATAATACATACATATTTGTAATTATGGCTACAGAATGTGGCACGTTAAAAATCCTACAAATTGAGAATTTCTTTTACAAATTATCCATGTGCAAATTATTGTGCAAAAGCTCTTCATCAGTAGTGCTGCAAGTTTTGTTTTACAATAACTGGGCATGCGTTTGTTCTTCAAAATAGGTTACCTGTTTAATTCCTGTAAGATGCACAAAAATAATAAAATGCATTTCTACTATTTACCCACAAGGAGGCAGTATGTGACTTAAAATCAGAGCTCTAAGGGAGCCATCTAGTCTCACAATCAGTGATGAGTTTAGTTTAGAACCCTCAAAAAACACATTGACAACAAACTACTATACACACATATCTGGAGAGAATTATTAAGATGCACTATATGGCCAAAAGTATGCGGATACCCGGCCACCATAGTCGTAGTTCTTCCTTAAACGGTCCTACAAAGTTGGAAGCACTGGAAAGTCTGGAATGTCTTTGTATGCTGTAGCATTTCAGTTCCACTTTACTAGAGAGAAGGGGCTTAGCCCAAACATGTTCTAGCATAAGAATGTCCATTTGCACAAATCAAGGTCTATAAAGGTTGGTGTGGATGAACGTATGTTGGCTGCATGGAGCACAGACCTCAACCCCACTGAAAACCTTCCCAGAAGTCATCAAGAATTTTAGACAATAATGCATCATCTTACACTTGGGCTAGTAGCAGTAAAATGGTGGTTTGGATATCAGATAAAATATATGTGATATTGGAACCTAATAAAATGGTAACAATTGGAATTGGAAATTTTACATGTAAAATATTGACCTTTTTTTTCTTTTTGTTAGTCTTGATTTTATTAAATTTACAATGAAATAGATTTTTATTAAAAATGTTTAACTATTAAACTGCTTCAGTTAAATGAATGAAGGCTTAGTAGATTTTAAAGAAAACAACATTGGATGAATATTAATATTGGCCGATACGCAAGGTTTCGATATCAGTATCAGAAAAGAAAATGTTGTATTGTGCTGGTCTAATATATAACTTTTTATTGTCTGATATGACAAAACACATTATTTTAGTTTAGGGCATTTGCTTGCACGTCCATGGACAAGAGAAAGGAACATAAGAAAAAAAAACATGTAATAAAAATGTAATAATGTATGTAAGAAGTTCACTTGTTGAAAAAGAGATCACTCCATCCTGTAAAAATAGACCTTATCTTACAGAAGCCGTAGTGTCAGATGACTTGAGCATTTGGCTGTCTAGTTACAATATCAGTCCCAGGAAATTAGTTTTTTTAGTTTACATTCACACAAGTCACCGTTCACTCTTCGCTGTCAAGTCCCGCATACTCCTCTATTTTTCCATGATTTCCTGTTCGCATTTGTTGGCAGAGGCTGTCAGTGCTGGTTTTGTGCCCGGGTGGTGTGTAATGGGGACTGTGCTGGGTTGGGCCTCATTCAGCCTCTCAGCTCAGTGCGGTGCTGTGCGACCAGCTTTCCCTCTGATCGACCTGCTTTTTCCAGCAGCACCAGAGCATGCTAAGGGACGTGCCTATGAAAGCATTACCTCACTGGCTTGCTCATGGCTTTGAGGAGCTCCAGAACTGTGTGGCAGCCTCCAGTTCCATCTCAACCTTACTGATCTGGGTAATGCAAAAAAGCCGCCTCTGATCACGTTGAAGCTCTCCTTCAGTTGATTTACAAGCAGAGTAATATAAGATGCAGTCATAGACTATGGAGTGTTGCTTGTTTATTTGTGTGTGTGTGTGTGTGCATGTACAAGAATGCTTTGTAAGTTACCCTCATTTTGTAAAGGCTCTTCATATATGGGAAATTTTGACATTTTGATTATTTTAAACTGTTTAGGTTACTGAGTTTTACAACACTGATTAGAAGAACTTATGACGTACTGTACTATAGAACCTTTTTTACTGTGAGTATTTTAGGTTCAATGTTATGATCCATGGGGGCAGGAGTGTCGATACATATTCTGGGCCTCTTGAAAACCTAACATACTGGGCTTCAACCTTGATGAAGCCAACTCATTTAAATTGCCTCTCATTCTTATGCGCTTTGAATGAGGGGCTCAAGAGGAATCCATACTCCCCCCTTAACGGCACACTTGCATGAGGGAAACATATAGTGTAAATCTCTGAAGATCATTTCTAGCCACTATTGCACTCTCACACCAGCATGCTAATAATACTTAAAATACTTAAATTCATTGCCTATGTTTGCCTTTTTTTTTAACCCCCCCCATAAAAACTAAAATAATTATATAAAAGTGTGCAAAAATGCACTGCTTACTGACAGTATACATCTCCCTGTGTGCAAAAAATCTAGTCTTAAGTTTGACAAACAGATTAATTCAGTTGTTAGGTCGTGTTTTTTTCATCATCGACGTCTGGCTAAAGTTAAATCTTTTGTCTCTCTAAAAACTTTGAAACTGTTATTCATGCATTTATTACACGTCTTGGCTACTGAAATTCACTCTGTTATGGTGCAAACCAGTCTTCAATTGGCACCTTCAAATGGTCCAGAATGCGGCAGCTAGACTATTGACGGGTAGTCATAAATTCAATCATATTTCTCCCATTCTAAAGAATCTACACTGGCTTCCAGTCAAACTGAGAATTGATTTAAAAATGTTACTCTTTGCCTTTAAAGCATTACACGACCAAGCTCCATTTCATTTATCTAACCTCCTACACTATCATAATCCAACCAGGTCACTCAGGTCTGCCAATCTCGGGTTATTGTCTGTTCAAAGATCACGGCTAAAACATTGTGGAGATCGTGCTTTTGCTATAGCTTCCCCCAAACTCTGGAATAGTTTGGCGGTTTCAATTCGAATGGTGTCATCGCTTTCCATTTTTAAAACAAAACTCAAAACACTTTTCCTGAGTATGTGTTTTTAGATATATTAATTTTATGTATTGTATTTCCTTCTTGCTTATTTTTATTTTATCTAATTTGTATTTTTATTTTCTGATGTGTACAGCACTGTGGTCAACCTTGAGTTGTTTTTAAATGTGCTTTATAAATAAAAGAAGTGAAGTGAACTCATAGGTTAAAAGTACTGCCGTAACACTACACAAAGTAATATGAGGGGCTCGATTTTGTGTGAAATATTACATTGATTTTACATACACAGCGGATATTTTTTTACACTAAATTATATTCTGTATTTTTGTAGGCTTCACTTTGCAGGCAGTCCTATTTTTCTCATGCCCCACATGGTATACAAATGAGGTTAAGTAGACGCGTCACTTTTAGTAGTCTAATAAAAACCCCTGAGTAATAACTGTTATGATTCATCTATGAGTCCTCTGTATCTGCTCGGCAGTGGCCACAGGATGAGTAATAGCGAAAAGCTGTTGGGTTTAAATCCCGGACAAGTTAAAGAGGTCCACTGGCTCACCTCAATCCCTCAGCATGGCCAAATGCAAACTTTCGGACCCCATAAAACGACACCATAATATCCCTGCATACAGCCATTACGCACACTGGCAGCATGAAGCGCTTCATGCCTCCACCATGGTAAATGCTTTTCCTTTAACTCTCTAGCCAAACATCACTAATTTTTTGGCTCTTCCAAAGTCAGACTGTGTAATAATTGTTCAACACTTCATAACCTTTCACAGGGTAACGCTGTGGAAGTTTTAGGGGACGTAGTCCTTTTAATGAGCACTATCACATAATATAGGTTTAATTTATCTTGGAAAAAAATAGCTCCTAGGTTTTGGTTTGGCTAAATGAGATTTACTGATGAAAAGTGAGGCTGTATGGAATTAGACCTTATTCATATACAGGTAGTGGTAAAGTGAACACGCAACAGTGATAATTAATGTAAATGCTGATTACAGTTTTTTACTCATACCGTAAAACTTTGTGTTCATCATGAATTTATTCAATCCACCCATTGTCTTTTCCGCTTATCCTGTGTTGGGTTGCAGGAGGCCTGGAGCCTATATCAGGGAACACAAGGCAGGGTACACCCCAGACACAAGCACACAGACACAGACACGCTCACACACCCAAGCAAACACTCCTGGCAATTTTGAAAAGGCAGGAGTGCCACGTCTTTGGACTGTAGGAGGAAACCCTATAAGCAAAATGAGAACATGGTACGCCACACGCACGGACAGGAGGCAAAATTTCGAACCCTAACCCTATGGAGATTTGGTTTAACAGTGCTAATCACTAAGACACCATGCCACCATTGCATGAATTTATTATACATCTGAAATGAAATCTAGTTTTTCAACCACTATTACCCCATAACTGTCATTTGGATACTGAGACATGATTCCTATGATCTGCAAAAAAGGGCATGTAACATTATATTAAGGCTTATGCTATAATATTTCCATTCCCTCAGGCATTTCAAGACAACGAAATAAGTTGACAGAGTGAGAGTGGAACATTCCGTTAACAAGATCAAACACATAGGCAGGCAATCAGCAGCCCTGTATGGCTCACACTCTCTAATGGAAATATTCAATTTTTCAAACTAGAAGCCTTTGGACTCATACCTAACAGCAGAGCGTCATAACTAACAGTGTGTATTTTAGATTTTTTATAAGCTTTAGATGCTGTCAAGTGTGCTTAAGCAAATTGGAATTAAAATTTGAACTATATTATATGAAATTGTACTATCTTTCATCTGTGGTTTGTCTTTTAATGATTATTATTGTTTTATTCAATTATGTATTTGTTATTTTATTTCTTTGCTGTCTGGAATGAATTGATTTTATTGTACACCACTTTGTCTGACATGTGGTGTTTTTAAATGTGTTATATAAGCAAAGGTGACTTGACTTGAAAACTCCGACCTCAAAAGGTTTATCTGTGATCTTTTATTTTATTGAAGTCCCAAACCTGTGAGCCTCACAGCCTCTCTAGTGCATTAGAGGCAAAATTCTCTAAAGCTTGAGGTCAGCGACCCACCTCTGGTTGTGCACTTATGCCACTTACTGTGCAGCTCTCCCAAGGGATGATGTTTGGATTGGTGGGGGAAATATATAGTCCATAAAGGCACAAAAGACTGTCATAAAGCTTTGATTAAGCCTCGGGTTAAAAGACAGAGGCAGAGGGAGAGGCTGAGTTATAGCAGTGGATGGGGCCGGCGTTATTGTTCCCGTGACGAGGCTCTTAGCATGGATGGCTCGCTGTAAACAGCTCCTTCTCCGAGGAACAGACAGTCATTAATTGCTGCAGCCATCTCAGCCTCCACTCATGAACCTCCAGCCTAAGAAATCACTGTACTGCCACTAGCAGAGTCGCAAAAGCGCTTAGGGCCATGACTCTGTCTGCTGGGTGGGCCACTTTTTTCATTTTCATTTGTAAATGGCTAATGTGTCAATTTAATGGTTATGATGAGCCTTATCGCCATTGTCTTTGCTGTTGCACATGGTGTAGATTCTGCACAAAGGAAAAGGAATAGCATATAAGATTAACAGTTCTTAAGCAGTTTTAGTGGCATCATTAATTCATTGTTATGACTTTGAATGCTGCAGATTGTGGCATATTTCTCATCCATTCAACAGCTCCTCCACTCCCATCTCCACTCTTTCACCTTGCACAAAACCATGGATACTTATGCCAGTGAAAAGTGCGACCGACTGTTTTTAAAATTATCAAGTTACAAGAGTATCGCTATTTCCATGACCTTCCAGATCAGTATCAAAACCGGCTGTGATATTACTTTACCTCGCTGCACTGTTGGTATTTAGATCGTTGTGAAATATGAATAATACATGAATTCCATTGTAGTTATCAATATCTACCATATCACTTAAACCTGATGCTTCATCAGTATTTAAAAGAATCTAAGATATGTTGATTAACAAGATTTATTGCCATAAATTATGGTTTATATTACATAGTCCATGGTCTATATAGACAAAACAGATATTAGACATATTATTTCTTTTTAGAGAAGGTAAATGTTTCCTATACATGTCCAATTGAGATTGTGTAACAGTCAATTAATGCACTATAAAACACACAAAATATAAAAAAAACTGTTTCTGCTAAACCATAAAAAATGGGTATTATTAAGGCTTTACCTGCATCACATTACATCTGCTGAGCAATTATCTCGGGACAAAGGAGTCAGAGCTTTGATTCTGTAACACCATCTTCTAAATACAACACTAGCAGACAGACATAATCCTGCCAATAATTTATTTACCCCTACTACTTCCATTATTTAGTACGCGCCGAGACACTGGTGAGCCTGATGCAATTAGTATTACTGGCCTGCTGATCAGGGATAAAACCAACAAGTGCTCAGATTGTAATTGTGTGTGTGTGTTTTTGTGTGTGTGTGTGTGTGTTTTTGTGTGTGTGTGTGTGTGTGCACACCTTGCCTTTACCACAAAAGCACCACACGACAAGATCACTGTTGAATGATAGCACTAGCATCAGATTGAACACTCTCCCTAAATCTTAACTTTATGATGCTTTTGGGAAATTAGGTTCTGATCATTAAATAAAAGCAATGTTTTAACATTAGATAGAGGCTTTGATGTGCTGCAGCCTGCTGGCTATAAATTACCTGGTCATTGAATAATTGCAAAAGGTGTTACCTTTCAATGCAGTTGCTGGATTTTGTTTGTTAGATCAGGTAGTTGCGTCACTGGGCCCTAACTTGGTCAGTGATGAGGAACTGACCAAGAATGAGAACAGGCACACTGATTTCCTGGATTTTCCTTTGTTTCTAGCATGTAGTTTACCTTGATGCCAGCATGTAGTATTAAACTAAATTGAGAAAAACTGGGTCGGCTCGGTTGCTTAGCGGTTAACTGTCGCCTTGCACCTCCAGGAGGTTGCATGTTCTCCCCCTGCTGGGTGGGTTTCCTATGGGCATTCTGGTTTCCTCCCACAGTCCAAAGATGTGCAGATTAGGCTAATTGGCATTCCCAAATTGCCCCATAGTGTGTGAATGAGCGTGTGAGTGTATGTGTGCCCTGCGATGGATTGGCAACCCGCTCAGGGTGTACCCAGCCTCATGCCCTAAGTCTCCTGGGTTAGGCTCCACGCCTTGTGCGACCCTGTGGATAAAGTAGAATATACAATGAGTAAGAATAAGTGAGTGATGACAAGAAATGAGCTTGTTACTGAAGCTGAAATATGTCTGAAGTTGACTTCTTGTATAATAAAAAAATAACTGAATTTAAAAAAGAAATTTTTTTATAGGCGTTTGCATGTTCTTCCTGTGCTTGGTGGGTTTCTTCAGGGTGCACCAGTTTCCTCCCACAGTACAATGATATGCATATTAGGCTAAATGGCATTTCCAAATTGCCTGTAGTATGTAGTAGTGAGTGAGTGTGTAAGTGTGAATGCTTGTGCCTTGCGATAGACTGGCATCACATCCAGAGTGTATCCCACCTTTTACCCTGGGAAGGCTCCAGGCTTTCATTGACCCTGTATAGGATGAATGGTATGGGGAATGAGTAAGTGAATGAGTGTGTGAGTGAGTGATAATGAATCTAATTTTGGACTAATTCAAACTTTTAATGTTACTTCTGTCTCATCACCTATTAGGTTCACATATTAGCTAGCTCTGAAACCAACTGAATTATGATCCTGCACATATCCAATTGTACACTGTAAACCCTAATGCTCAAATTAATTAAACATATTGAGTACTGTTAACTTAAACAATTACAATTAGTTCAAATTAATAGACCTTGATGATTATTTAGAACTTTTTGGTATTTATGAGTTTGTAGAAATGACACTTTTCAAGTTAGCTGAACAAGTTTGATATTTTAAGTGACAGTAACTGTCTCCTTAAAGTCCACCAACTTAAAATCTTTCAGCCTAGCGATGTGTCTGAAGTCATCAATGCACATGTAAACTGCCCACATTGAATTGTTTTGATCAAGATGGTGGATTGGTCTGTCTTGATGCTGTAAGTATAATCTTTACAAATCTGGCACCCTAAAGTTGTCAAATAATATTTATTTGATTTGTAACCGAGCACTGATGGCTCAGTGGTAGGTGTTTCGCCTGCCATGCGAAAGGGCCAGGTTCGATTTCAGCCAGTGGATGAAGTGCCCAGATAAAAATGGGAGCCCAGATAAAAATGGGAGGGTTGTGTTCAGAAGGGCATCTGGCGTAAAAACTTGTGACAAACCGCTGTGCCGACCCATTGCCAGCAGGCGAAAGACCAAAAACAATTTAGTTAATTTGCAACAACAAAATTTTTTTTAATCTTAGTATGAGTTTGGCTACTTAGTAATGCAAGTAAAGAACAATTAATATGAATGAGTACAACAAACTCAAAAACTGATAGTTCTGTTTACTTAAAATTGGAAACATCATTATTTAAAAAATTTTATGTAACTGATTACTTCAATTTTTTTGAGTTTTGCCAACTTATTCGGGTTTACAGTGTATAATGCTGACTCATTATTATTATTATTAATTTACTTATTTACTTTTTAATTTATATCAAATTCATATAGAATTTACACCAATTTTGGCATAATAGAATGACCCAGAAATCTATTTCTGTTGAAATTTGGGGTCAACAGGTCATCAATGTATTCTGCTCATATGCTGAGGCAACATCCTACCCATGCTTCTTCTTCATTAATTGTCATCACAACACCTTCTATGCCTATGAGTTCATACCAATAGCCAGTGCTCTAACAGTTTATATTGTTGGGTGACCTAACCTCTTCCAATTCCAAGCATGCACACATCCACTGTGCACAATTTGGAAACACCTATCAGATTCTTTGGAGCAATGTGGAGAAACAATCTACACACATGGACCATGAACCTGAACCACATATTATAACCCCCAGGAACCCTGGAGGTGTGAATGTTAACCACTAAGCCATTGTCCCACTTCACCCCTTGCTGGAATAGACTATATGGTATTCTGTACTGGGTTTCTAAGCCGGAACAGATGGGGTTATTTTTAGCCTTGCTATTGTGTGTGTGTGTGTGTGTGTGTGTGTGTGTATAAAGCTGTTACATTAGTTTATAGTAGTTTGTCTATTTGTCTCTTTGACAAAAGTAGGTAAAACAGGCTCATGCTGCCACAAAAATCCTTTATCATCAGATACTGTACAACATTGTTGAATATGTTTTGAACATGTTTGTCATCTCACATAACAGCAAACAAGACAGTCGGTTTCTCGTCACCAGGCCCATTTTAACCCAGAACAGACTGCTACTGTACTAATGCACTGGCTGTTGTGGCCTCCTGTTTTGACACACTCTTTAGTAGGGTAGTATGCGGTTTGGGCCATATCCCCGGTGGCCCCGCCCCCGCCTCGCGCCGCCCCGCCTCCAAACGAACCGCAGTGATTTAGAAGTTCAGGAATCCCACGCGACGTCACCATAGGGTGACGTAATGCTTCTCTAAATAGATCGTATTGTAATCTTTGCTCAGTCCAACGTGGTCCCTTCAGAAAGAGCGCTGCATCTTCTCTACACTTCTGCGGTAAGTAGTTTGGAGAGCCGCGATGCCGCTGGCTTAGTTTTTTGGGTTGCAGATCTCGAGAGCGCGCGCTTGCAGGCTCGGGCCCGGTACAATGGCTCTTTTTTTTTTTTCCTCCCGAGTGCGCTGAAGTGACAAGTCGCGGCTGTGCGCGAGCAGCTGAAGTTGCGAGTCTAACGGAATGCGCGCGGCGCGGCGTGTGTTTACTTACGGTGTTCAAAGCATCAGTGTGAGTAAACACCGCGCGCTGGAGTTGTCTCTGGAAGTCAGCAGGAGCGTGTAACAGGTTTCGCCTTGTTTGCTTCAGGATGCACGAGCTGTGCGCGCGCTCATGCGGAGCTCCTGCTTCAGCTTCGTGTGATTAAGGTTTAGAAGTTCACTGCGCGCTGGTGCGCTGCTTGTTGCACTGTGACACACACTTTCTGTGCAGCGCAGGACTGTGCAGAATTTTCACTGCCACATGTCAGTGAGTGTGTGTGTGTGTGTGTGAGTGAGTGAAAAGAGAGAAGGAAAGATAGAGGGAGAGAAGACTTCCTGTGTGTATGACAGCAGTGAAGTGTTGTGCGCCCGGCACCCGGTCTCTCGGACCCGCCGCCGCTTTTCTAGTCCACATGGAGCTCAGCTGCCTCAGACACACTGAAAAGGACGCAACGCTTTCTACCCCGAAATCACGCTTAGATGTAAGCTTTATAAATCGTGCTCCATATCACGGTCGTAGTTTGTAGGGTTTATGTGTCGATAAAAAGAACTGCTATGCCTGAGGGCATTACGTCATTCTGCAGGCCAGTCGGAGTATTTGATTAAGCATTGAGATGGTGAAGGATTCAGGAGACTTGTGCTGAGCAAGCACTAAAACCTCCAGGCTGAAACCATGCTTTAATCCATACACACGCTGTCTGGAGGCTGACTAGTGTCAATAGGGTTCACAGATGAAACCATCAATTTCTTTACATTACCTTTAATTATAAAAACAATGTTATTATTATTATTATAAGTAAATGACTAATTATTAATAGTAATAATATTACTGTTACTAATATATAACATATTACTAATAATAACAATAATGACAATTAAACAATAATGCCTGAATACAAATACATGTAAATAATAATAATAATAATAATAATAATAATCATAATAATAATCACTAAATCAGTGTTTTAGAAGTTGTCATTTTCTTACATTTTCACCTCACACTTGTATCTTATTATTTAGCTATTCATACTAAAGCTTTTTATTTACTTCTTATAATTATTCATGACTAATTAATATAATAACGTATAATAGTTCAAAGTGCAAGAATTGTTAGTCTGGAACTGCCGAAGGATACTTGTAGTTTGTAAAGTTAACATCTTCCTTGAGAAGCGTCGGGTTAGTATCATAACTTTATATCTACTGTAAACCCTAAAATATAGCATCTGAGTGAGTTATAAAACATAAAATAAAAATATATAATATCTATCTCTATTGTATAATTTTACATGTTAACAGATTTCTTTGAATTTAAATTTTTATTCAAATTTGTTATTCTCGTACAGTATGGTGTATTTGTTGGTTCCTTTTTTTCTTGTAAAGGGGTTGGTGCAAAGTAGTTCTTAACTATACCAACAAGGAAAAAAAGTTTGTTGACACACATATCAAAACATAATACGGATTTGTGTACTTGAAATACCCTTTTACACTTTCTGAAGGAGAAGTAAACCTTAAAAACAAAAGGTCATATCTCTGCTTTATAGAGGAGTTAAACTGGAAATGTGACTAGCTTTGGAAATTGAAGTTTGACAACCTTCAACGCTATCAGTGTAGCCGTAGGCGGCTCTCACCCATTCTTTCATCCGACTTTTCCACGTTGCTTTCATGTAGTCATGTTCAAATTTATCTTTCCCAATTATTGTATTTGCTAAGCAAATATTTGTATAGATAGGAAACAATTACACAGTATATTCTGTCTCAAAATCTGTGTTAAAATCTGAGTTCTCAGCATTTGACTAAGTTTAAATTTAAGTGTAAAATAAGGTAAAGTGATTGGCACAGGATGAAGGTGGCCAGTGTGGGGCCCCTTCGGCTGTTCATTATGAAGACTTCTTGACAATAAGTGCGTTGCCTATATGAGCCTTATTCCTCGCCCCTGGGCTTGCGCTGATCCAACCTTGAACTGGTGCTGTCAAAGACTTAGGGAGCTGTGTGTGTGTGTGTGTGTGTGTGTGTGTGTGTGTTCTTTTGGGGGGGGTTTGAATTGCAGTGCAAGTTTGTGCATGCTGCAACCTACGCTCGTCTCCTCCCTCTCCATACTGTTTGAATTCTCACTTGAACTTGAGTTTTTCGCTTGAACCTTAAGAGCAAAAGTTCCTCATGAAACTGTACTCCGATCTGCTAAATCTCATGTGCTCCCACATCGGGACCCACTTACTGTGAAACGTAACCAAATTTCCTCTGCTAAATGAAAACATATCAGCAAAAGCAAAGTCAATTGCCCCCTTTGCCCTAAATGGTGCAGTAGAATCTCAAGCAATCTGACAGTACACGTAGGTCCGTGTCGTCGAGTGGGGTCAGATTTGAGTTTCGAGTGTCTAAAAGATGTGACAGGGAAAGGGAAGTGAGCTTGTTAGTTTTAGAGGTAAGAACAATCAGCCGTGTACAGAGTTATACATCAGTCTGAGCTGTTATGATGACAGGTTTCAGAGTGTACATGAGACATGCCGAATGTCTAGTCTCACACACACGAGCATGGATGTGGGGTAAATCAGCCATATGTTGTGGACTGATCAGTTTACACCGTAGCTTTTTCTAACCCCGCCGTGATACTCTGCACCAAAATAACGAACTAAATCTTCTTCATGCCACCTCCGAAGGATTTGAGAAAGCACTTTTCTTACATCAGAAAAGTGATACCAATGTGTCAGAATAAAGCTTGCTATATAAACCCTTGTGTGCTTATGCCATGGATGGACTTACTTCATTTTTTTTATGTGTGATCTTGGCTAGATTTCAGGAAAAGCCTCATGATTTGCATCCAATTTATTAAACTGTCTGATGGTCAATTAAATTATACGGTGTAACCGAGCAAGACTGTTCTGATACCAGGCTGGTTTTGAATGTGAAACATACAGGCTGTTTGATATATCTAAGAATAAGATGATAAAGACTGAAACAATATGTACATTCAGTCTTTTATAAATAAGAGATAAGTCTAATGAGAGAAAGAAAAGAAACTGACAGAACAAAAGAGAACAAATTCATGTCATTGCTTCTCATCACGCTGGTCCTCAGAGGCAGTGTATTGAGACCAAACCATGCAACCCATAAGGCCGTGGGTTGGGACCTGGCCGGAGGGGTTCTGCCCGTCAGCCTGTCAATAAGGTAAAACTGCTCTGGCTAGCATAAAGTCAAATTTAAATGTTTTGACTGCATGAGAGGAAACAGTTGGCGAGACCCATCAGGAAAAAAGAAATCACATGCAAATTGTGTATGAAAGCGTTCTTGCAGTAGACTTTGTGTGTCCCCAGAGAGACCTAACCTGAGAAGCGCCGGAGAGAGCTAAATGTGCCGCCTTTTTGATGTCTCAGAACTCCTAACATGTTTATTTTCCACATATTTGGAACGTGAATGTTTGTTACCTGTCTAACCAGCGTGCCACTACATATTCGAGCTCACGGCCGTTAGTCTGGTTTCCTATTGTATATAGAGGACTCGAGTCAGGCTGTCATGCACTATTAAGACAGCTACTCATTAGGCTCTTCTAGACTGCAGTGCTGTTACTGAAATGAGGCATGAGAGAGAACAGCGTTTAATGCCCGAATTCCAAATGTATAAACTGTGAAAAAGCAAATACTTTTTTTTTTTTTTTTTTGGAAAATTATTATATTTAAAATAATAATTGCAGCATTTAGAAAAAGCTCCCCAGTAATTCCTCAATCGTACCCCACTGTGGAGTTATCCTCAGGATCTAATCATGGACATGCAGTCACCTTGTTGCAAAAGACCCCTGATGTGCTAAGAGGGCTGAGCGATTTGAGTTACACACCAAGTCCTTCAAATTCTATCATCCCTGGAAATAGAAATATCCTCTTCTTTCCTGTGACACACACGTCGACCCGACCTATATCACACCTTGAAGAAAAGAGTGCTGTAGCAGCAACTATGTATGTGTAAGAAAACAAACTTCCATTAACGCAAGAGAGAGTCTGTTTGCACACCTCATGTGGGAAACAGAATCACTGACATGCCATTCCATTGTCAGCCTGTCATCAGAGGTATTCAGTAGGATCATAGCGCTGAAAAAGGGATCTCATGAGAGAAAGAGTGAGAGAGCGAGGGACATAAATAGGGAATGAGGTGGAGAAGAGATAAGATTGTTCATCATTGTTGGCTTGGGATTATTAAGCACTTGTAAGATGACCAGAAGAAATGGTTGAAAATTTTGCCATTGCTTTGTGACATATTATTTCCTCTACGCTGCACTCTATAAATGATTCCCCTGTCTGTTTGATAGTCACACTCATTATCACTCTGATGAATTAGAGCCTCTAGTATTTACCATTATTAGCAGTAAGTTGCCAAACTGACCACATACCTGCGACTGAGCGTACGGCAGGGTTGAGGGGTCAGGAGAATGGCGAGTGAGTGGCAGTTTGTTGATACCCAGCCGTTGTTGCTTGTTGCTATCTGGGTACCAGGTTGCGTTCTGGGTAGCTGGTGGATAATTTACACACTTGTGCTGTGGTCAGCAGTAGCACCATGGAGACACAGAGGCAGCGTGACACCTCAGGCTAGTAAACTATGCTCTTGATCCTTCCTCCTTCTCTCTGCCCTACGCCAACATGACCTTAACCTCGGCAATGTACGCCCGCACAGGCAACTGAATACTCTCCTCCGAGATTCTGATAGACAATCCAGCCAGGTAGCAGAGCTTTCGCCGGCACATGATACCGAGCAAAATGCGGCACGCGGCCGAGGCGCTGATTTCTTTTCTTTTTACGTGCGTATTTTTCAGGTTTATGAGGAGCTGGAGCGAGAGATGAACTCCGAGCAGGAAAGGCCGTTCGTTTGCAGCGCTCCGGGCTGCTCTCAGGTAAGTCGGACTGAACAATGGTGGGGATGAACACATCGGTAACCTGATAGAGGCTCTCTCAAAGAGAAACACTGCTGCACAGAAAACAGTGAAACGCTACCCTGTTAAGAAAACTGTTTCCCTTGGGCCTTTTTAACATGTGAAGCCACTGTATTTCCTTAGATGTCTGGGTCACTATTTCTTGGCATGTTGATAAAAAAGAACCTGGAGTAGCACCTCGTAGTTTATGTTTCTTTTGCAGGACATTTAATATGTGTAAGAATTTACGGTTAATAATTACGCTGAATTATATGAATTCATTCCCACATTATTATAAAGATGTTTATAGCTGTGGACCATGGGTCACAGCGGTCTAACAAGCAGCTTGCACGTTAAGTCTATCAGTGGCAGATATCTGAGATGTTTGTGTCCTAAAGCCGCATTCTCAGGCTATGAATGATTGTGTGTGATAAGGGCCACATGAAAATAACAGTGACCAGTTTAAGAGGCTACAAGAGCTCGCAGTGAGAATTGCGCAGCGCCCAATTATAGACGCTTCTGCAGTGGAGCGACTGATCACACTTACACTAAGCTGTCTGAATCGCTCCAATTGTTTTGAATACAATTTATAAGTGTCCCAGCCATTTCAGGATATTACAAAGCCTCCTGCCAAATCTATAAAGGCAAAGCAAAACCACCATCTGTTTTTAGCCCTGACTTAAACCACGACTGCTTTTAGACTGACTTGTTTTCGGTGTTTCACAGCGTTTCCACACAGAAGACCATCTAATGATTCACCGCCACAAGCATGAGATGACCCTCAAATTTCCCCCCATCAAAAATGATAACATGCTATCAGGTGAATCTCTCTCCGTCGCTCTCTCTCTCACACACACCCATTATATACAGGATGTTTTGTAGTTTGTGTTTATTTCAAAATATGGAATACTTTGCACTAAACTTGATTTTTCTTTTTAAATAATAACTGCATTTTGTTTAAAATGATGTGTATGGGAACCATAAACATGTCACTATAATGTCGGAATAAAATGGTTTGGTGCCTCATAATGACAGTAATATGTGAACACTTTTGTGAATGAGCACACACTCACCCACAAACAAACACACTCATACACACACACACACACACACAAAACCATGTGGGCCGTCTGAGACTTCATTTGGCGTCTGTCTTTGATTAGCAAGCATTAGGTGTGTGTACATGAAGTTTAAAACACATAACTATGTGGTTAAAATAATATTTATCCCGCCCTCTAACTAACTCCTCTAATCCCTCCTATCACTCGCACACTTTAAACCCCATATCAGTTAGAGGGCTGGTCATTTCAGGGCAAAACCAAACAAACCGCAAAAACCACAATTACCCTGATGAAAACAGGGAGAAATCCAAAGTTCAAATTTCGAGACAGGTTCCACATCGTATATACAAGTTATAGTGCCTTAGGAGTGAGTACGAACACGACTCACTGGTTAATACTGGTGACTTCAGATCAAGTTTGGAATTTTATCCACAGAACTGTATTAGTTTACAAAACCTTGTGAAATGCATGCTTGTGTTAATTAGTTTTCAGGCGGAAATGTTTGAATTTAACTTGGGAGAAAGTAGGTAAAGCCTGTGTAGTGAGTGTCTGAGTGTCTGTGTGTGCGTACGTATGCTCCATCCAGCAGCGCTGTGATTCTCTCCTCTTCATTATTTCCCTTTGTCAAGGGAGCAGATCAGGTTTCAAGACCGAGCAGCCTTGAAGCTTTAGGTTTCCCACTAGATGTGCATGCCTGTACATTCAGTGCCTTCATTTCTTTGCTTGTCTTGCCTACTCTGTCTGCTAGTCCCTCCCTTATTCACTCAGCTACCCCATACTCACCTTTTCACTCACCTCCTTATACAATGCATACTTAAATGCCTTCTCATTTACTCTCATATTCACCTTCACTTATACTTATACAGTATATTCACTCATTCCGTCAGTCTCTCACTCATTCTAGATTCACTCTCCTAATCTCAGAGGCTGTCACATCCAAAGTTACATTTTATTTCTCTTTCTCTTAGACACACAACCACATACTCAAGAGACAAATAAACAAGTGAAAGTAACGCATACTCCTGGTACTTTAATCAACCCACAATGCAAATTACTGCCTAGAACTGTAACATAACTATTAACTGCGAGCTAAATGCTCAATTACGCCTTGATACTGGCTTTATTTCCAAGATACCGTTTTTTTATCTTTAAGCCAGGAGCATCCACATTACTGTTTATATAAGTTATTTAAAAATAAGTTTACATGTTAATGCTGTTGCTTCCTTCATCACATATTTGCATAAGGATGTTGATGACAGGTAAATTAATCCACAATGTCATTATACAGAACTAATGATGCTGACCACTTCAATGTTTATAGACTATATGTACTGTTCAAGAGGCGCTGTGGGGGGTTGATATTTCTTCTAAAAATGTGGTTGACCGTGGCTTTTAAAGTTGTAAATCATGTTTTTGCTTTGTCTGCAGACCAGACGCCAACCCCAACACGCTTCCTGAAGAACTGTGAGGAGGTAGGACTGTTCAGTGAGCTGGACTGCTCCATCGAGCAGGAGTTCTGCAAAGTCCAAGAGGAGGAGGACACCAAGCAGGTGAGGCCTGTGGTGCAGCTGCACTGTAGGGCTTATCCTTTATTAAATACTGCTGCTGTCCCTTATATAGCTTCTTAACAATATTGCTACAGAAGTAAACACACACACACAGCTTGGAACAGCTGGATCAATAGCATCTGTCTGAGTCTGCAAAGGACCAAAGAGCCTCTAAATAAAAGTTAGCATGACATCTACATCACCACATACATGCCTTAGAGACAGCCATATTTCGTTATGATCTGGGTCTCGGGCTGTGTAAAGTGATTAATTTGATGTCTGTAAAGTAATCATAGAGCGGTGGTGGTGGTCACCGTTGCATCGTCCTTATGCTGTTCTGCTTGTGAGAATGCTTATACTCACTGCTGACCAGTTTGGGTTTCATAAACCGAATAACAAAGAACCACAACGCGGCTGACTGCTGCACTAGCCTGAGCTAGCTGCAGGACAGCTGATGTCGTGGTGGTGTAAGGAGTGTACCTGATGAACTGACATGCAGTAAGTCAGCAGTTAGCAGGTCGTGGCAAGATTCTGCTGAGTGCAATAAAGAAACTATAGGGATATAGACATACAAGTTAACAGCTAAGACGCATGAGAAGCAGCCCAAAGCATGCCCGAGGATATAAAGGGGAATTCTGCTCTTGTTCTTAAAACATCGAAAAAGAGATCATTTCCGAAGTGTGGGCTATGTGCGTATCTGGAAAATGTTCCTTTTTTTTTTTTTTTTTTTTTAAAGAAGAGTGTTTCCTAAGAAACAAGAATGAAATCATAAATCTTGCCTGTCAGGAAAAGTGTTTGTTAGTTTATTCAAAGCAGTTTTTTTCCTACAGATATTTTTTTATATATTGTAACACAAAGACAGGCCTATAGTATTAGATTATTTTAATTAAAATTGTCTACCGGTAACAATTAGGTTTCAGGGTTTTTTTTTAGGTGCTGTAGGTTTGACTGTGACCACCCACTCCCAGATTACTTCCTCATCACTGCAACTGAGAAAATCCCCAAACAACTTGAAATTATATAAGAAAATGCATTCTACATCTTTAGCGTTAATAGAATAATATAAATGATGGTGTCATTTTTTACTTAGGGCGAAAAAACAACATTTCAGACGGGCCAGTGGTGCACGGTCATTTTGGAAGGCCAATATTTATTTATGGCCATCAAGATTACAGGGTTAATAATAAATGTATAAAAACAATCAAATAAACTTTTTTGGTAATTTTAGGAAATGAAAAATGGCGTAATGAAATTATGAATACTGTTACTAAGTACGCCCTGCATCTCTGTGGCTGGGTACTATATATGGGCATAAGCCAACTGTGGCAACCCAGCGGTGGCAGAGCTCAAAGCCCTGACCTTCCGATCAGCCCAGAGCCTCAACAACCTGACCCAGGTTTTTTTTTTTTTTTTTTAAACCTGTGTAGGCTCAGGTGTACACATTATTTGTTGGTCAGTCAAAAATAATGATAGGCAAATTTGTGGCAAATTTAAAGGAAAATTCCCCTAATAATATTTTGTGCATATTGTTTTTCTTAGTTCAATTAAAAATATTTTTTTGTTATTCTAAACCTTATTCATTATTACTCCTCATTACATCATAAAAGCTTTACATTCCTATTTATACGGACCTAAATATAGTAAGAATAAAAGATTTCTTAGAAATCCTTTGTGTCATGAGAATGAAGCAAGAATTGCCCAGGGACTTGATCCTAAAACTGTAAAAAATGTGTAGCGAAACAATGTTGTAGGCGGAATACAGAACAGGAATCACCAAATGACTGTGGTTATAAATACCACAACTATTATAGTTCTCTTTTTGCTCTTTTATGTTCCATTAACTCATATAATAATTCGCTCTGAGCACCCTGGAAAAGTCACGATGTGTCATATTCAATGAACTGTTCCAGTCTTGTTTAGTATTAGTTCAGTTTCTAGAACTTTTCCTGGTTCTACTGGTTACACTCCAGTATATATTACATGTAAGACAATAAGAAATGGTTAATAAGCATAATAAGTGGATTCTATAGTGGTAGTTAAGCCCACGCTGACTTGCTACCTAGTTTTCTCATATATTTATAGAGTAGGTGTTTCCTACTTCTCATTTGTATTTTGATTGACATTTTCTCTCTTTTCTCGTCAGAACATTGCTATTCATGCACAAGCCGGCCCCAACCAGCACCAGCAACCTCATAGCCGAATGGCCAATCATGAGAGCAGTATAGTGATACAGCAAGCACTGCCGTCACCACAGTCCAGCTCAGTCATAACGCAAGCGCCTTCCACCAACAGACAGATCGGGTAAGTTAGAAGGCTTTTAGATTCAGTAGCATCAGTGTGACGCTGTACATGTTGGTGGAGTCATACTTAATAATAAGCTTAATAAGCTAATCACCTTCATGCTGGTAAATCATATTACCTCTTAATGTCCTTTCATTCACGTCAAAACATTTATATTCATTTGATGAAGATTTCTCCATTTTGTGGAAGTGATGTATTTACGGCTCATTAAAACAAAATCTGTGATACACACTATTTGCTATTGTTAAATTTTAATGTAAGTTACAACACAAAGTCAAACACAAGTGAAATCAAACAAATGAGTTACACAAGGGGAAGTTTGTAATTCACATGGCCTGAGGCTTGTGTTGAATGAGTGGAGTTTACTTACAGATTGTATAGTTGCTCATGTGCTTTTTTTTTTAAGTGGAACAGGTTTTCTTAAATGCGAACATGTTTGCGTTCATAGTTTAAGGGGTTTGCTGAATGTGTTTCTTGTGCATCATTTACTAAAGAAAGCTGCTTTTGTTTACCAGACAAAAATCACTTTCTTAGGAGACTTTTTTTTTAAAGTCTATATTTCCTAAAAAAAGATCAGTGTGGTTTTAAAGATTTATAACAGATTGAGTTAAAATTTGTAAAACAGATATGTACGAAACTTAACTGTACCAAGGTGGGCATACGAATATTCCATTAGTTGACTTGTTTTAAATAGGTTATGGGAAAAGAATCACCCAAAACGGCACCTAACAAGTTGTCACATACTGTAGTTGTAGTTGTCACATACTTTCCATCTTTCATCTCTTAGGCACCTAGCTGTCTGTAGTTTTTTTTTTTTTTTTTTTGGAATGGTAATTGTAGGGCATTGTGTGTGCATGTGTGTTGTTTTACAGGGAAGGAAAATACTTGAGGACTTATTAAGTACTTCAAGTACTTACAGTACTGTGCTTTTAATGTATTTCCCCCCACATTTCTCCCTAATTTCTTCTTCTTTTAAAACTGATTCTCAGGCATTGGTAGGGGCAGTTTCATGCACTCAAACTCAAATTTACATGAACTCAAGGATATAACAATTATCTAGTGTGTATATGATGGATATAGGAGTGAGAGTGTACCTCAATGTAACAACAACCATATTGTACTTGGATTTATTTTTTATTTTTTAATAACTGCTTAAGTCTTACTTTTGAATTTACTTTTTTATTTAGACCATGTCTCTTTTTCTTTCATCTAGCCAATAACTGTACTCTACATATCAGTAGATCAGTTCTTTCATCTAGCCAATAACTGTACTCTACATATCAATTAAATTGACTCAGTGTACCATCCAAACATTCCTGTTTTACAACCAATCAACCCTCTCAGTGAAGAATAAACTATCCAGAGTTATGCTATTTCATGATCCTCTGATCTCTGATCCTCTCATGCTACATAGTGTAGTTACCGCTGTAGCGATCCATGTGCATTTAAAGATGTATAAGCCACCAGACTGCAAACTTGAACTTTATGATGAGAGCCCCTGACCCCACCGCAGGAAAATGTTTCAATATGCTGGTGTAACGAAGACTCGTATAAAACGAGGCGTTTTTCCTTTGTCTCCTTACAAGGCATGAACTCCATCTAATTTGGAAAAGCCAGTAGAGGAAAGTCATGCTAATGTTTTTGCTAATGGTAACTAGCTATATCAATCCAAGTTTGCTTGTTTTTTTGCTAATGCCAGATTAGACTAGCATCTATTAGAGTAGCTCGTATACATCGAGAGCAGTAGTACATCGAGAGCTCGTATACATCGAGAGCAGTCGAGAGCAGTAGAGGTAAATATTGCTATTGCTTATTTACATGATATTTCACTTCAGTTTAATGTGTTAGCAAATTACACAGCGTTGGTCATACATGTGAACTGTAAACTTACTGAGACTGAACAATGTTGCATGGTTTCTTCTAACTGTTTAAGATATGTAACAAAAGTTACCTTTCTACATAAAAACATGACATTAACATGTGTTTTACTTTTTAAGTATTGAGTACATTTGGAAACACTTTTAATTAAGTATTTTTGATTTATTATCCATGCTTTCACACATATTATATATCGAAACCCATATACATCTATATTACTCAGTCCCTTTTCTACCCCTGCTGATGTGTATGGTTGAGGGATTTATATACTTTTATAAATCGTTCTGCTCTACTGTAAAAAAAAAAAGGGGGGGGGTGTTGTCACATTGAATATTATGTAGCATTTCACACATTCACAACACACATTCAACTTTGAATTTATATGGTTTGGAATATAGAACAAAATTGATAATCTAGTGCAATTCTGCAGACTTGAAAAATGCATGCCAACGTATATTGCTCTTGTGGCTCTTCTCTGCAATTTATTAAGAAACTATGGGGTAGTTGTTCATTTAATTAGTCACCTAATCTCTAATATAGTATTTGCATAACTTTAATGTATTTTAGTAACATATACACAATACATTAACCCAAATTTTAATATGTGAGGAAGCAATTTTTTGACAGTTTTGGACATTTTATGCACGAGTTATTCCCTGGAGTCTCTTCGGTGGTGATGTGTGTGCATGTGTGTTTTCCTGTGGCTCTTTTCAATTGCCCTGGCCCTTATAGAGCCAGTGTGGTTTGGTCAGCACGGGTGTGTCCCACACATATGACATCAATAGCACTACTCTGGTGGGGATATTGACTATTTTGGGGTGACGCCCTTTTTGCGCAAGCACTCGCCACTTCTGATCCATCTCCCTTGCTCTCCTTTGCTGTCTTTGCGTCAGAATATACCCTGTCTGCGACATAATCATCACCTGAGTGCACACATACACACACACACACACACATAATATCCTGCAGGAAAAGCACAGTGTCATTTCCAGCTCAGTGCCTGCGGTTTGGTATTTTTGAAGGGGATTAAAGTGGTAAGACAGATCCGTCATGCAGTGGAGGTAGGCAATCAGCGCTGCCACAGGTTCTGTTTCCCTGTGCTGACCTGATGGTCTGTATCTTACATTACAGACCCAGCCATAGAGTACTTTAGCCAGAATATTCATGTCAGTTGGAATGTGTTTATGCTTAATAACAATTTATCTACAGTGCTTGTGGTTCTGTTCAAACTTATGATCAATGACCAAGGCCTATGCAGACCTGAACTGCACCCAATATGTAAAAGATAAAACCACTCAGTTGTTTAACCACTCTGTTAACTAGCAAGGCTCCAGGATGTACACTGCATATCAAGCATGCTTTCCATACTTACCACTCCCCAACAATCTCCGTCTCACACACATGCACATACACATACACACGCTTCAGCGAAGGGTCAGTGTTACAATTAATGACTGGTCCTTGTGCACTGCATGGTGTGACGCGTGAGGTTAAAGGAAAACACAATGTCTTCTCTATGTCAGTGGCCAGACAGCACGGGGGCAGATGCCTAGATGGGACAGCTTGTGAATATTGGATGGGAAGACTGTCGGTCAGTTTGACTGACAGGTCGACAGTGGCTTTTGTTCAGAGGGATGGATGGAATTTCAGCCACAGGAGAGAGAGAGAGAGAGAGAGAGAGAGAGAGAAAGACAGATAGACATACATACAGACAGACAGACAAACAGAGAAGTAAGAATATTGCTAATTCACTTGTAGTGGACAACTCCGCTTGAGAAGGTTTGTTTGCTACAGCTTTCTCATAACAAAAAAAAAGATCTCTCAAGCATCATGTTCAGAAATTACATTTGTAAGTAAGTTCCTATCTTTAGAATATTTCTTTTTGCAAATACAACATCACAAGTCAGTAAGTTATCTATTTGACTGGAGTAACAGTAACAGAAGTATATATTATGCTTCATAAATACTACAAATTTGATGACCACATTAATAATAGTTTAATAACTTTAGCTTTCGCATCGTCTTTATAAAAAGTCAAGCTGAGTACACACTCTAATCTGTTTTCTAGTGTAAAGTAGAACCTAAAAAATAATTATTCAGAATATAAGTAGTGATTACAAACAGAAATGAAATGCAACACAAATAAAATAAAATAGATCAATAAATGAACACATGCATTAAAGTAGGAAGCACAATAGAAAAGACGGTTAGTAAAGTACTCAACGCCTACAGCATTATCTATTAGTCAACCTGTAAGTATCACTGAGGCTTCTTCCTTCTTTCAAGACAAAGATAAATAAATTAACATCACCTTACACAGTTTGACCTGAAGTCTTTCAGAAATGTCCCAGCACTACTTTATAAACGATTCTCTAATGAACTTGTTATGAAGTGCACTAAAGGCATCAATCAAATAATATTTTATATAATATAATATATTTGGGCATCAGGGTGATAGAACACTGTAGAAAAACAGAACACTGTATTGTTTGCTGAATGAAAATATAGCACATCCATCCATCCATCCATCCATCCATCCATCCATCCATCTATCTATCTATCTATCTATCTATCTATCTATCTATCTATCTATCTATCTATTTATCTATCTATCTTTATGTAGAGTACTGTGCAAGTCTTATGCACCCTGTATTTTTTGGTAATAACATTGTTACACATGTTTTTTTTTAACATTTGTAATTATTAAGTCAGTAAGTCATTATTATTAAGTCACTAATAATATAATACTTACAGTAAGTCATTATTAAGTCAGTAAAAAAGGGAGATTTCCAAACATTATTATTCCAACAAGAAATGCTAATGTTACAGAAAAATATCTGTAGGCAAGAAAATAAAGCAGCATATTATGTAAAAAAAAAAATCACTTTTCAGACAAAAAAAAATACAAAGAGAAAGCTTCTGGGTTTTGCATGTGTAAAAAAAGAAGCAGGTGTGCCAAAGTCCTCAGAATGGCGGGTTCTGCAACATGAAAAAGTTTTCTTATAAAACTGCTCAAATAGTACCTGAGACTATATTTGACTTGACTTTAGCCAAGGCCAAATTGTGATGGCTGGACAACGGAGTGTGATGGCTGTTCAGAGTCTGTGGGATGTTCCTGGTCTCCAGTGGTCAGTTCCTACCTAAATTGGCCCAAGGAAGGAAGGAAAACCAGAGAACCGGTGACAGGGTCATGGGGGGCAAAGACGCATTGATGCACATGGGGAGTGAAGGCTGGCCCGTGTAGTCTGACCCAATAGAACAGCTACTGTAGCTCAAAAAGGTTAAGGGTGGTTCCCATGGAAAGATGTCAGAACACAGTGCACATACTGTAGTGGTCATAATGTTATAGCTGATTAGTGGACAATAGAGTTTAACTGTTTATATTTTCCTTATCATCATAGCACAATTTGATTTACATCATTAATCTCTTTATTTTTTTACCAAAACAAAAACTTTTTATTGTGTTACATTTATTTTTAGTCACCATACCCATTATAAAATATCGTGGATTGGCCACAGTTATGAACCATCATAATATATAGCTCTATATCAGCTCTGGTTTTATTGGCTGCCTTTATGAAGATGGATTTTAAATAATGTTTTAAGGTTGATAATCTTAAATTCATTTAAATCAAATGCATTGCCATGCTGAAGCTGAGCAGTGATCGAATGTTTGTACAGCGCAAATGAAGTGGCAAAACAGGTCTTGGTTTTAATACACACTGAGTCAGTTTAGTCAGGTCTAAACATGAAGCGGCTTGACTTGATTCTTTCCATTACACAAATTAACATTTACAAGCTCAAGTTTAGGCATTTCTTAAGCATCATTTTGCTAAGCAGAATGACTGATGTCTGACGTGTGGACCTCCGATTAAAGATCATTTTGCCCTGATGTTACAGCTAGTTGGTGTGAGGGTCACAAAGAAGCCCCAATCAAACCCATGAGAAAGTAGCCAGACTTACGAGCCCTATTGTTTAGGAGGTCGCTGGTTATCCCAAGTAGGCTGTCAGGGGTGAGTGTGGAAATGTCCACCTCAGCGGGAAAAGCCCAGCAAGGAAAGTCCTTGGCACAGAATTGTTACTTTCGGAAACCCAAAGGCTCAGTTGACAGGAAGCAAAGGGCCAGTAAGTGCTTCTGTTCACAGGGGCTCCGCTTCCTTTTCATCTGTATTGTAACTGTGTTCCTCTGTCACATACACTGTCACTGCTGCCACTGCTCACACACAACACTGCAGCTGTACAGTGCCGTACCGTGGATTAATGAAGTGCTCTTAAAAGACTCATAAAGCCAAAGTGTTCATAAACGCTTGCAGAGACCTCATGTCTGCACAGACAGCAGGTGTACGCCAATTCTCCTGCTCATGATTAGCAGGACAGCAAAAAGGAGTGTTCTGTCACGATGTATGCCATTTAAAGTTCTAAATGTACTGCACAAATTTCACATTCAAGTGAAGCATGGCAAAAGAAGATGTGAATAAGGTTTCCATCAATTTTTGCTTTTTGACCCTGTTATATATATGTCATTATTTATATTTATTTATCTATATACACACCGTTCATTTCTAAACAGATTAAATGACTACATCAAATGCCTTCATTAGTTGAAAGAGAGGAAGAGTGGTAAGCTACAGGACTTTGACATGACTATCGTCATAATAATAGTAGTGGTTCGTGGTTAACATTTTGGGCAATATATCAGAAGGGTCAGGTTTCACAACATTTAAAGGTGACACTGAACAAAGTCTGATCAGTTTAATCATCAGTTGCTTCAGGGATGATATATCATTGCTGTGTGTGCACTTCTCCATGCTGGAATATGTTAAAAAAAAAAAAAAACCTATCATTTTGTAGCCAAATGTATTACTATAAAATGTATTACTATAAAATATTTTTTTTAAATATGAGAATATACATTACTTACACTAGACCCATTACACAGTCTGAATGGAAAGTGTTCTGGAGTTGAGGTTTTGAAATGCAAATTATGGTAAGCCGATATCGTATGGAGTTTACAGAAAGTCAAATGGGCTCTGCATACTTCCTGTGTAGATTATATACAGAACTATGTAGCATCAAGGAACCTTACACTGAGCCTTACTGTGTCTGTTTCCTCTATTCCTTAGCCTGTGGATTATAAAAGAAGTAAAAAGGGTCTTTGGTAAATTAAGAAGGCAAAAAGAAAAACCAATGCTGCAACATGTTTAGTGAAGTGCTTTTGAGGTTTGGAATCAATTAAGCTTGGCTTTATGCGGAGCGGTCTGCCGAGGCGAGAGGCCCACAGCTGCAAGCCCAAGGACCCCCATCCCCCTCACCTTCCCGGAGCAGTTTGCCTATGTTCCCCTGATATGTGCTGTCCCTGAACAAGAAAGCCCTCCGATGCACACCTTGACGAAAGCCAGCAGAAAGGAGAAATTTCTGTGGAGAAATTACAAAGTAAAATGCGAATCTGAACATCATGGCTTGACCATTATTGCCCACTGTTGGGAGATGGGGAACGCCGAGATGATTCAAACGGCCTCGGCTTTTTTCGAATTGAAACCATCTGTTCCTGAGTTTTGTCACCACTAAACATGTTAGACACAGCTAGTCAGCCGCGTGAGATAAAACACTGTACGAGTTCCTCAATGTCTCTTATTGCAGGAGGTGCGAGGGGGGGGGGCGGTGCAGTGAATGGAAGCATGAACCAGCAACATGTGCAATGAGCAGGAGTTGTGGAAAAAGCATAATAATGACTTCTAATGGGCTGAACGTGTGATAAATCTTCCTGTCAGTCTGAGGGCTCAGATAACTCTTTTATTCTTTTTCGGATAAGATTTATTAGACCAGTAAGCATATGCTTAAAACATTAGCATGTGCAGTATCAGTAGCGTAAGTAGTCATCACAAGACATTGATAAACTTCGAGTACGGTTGCCGGCTACATTTTTTTTTTTTTTTTTTTTTTATCTTGTAATGCTGCACCAAATTCAGCACATACACCAAAAGATTTGCAGCCAATTTTACAACTACTTTTCTTGGCATTTATTCAGTGTTCTAAATCATTGAATGTGTGAAGGTTTATCTTTTTAAAATATACACTGCAAAATCAGATTTTCACTGTCCCTACTTCGAAATTGATACCAGCACTAAAATGTAAAGCTAAAAAAGTATCTAAATATTTAGATTGTGAGCAGACAGTTAAGTAGGACAGTTTAGGAGGTGTGTGTGTGTGTGTGCGCGCGCGTGTGCAAATTGCTGTGAGAGAGCATCAGAGAGGTGCTGTATAGACACTATTTATATCAGGAAAGCTTCAGAGATACCAAGTACCACATATAAACCAACTTACGGTCCTTAATGAAATAGTGGCATTATAAAAGTAAACGGTAAGGCAGTGAAGTAAATTAGCATAAAAGAGCTGTGAGCTTTAGAGCAGTTTTAAACTTCTAAACATCACACAACTGATTTTAAGTATTTCTTATTATGTGTGTGTGTGTGTGTGTGTGTGTGCATGTGTGTGTGTGTGTGTGTATGTATGTGACGCTACAGCTCTGCGTGCATTCTTGTTTTCACACCTCCAGAGACCAGAGGACGTCCTGAGGTAGTTCTGATGTGCATAGAGGAAGCTGAATGCTGAAATAGTACATTACCATATCTGTACACAGCAGCTCGGTGCTGAGAGAGAGAGAGAGAGAGAGAGAGAGAGAGACAGTCATGTAGTTTTAGGGAATAAGGGTAGGTAGCTCAATGCACTTTAGAAGAGGAAATGGAAAATGAATAACTATTGTGAATAGTTATGTAAAACAATGTGATTAAGTTTCATACTCTCAGCTCCTAGACTTTCATGCTCCTGTCATCATCATTGTCCTTTATAATTATGGTTATAATTCTTTCAGCAGTGAATTATATTTTAAGGCGATTCTGCTTTGGGCCCGAATCATAGATGTCATAGAGTCCATGTTTAGATTTCACTGTGCATTGTTAAAGCTCATTGTGAATATCCATCACATTAAAATGATTAAAATGTTGACCATGGTATTATCATTGCATAATTATGATTCACAAATAAGAAATGTATGTTGATTCTTTAACAAACTTAAATATTACGTACAAAACATTTAACGCCATTTTGTGACTTGTGTGTATGGTTTTAGGAAAAGAAAAACATTTTGGACATCAAGACTTATACATATAAAAAGAGTATGATGTGGAGAGAGAAAGAGAAAGCGAGAGAGCGAGAGAGAGAGAGAGAAAGAGCAAAGAGAGTGAATGAGAGATGGCAGACAGGCAGGATGTACATCTGAGCTGAATTAGAGTGAGCTCATTGTGTACAGCGCAGGCTTTAATAGAGCATTTGGAGAGGAACGCCCAGGCCCTGTTCCTCTCATTCCTACACCGCTGTGTCATCCACAGCCTTAGGGCTGTCCACCCGCCATGACAGAGTGTAGGGAAGATAGCAAGAATGGGATCAAGAGCGGATTGTTGGAAGGAATGGCTCTCAGGTTGAGGAAAAAGAGGAAGAAGATTTGGAAGATCTACATGGGTAAGGGGATGATAGTAAGAGCCGCTGGAGGAGGTGAAACAGAGAGAGAGAGAGAGTGAGAGAGAGCACTCTAAAGGGGAGAGACAGGGTCTGATCAGGTGGAGCTGGGTGAAGAGTGGATGTGGGCCCAAAAAAATAAGCGAACACAGTATTGAAGCCAAAGTGGATGGAAGATATAAAGCAGATTCCTAATGGAATGTGAAGATGGGCCACAAGGTGTCACAAATTGTTGCATAACCTGTGATGAAATACATAAACTTGTTTCTCTAGAGGCTTATGGCTTGACATGAAGAGTAAGCCTGCAGATGTGGTTTTGGCAAGAAGAAAACACAGCCCTGTTTTGGAAGTGTCACTCTGATGAAACTGAGAAACAGGTTTTGATAAATGCAGCCAGTGTTCCCAAGCACCGCAGAGCTCCACTACATGTATCTAAGCCAATGGACTGCATCATCAGAGCTGTCACCTGGGTCTAACTCTGGTTGATTGGCCCTGTCTGCAATCAGCAACTGGTAGGCGGGATTATATCCACGCGATGAGTGAAGCTCTCAGGGTGATATATGGGCAGCAGGTTATATTGACAGGTGTAGGCAGGACCTATACGCCAGTTTCAGTCACATGAGGAAGAAGCTGGTCCTGTGCCAGATCATTTGTTTCCTCTCTGGACCAGTTCCCCCCTGTGCTGAGGGAAATATTGGTGCATAATTATGGGTTTGTTTTACACTACAGGAGTTGTAGGATGCTGCTTTGCCCTGAGGAAGTCCCATCACAAGCCTCATACTCATGTTTGTGGATGGTGCTTAGCAGGTTTATGATGCCTGTTGCTGCATTTCTTTCACACCTGTGTAATTTATGTGATTTCACATGTTGAGTTATATAATTCAGGTCCACAAGCAATGGGACAAGGACATGCCAAGATTGTTGTCCCTCCCCCATGTGGTAATTGTCACCTCTTTTAATAAAAGTCTCGCAAGCCATTAGGACGTGATTTATTTGATCGCATTCTTATACCTCCCCTCCCGTGGCACTCTCTTAAGCTCTACGCCCCCTTTGTATCTCAATCTCCCCCCTCTCTCTCTTCATGATTAAAGTGGTAAATCAGGAGCAGGTCCTGTGCTGTATTTACTCAGAGCGCCAGGCAGCTGCAAGCTGTTTGGACTCTCTCTGTTTCTCTCACTGTTTAGGCCCGTTGTTGTGGAGACCGCACCACCATCTCCCAGTGGCTGGAAGCAAGCCCGGGGCTGTTTTGGTTACATTCACACAGAGTAAAAGTTCCTTGCTCTTGCCGTGTCTGCTCCAGTTAGCATTGACCTCACCAGCATGGCGCAGAAAGAGAGAGAGAGAGAGGCAGGCAGGCAGGCAGGCAGGCAGGCAGGGGGTGGGAGGAAGGCAGGAAGCCAAGAGCATTACATCATTGTTGGAAGAAGAGAAGAAGGGAAGGATATGAGTCAGTGGGCTGAATGTGCCTCTCTCTCTCTCTCTCTCTCTCTCTTTCTCTCTCTCTCTCCCTCTGCTTTCTGTGTGCTGTAACCAGGCCTCTTGCCTCTTGTGTTGAAGTCACTGAGGTTGATCCTTGTGATGTGGCTGCATGTCTGCTGTCTAATTTATATGCATGCAGTTACCTTTGTATACCATATGGCACAAGTATGTGACCTAGAGTATGCATAATGGTTCTCAAACACCCATGAAAATCCCATTCATCCACCCTGTTTGGTGCATTTGGAGCAAGTCCATGATGTGTAGAGCTCACAGAGCTTCAATGCTACTCGTGGAGTCCTCTCATCTCATTTGGACCAGAATATGCCCAAGTGTGTGCAGCAGGTTTAAGTGGGTTTGTGTTAGGGCTGGGTTTTGCATCAAAGATAATCCAAAGAAAAGGATAAAAAAAGGTTCTGAAGATACAAAAACCTACAGTGGTGGAAGAAAGCAAGAGATGAGAAGACAGAAAGAGAAGTGATGTCATATGGGGAAGAGTGGAGTTGTGCGTGTAATCTGAGAACCAAGTGTCAGGCTGCACTTTCAGTCTGTTTTTTTTTTTTATTCACCATGGCTCTGATTATTATTATTGCCCAAATCCACATTCATTTTATAAACTGTGTAGTAGTAGTGGGTTATATGGCAAAATGTGTAGCACAAAATGGTTTTAAATGATCATGGTATTGGTCTATATCATAATATTATGTCCTATGCCTTTAACTTCACCAGGAGCCTATTTACCCACCAATAAAATGTTATATATTTTAGTTCACATTTTAATAAATTAAAAATAACCACATTATTCATTGTCCTTTAAATTCAGTTGAAATCCAATTAGTGATTTTTATGCAGAATATGAAACCAAGTGCAGTGTAGCAAATCTCCCCAAATGACTTATATTGCTACAATTTATTAGGAACACCTGTACACATGCACATTCATGCAATTATCTAATCAGCCAATCATGTAAAAGTAAGGCAGATGTGCTAGAACAGCACAAGACCACATCGGGCTCAACTTCTGTCAGCCAAGAACAGAAAACTGAGGCTACAATTGGCACAGGCTCAGCAAATCTGGACAGATGAAGACTGGAAAAATGTAGCCTGGTTTGATAAATCTGTGAGTTGATGAGGCACACATATGGTATGGGGTCAGAATTTGGCACCAACTGCAGGAATCCATGGACCCAATCTAACCTGTGTCAACAGTCCAGGCTGGTGGAATTGGTGTAATTGTGTGGGGAATGTTTTCTTGGCACACTTTGGTCACGTTAAGACCTATTAATAATCTCTCAAATTCCACACTCTATTTGAGTATTGTTGCTGAACACGTGCAAGTCTTCATGGCCATAATTTACCTTCTCATGGCTACTTCCAGCATGATAATGCTCCAAGTCACAAAGTAAAACTTATCTCAAACTGGTTTCATGAACATGACAGTGAGTTCAATATTCGGTGTATACATCAGGACATGTTATAAAAATTAGTGGATGTTTAAATATATTTTTTTAATAATAATTTGAGCAATTTGTGTAGTATGTAAATGTGTTAATGCTCAATGTATTAGGTGAATAAATGAAATGTGTTTGTATGGAGGGGGTGGTGGGGAATACAAATGTAGGAAAATGGTTGCCATTTAATTATCTTATGGAGGCAAATTAAACGTGGAACTTTTTTTAAACATCCCTAACATTTTCAGTCCTGCTTGTTCTGACCAGCTGATAAAAGTTAGGGTTTTTCAGCTTATCTGTTATTTGATTAAAGTGACTGAAATATGTTTGAATGGTTTTGGCACCTTGCAGTAGTAGCAAGAACTTCTTACAATCTGCTTTACAAAGCTGACCTTAAAATTACAATCAGACCTGGTATCTATCTGTCTGTCTATATACTGCACTGACAAAATACTTGTACATCCTTATATTTTATTGGACCGCCTTTTGCTTTGATTACGGCCGTAGTATCTTTTTGATAAACGTATGCAATGCCATAACATTTCTTTCTGTCCAAAGTCAAATTAATTTCTTTCCAAGATCTATTATGGATTATGAGAGAGTTGGACCACTTCAAAAACCCTTCTCCGGCACGTCCCAAATATTCTCAATGGGGTTAAGATCTGAACTTTGTGGTGGCCAATCCATGTGTCAAAATAATGTCCCATGCTCCTTGAACCACTCTTTCACAATTTGAGCCAGATGAATCGTGGCATCGTCATCTTGGAATATGCCCGTGCCATCAGAGAAGAAAAAAAACATAAGAACATTACACTGCCCCCACAGGCTTGTCTGATAGGCACTAGACATGATGGGTGTATCACTTCATCCACCTCTCTTCTTACCCTGACGTGCTTATCATTCTGGACCAGGGTACATCTGTACTCATCAGACCACATGACCTTTTTCCAGTGCTTTACAGTCCATTCTTTATGTTTTCTAGCAAATTGAAGCCATTTTACCCATATTAGCCTCACTGATAAGTGGTTTTCTTAAGGCTACACAGCTGTTTAGTCCCAATCCCTTGCGTTTTCTTCACATTGTGCATGTAGAAATACTCTTTAAATATTAAACATAGCCATGAGTTCTACTGTTGTTTCTTTACAATTTGTTTTCACTAAATGTTTATGTGGTCTCCCATCAGGCTCATTCCCGGGGGGGACGGGACATTGTTTATCTATCTCTCTCTCTTGGGGCCCGAAAATGTATACAGACTTTAACATGAAAAAATACATGCGTCTTTTCTGGCAGTCATGATAGCATTAACGATAGTGCGACTACTGCACCATCTTTAGAGGAAACAAAATGCTACTCATTCATGCTATAATTCAATTTGAGTTTTAAAAAAGGGCATAGATGAGAGTAATAGATAAGTGTGCATACAATTTTTTGCCCTCTCTGTATATATATATATATATATATATTTATATATATAGAGAGAGATAGATAGATAGATAGATATAGATAGATATATATAGATAGATAGATAGATAGATAGATAGATAGATATATATATATAGATAGATAGATAGATTGATAGATAGATAGATAGATAGATAAAACCACAGCATTTTGATCTGTTTGATATGATATGTTTGTCATACAAAGAACTAAACATGTATGCTATGGTAGCACTATTCACTAATGCAAGACAAATTACACAAGGGTTTTTAGCAATTACAATACAATTTTCCAAAATTTTTATAACATTTATAACAGTTTATCCCAAGAACAGGATTACTCTCCAACCCGTGTCAACATAAGAGCTTCATTATAAGAGTACGAAATCAAAACATGATGAAGAATTAAATCTGGAATACCTGATCAACTGTAACACTGGTTTATATTTTTTCTAGGTGTGAATGAGTATATGTGTTGTATTACATGATGACTGGTGTGGTTATTGCCTCACCTTTTGCCTGTATATTGTATGTATGTGTGTGTGTGTGTGTGTGTGTGTGTGTGTGTGTGTGTGTGTGTGCGTGCATGAATACATGATGCCTGGGGAACCTCTCAAGGTTTTAAATTGTTTCTGTCTCTAGTTCAAACCCCATTGGTCTCTCAGGGTTAGGTGAGCAGCTGACAACAGGAAAGCTGCTTTTTTTCTCTTTAGCTAAACTCAACTGCAATTTGGAGGCCTTCCTGCCCTGGGCACCCTTATGCGCTCTAGAGAGTGACGGCCTAAAGAGCTCTCTCTCTCTCTCACTCTCTCTCTCTCTCTGTTCCTCTGTCTATTTTTTTTCTCCTTCTCCCTACACAGCCTTGTTTTTTCATTCCCTTGTTGCCTGGGTGGAGGCCCAGACTCGAACTGAGCTCTTGTGTTATACTGCTCTGTCTCACTATAATGCTAATCCGGGTTCCTCCATAACTAAATGTTATTTATACAGTTACCCAACCAAGTACTTTTTTTTTTTTTTTTTACTGATTAGACGCCAGATGTGCATTAATTCCTCCAAAATAGACTGAATCAGTTACGGTATATTATTGATTACATTTATTTATTTTTCTCGACAGCACAGAAAAGTATATGTTAAAGGGTATTGAATGATTGTAATACTTGTCTTATTTTGTTGGGAGAGCACGAAAAAGGGGAGGAATGAGAGACGTTAGCAAACTAGAGCGCTGTGTGTCAGTCTGGTCCTGGAGTTCCCAGTGCTCGGTACATTTTGGTATTTTCCCTCCTCTAACTCAACCTGTCCCACAAAGTTTATTCTTGTTAATTAGCTGATTTAGTAGGGAGTAGTGAGAAATTCAACATGATGTTTGGGAAACTGGTTTTCAACTCAGGCGCTGGGACGCCACAGAGATTTTTTCGCTGTCTCTTGTGTGTTGCGTGAGAACTCCATGGACAGCCGCAGCTCTACACACTTTTGACAGTGCAGCGACATTTATTGGTAATGTTAGACTGAGTGGGTGGGTGTTGGGTTAAGAGGCCTTAAGGTTAACCACATACAATAACAAATGTGATATTTTTTATATCATTCAGTTAATAAGTCAAATATTTATAAAACTTCAATAGAGCACTGTTAGATTTCCCTGCACACTTTTTCATATGCATTTAAAAGGATTCTAGTGTAGTTCAGCAAGAAAGCCTTTTGTTTAGTAAATTGAAAACAAAGCTGAAATGTGGTTTTAGTTTTAGTAAACTGATGCCTGAAAGTGGTTGATCTGATCCTGCCCTTGTATCTGTACAGGCGTGTGTCAGAGATTGAGTCTCTCACTTATCTTGTTAACATGTCACACAAGTTTGTGAAGGGGCCCTAGCATTGATCGTGATGGATTGGAGCATTGAACATAAATGGCACTATGTCAGAATACTAATGACAGTGCCTATGTGTATATATACGTGTGTGTGTGTGTGTGTGCGGGTGGGTGTGCACATGTCAGCAGTGCAATTGCTGCCATTTAGCCTGTATAAATACATGTATTTGTTCAGGTGAGGAATGTTTTCCCCCTTTCCTACATGTACGTCCCAGCTGTCTGTCATCCCTCTTTCCTGGCCATAATAGTGCTCGGCTCTGGCGAACGTTGATTATTCATTATTCCATGTTAAGCACATCCTTTTTTTTAAACGTTAGCATGCATGCTAAAATGTAAGCATCCACATGGCTTGCTCTGTAATGAAATGTAATTGTGTTGCCCGTAGCGGGGCAGCTGCAAAGCTTTGCGCTTACCAGCTCAATAATTGATGGCAGTTGTTTAAATGACATCACAGAGTGCCTGTTATGTATAGTATAGATTGAATAGGGCAATATGTGCCAAAAGGATTGGGTATGATTGACTTTTAAAGTGCCAGTTCTACAGAGTTTGGCTGTGTGAGAAGAAAAGTGGTATAATCTGACAGATGAATGTTATCATTCTAATATATTAGTAATAATATTTTACATATCTGCAAGATCTTATCGTTTGTATCTTATCAGAAAAAGATGTTTTTGGCTTACAAGACGAAACACATTATTATTGCATCACCATTTTCTCACAGGGTCACGTGCAGACATTCTAGAGGACAGGAAAAGTGCACCTCACGAACACACACATACCACTTAAATTGTAACACACACTTGAAACACAATTTCTTGAATTGTTTCTACCTTACAATTGTTCGTAACACTATTGAAACATATTATTTATTAAAATAGTTTTCAAAAGCTGCACCCTAGGGGTGTAACTCAACTCCTGTATCTGGATTTGGATTTCATTTGGAATGGCCTAAACCAGGAAAGAACATATATA
>JAOVVA010000048.1:24812582-24825471 GCA_028565275.1 Leiocassis micropogon
AGTTGAGGGTTAAGGGCCTTGCTCAAGGGCCCAACAGTGGCAACTTGGTGGTTGTTGGGTTTGAACCTGGGATCTTCAGAACCGTAGTCCAATGCCTTAACCACTGAGCTACCCCTGTTGGTGTAATGGTGTGGGGGATTGTATCTGAGTCTTGTTGCTTACCACGTCCATCCCTTTATGACCACAATGTACCTATCTTTTGATGGGTATTTCCAGCAGGAAAATGCACCATGTCACAGAGCTAAAATCATCTCAATTTGGTTTCTTAAACATTACAGAGAGTTCACAGTGCTCAAACGGCCTCCACAGTCACCAGACCTCAGTCCAGTAGAGCACCTTTGGGATGTTGTGGAATGGGAGATTCGCGTTCGACAAACCTGCAGCAACTGCGTGATTCTATCATGTCAGTATTGACAAAAAAATCTTCAAGAAATGTTTCCAGCACCTTGTTGAATCTATGCCATGAAGAATTAATGACATGCAGTACTAGAAAGGTGTACGTAATGAAGTGGCCAGTGAGTGTATATTTGTAGCTGATGTGATCCTGACCTGAATGAGTGCTGAATGCATGAGACGTTAACTCACATTCAGGTTAATTAATGTGACCATTACTTGTTTCTTGAAGATCCCAAAAGATTCATATTAGATCTGATCACGGGTCAGTAAAAAACATCTTGCTTGATTTTTTTGTCCATTGTGATCCACACCACTATTCTCAACCAATGGCCAAGCTTCTATTTAAAAAAAATCATACCTCTTATCTCCTGTCCTATCTTCTGTATCTGTTTAGAATACCACATCTGTTCAAATAATGTATTTGCCTTTTGTTTTTGGTTCCATCTCTACAACAGATGATATTCCATCTTAATACTGTCTTCTAGATTATTGCAATTTGAAGGAAGTCTGAATTTTGCTATCAATCACAGCCCAGCCAACTGTGACTGCACACACACGTGCGTGCACACACACACACGCACACACACGCACACACACACACACACACACACACACACACACACACACACACACACACACACACACACACATACACACGCGCAAAGCTAATGTATTCCTTTGGTCCTCAGGTCCAGAAAGCAGTCCAGCAGGAAGTCCGACCCCTGTAACCCAGCAGCAGGTCATCCAGCACAACACCATCACCACGTCCAACACAGCCCCCAATCACTGCACAGACATCAACCCCATCCACTAGAGACACTCTTCCTCTGTCTTAGACGCTCGAACAGCTGCACCGTGAGCTCCGTGAACAAAGGCACACCTCTGGGCCTCTGTGTCAGTTATTCTTCCATATGTATTTGGTACATGTAAATCTCATAATTTTTTTGTTTGTTTGTTCGTTTAGTAATTTGAACATAGTTTCGAAAGGAGGCTCATCAAAATGAATCCATTGCTGAACTTTTAAGCATGACCTGTTCACAGAAAGTCACCGTGATTTTACATATCAGGAGAGTGTTTGAGACTGTTATGTTTTTGCGTGTTTTACAGATTTTTTTTTTTATTCTTCTTTTTTTTTTTTGTTTTTACTGATTTTACTGACTGTCCCACGAATACTACTGCCTTCCCACGTATGCAGCATTCGAATTGCAGCCTTGATGTGTCCTTTCTCATTGCTCTGAACTGTAATGCCAAAAACAGCTGTTCCTTTTATATCTTTCTACCTACAAATGATTTATGAGAATTAATTGTTCTGTCACACTTCCAGTCTCCTGTAAGGCGATGAACTAAGAAAACCTAATTGATAATCCATTATGTATTGATGACAATAACGATGTTAAATGGAAGCAATATACATCAGTCTGACGTATGCTCAACAACTTAGCTGTCATTTATTTGCATTTTACCAGTTTTAATTCACATCCCCACATCAGCATTAAATTACCTGCTTAGCTGGTGCTTGCCTGTGCTGTTTTCAGCGGTGGCCATGAATTTTTAAATTAAGCTTGCAGTATATCAAGTAGTATTTGAGTGTCTGCCTTGTTGACCATGCGTCAGAATTATGGTGAGGCCCACTGTTTGTGTGTGTGTATGTGTGTGCGCGCGTGAATCTCATTGGCTGCTCTAGCCATATGCTGAATCTCAGCACGGTGACACCCTGGAGACATCTCTGCTTACTAAAACCTCTGGGCCATGTTACAAAGGCCTTCTGTAGAGAAAGAAAATAATGTAATCACCAGTAATCAGTGTTTGTTTAAACCTGCACGGCCATTGTTTTTTTGGATTAATATAAAGTTGAAATCTACCCTTTTTTGAGCATGGCCAGATGAGTCTGTCTCCTGGTTGCTCTATGATTATGCAGTATGCAATACGATCATACAGTCTAACAGACTCAACAGATGTTGATTAGATTGTCTGGATTGAAAGACGTCCAGATCGGGTGCTTAGGAAAGCTTTATGGGCAGCTCTGCCTCTCAAGGACCAAGCAAAGAATTAATAGAGGTCTACAGATTTTCCTACAGCAGATCCGTAGGAGGTCAAATCTGCTGCTGCACTGGAGATCTTCATACTGATAGCAGCTTCTTATCATTCTAAGGACATTCCAATGTGAACCCTATTTTTGCCCTTCGTATCTTTGTACAAAAGACCTCTTTTACCTCAGGACTACATAATCCCAGACACGAAGCTGCCCACTGTAGCCATGAGAGGCTGAGCAGGCCTTGAACCCCTGATGAGGTTGCATTGATTAACTGTCTCCCTTTAACGTTGACTCATTACAGAGCGCTTTAGTTCATTTGTCTGCCTCTAAGAGAATGTAGCATTTTACTCTTTCTAAACAGGTACCAATCTAAACTATGCTTTCCAACTCTCACAATGTGCCTCAACTATGTTGTGACTTATTCACATGCAAAAGAATGTCAGTCATTATTAATATCATATATTTTTTTTTGTTTTTGTTTTTTGTTGAAGGTTTTGTGCTCTTTTGTAAAAGTTCAAACCGATTGCTTGTTTGCATGGAGCTGTTTGTGGGGTATTCACTTTGGTGGGCACTTGGGTAATCCTCTGGACGACGGAAGCCTGTGATAAGAGCACCTTGACTTTCTTTGACTTTTCCCAGGCATCCATGTTCAAGCCCAATGAAATTTTTTGCGCCAAAATGTTCCCCCTCCACAACAGGACAGAAGGGTCATACTTCCAGCAGCTGACCTCTCAAGTATCCTGCAGCTCAATGTCAAGGACATTTTAGCACTCTTAATTGGAACGTATTGATTTCCTTCACCTTCCTTCACCAAGCAGCACCGTGTCTGGAGCGGGAACGTGCTCAAGCACCTCCACTCTTAGAGGAGGATCCATGTAGCTGTCTATGCACTTTGACCTCTGCGAGTGCGGCAGAGTTTGAAATAGCCATATTGAAGACTCAGTGATTCTTCTGTTCCCACACCAGCGAGATGAAGCCCCTGTCGTCCCATGAAGACAGAGGCATCGCAGCCTTTTGTATCTCCCAAAAAAAAAAAAAGGAGTCCCTTTTTTGGGCTTTCCTACTGGAATCCAAGGAAATGTATATCTTCACTTTCAGACTTTGTGTCTAGATGCTCTTATAGCTTTAAACGATTTCAGATATCTCTTTCAGATGTCTCTTTCTATCTACGAAACTTTGTAGATAACCTTTGTAGGGTTTTCACACTGTGAAGGTGGTTGGGGTAGTAATGTGAAATAGAACAATAATGTTTTCTATTGAGTTTAAGACCTCATGTGTTGTGTTTGCATTTGGTCAGTTGCAGCAGATTCCCCAATGGACAATGCGACTGAAGCCAGCACTTGCTACATGTAGCACTGTAAAAAAAGGCTTTTTCTTTTTCTTTCTTCCGTACTCGTGGTTTGTTACAGCTAAACACAAAGCTGATAATAGGACACGTGTGTCATCTCAGTGTGCATTTCAATACTGCACTCTAGCTCTCTCCTGCATAGCAATGTAGTGAGCTAGCGAGAAAGTTGGCCACCATAGCTGTCTTATTCCAGACTAAAAATAGACGTGATGTTTGTGCAGAACTTTTGCATTCACATTCTAAACTACATTAAAGGTTGTATGTAACTGGCTTAACCAGAAAGGCTCATGAAAGATAACATCGCAGTGGGTCCCTATGGAGGACCACATGGTTGTCGTTGGATACGATTCTCACCCAGCGGCATGTCTCAGGCCACGCTGGAGTAGCAAAGTTAAACAACCATCAGATGTCCTGCAGTATTTCATCTCCTCAGTCGTTTCATTTCAAATGACAGCGGATCAGGTTAACGTCCATGACGGGCGACATCACCTCTGCTCACTGCAGAGGCCGAAAGATTCAACTGGAATGATTTGTAAAAGAAAATAATACAGATTAATCTCAACTTGTTGATTTGGACATCGTTCCTTTTTACAATGGGCGAATAGTTTTGTCTTTTTCTACTTGCTTTCTAAGAAAATGGAGAGGAAAAAAACGTGTGTGCTTGTATATGTGAGTGAATGTTATTTTTTTGCGAAATGGTGGACATTTAAAAAAAAAAAGTATAAATGTATCATTTGAAGCATAAAAATATAAATATTGTATAGATTCTCATTAATCTTGCTCATGTAATGCAACCACCTTTCTTCTTGAAAGGAGTTAATGTTTGGTACATGTTGTAAATAATGTCTGCATAGCACTTCAAGTGTTTGTTCAAATGTCTGTTCATTTCCGAGCGTAAACCTTTCCTCGTTTATTCCACGTCCTGGATTCAAACATGCCTGCATAACTTTGTACATTTTATATATGTTTGTGTTTGTTTATTTGTTTGTCTATGCATATGTACAGATGTGAGATCACAGCAGCTATATTACAGTATGGAAATAAAGCACTTGTTCAGTAACAAAGCAAGCTAAGTTTTATTAAGGGTTGGATCAGGTGGATCAACTTACACTTACCCCTTTATTCAGGCTAATAGGTCTTGAAATATTGCCTGGTCTATACAGTACCAATCAAAGGTTTGGACATAAAATTACTTTTTTTTCTCTCTACATTTTAGAACAATACTCAAGATTTCAAAACTATGAAATAACACATATGGTATTAGGGAATTACAACAACAACAATTGTTATTTTAAGGTTAGCTGTTCTGGAATAGTTCTTGCAAGAACAGTATTGTCAAGTGCATTTACAAAACCCATCAAGCACCATAATGAAACTGGCTCTCATGAAAGACCTTCCCATGAAAGCAAGACCAAAACGTACCTCTGCTGCAGAGAAGTTCATTTAGAGTTTACCAGCCTTAAAAACCACCAACTACCAGCACCTAATATTAGAGCTGTTATGAAGCCTTTACAGAGCAGAAGTAGAAGACACATCTCAATATCACCTGTTCAGATGAGATTATTGCATATTTTGGATGCCTTCAGCAATGTTTTATAATGTAGAAGGGAATAAAACTCAGGAAAGACCATGGAATCAGAATTTGTGTCTAAACTTTTGACTAGAAGTATACAATGAAGGGTTTTTTTTACTTTATTTCAAAACATTGTTTTTTTTTTATTTATTTTGTTTGATGTAAACTATAATGGTGGCACAAAAAATACAATTATTTTACCGAAAAAACACAAATTATTCTGCTTAATTTAGTTTAACTAAATATTTCACCAAGGATGAAAGTAAAACCCTAAACCAGTGAGGATTTGTCTCAAATTACCACAAGTTGTGAAGTTACCACTCAGTCAAAGGTTAAACCATACTTTTTTCAAAATATGATCTAAATGCTATTTCTGCACATATAGACAGTCAATACCTTGAGGACTTCATAAATATATCATTCATTGGGTGTTTGCTTTTTATTATTATTATTATTATTATTATTATTATTATTATTATTAATGAACAGCTTAGAAAGAGCTTAGAAAATCTGGAAACTTAAAAATTGTCAGAATATCTGAACCCAGCTTATGTTTTGATTATTTAACATTGTCACCATTATATCCATCTGGAAACAATATTCTATAACCGATTTATATTTTGCTCTTTTACCATTGGATATTCACCATGTCTACCTGACTTTTCCCTTCTTCTGCGATTTGTCGCTTATCAGTTGGCTTGGTGTGTCTTATTTTTGTCTGGGCTCTTTTTTTTTTTTTTTTTTGCTTATGATGCAGCAGTTTGCTGCTGTCACTGATTGTGTATAATTTAGGTTTTTATTAGTCTTTGTCGTTTTTGCCGAATCTTTGTTTTCATGTGTCTCCTTGTTGTATTGGTTCTGTTCAATTTAGTGGCTTTTTATTTTTCATTTGCATTTGTTCCAAATCCTTTAAACTAATCATAACCCTTGAAACCATAGAGAACTAACAACACTCATACTATTCCAGCCTAAAACACACAGCGTTGTCTCAACCTCCCGGACTTTTTGGGACTTGCTTTTCTTTTCTTGTTTTTGTTTGTGACTAGTTACCCCTCGCCAAGTTGACAAGGCCATACTCCATCTCATGTACGAAGCTTGAGTGCCCCCATGTGCATAGGCTAGTCTACTCCAATCAACTGCCCACGCTCCCTTCAACTGCCTTTCCATGCATTTCAATGTAAAGACAAACCTTTAGTAAAAAAAAAAAAAGAAAAAGAAAAGAACTTCTAACAACAAAGTAGGCAAAAAATTATTAATTCAATTTGCCATTTCAATTACTGCAATACATATAAGACAATATGATTTTGTGCAGCCAATGAATGTGTGAATCTGTATTGGGGCTGCCTTGCTACAGTAGATGTAAAGCTCTTAATAATTCAGGGGTCTGATCATCAAAAAGTCCTGGAAATATTGACATTTAGTTTTAATTGATTAAACACATAAAACCTTTACAAGCATACTTTTATCCAAGGATTCCTAAAAATATGCTATGGTCTATTATTTCTCATGAGTGTGTGCATGTATGTGCTTGTGTGTGTGCGTGCACATTTTTCTTGTTTTACTCCTGTTCCCATTCAATGAGTGTGAATCATCCTGAAAGGAAGACTGGCTAAATGAAGCACTGTGGCTGTGAGATATGAAACAAACATTAGGCCATCAACCAATTAAGAAACATCCTTTCTTTTCAGTACACATACTCAGTGTAATTCAGTAATACACTGATCAGCACAAATACAAGCATGTGGTACTTTTTGGATTGACACATGCTCCTCTACTTTCCTTAACTTTCCCATTATTTGACAGGCTTTTGTAATAGGAAATAGACAAGCTCACACGTTTCTCTCATACTATATAAACCAAGGCAGGTTTGTAATGGCAGCACACACACACACCTTAACATACTCAAAAATTAAATTCAGTTAAAACAAAAAACAAAAACATGAGTCTCACTTTTCAGTGTCTCAGTGGGAACCCAACAAGATATGAAGTGGAGTTTACATGCATATGTGGAGAGCAATCAAACGAAACAAAAGCATTTGGGATGCAGATAACTTATATGGATCACAAAGAATCACAAAGAATATTTTATTGTGAATATGATGATTAGGACATTTGTTGTAATAAAATAATGCACCTGATCTCTCAGAGGGATGCCCAGTGGTGGTGCTGCACTTCTTTTTTATTAAAGCCTCTTATGGGATTGACACCTCACAATACATTGGTACCAGCTACATGCTAAATTGAAAAATTGTGCCCTATTAAATTAAATGCAAAAAAAATAAATGTTGAAAGTAGGAGGAAAAACAAATGAGAACTATTACATCTAAAAGGGGTTGCCTATAGGAAGCACTGTAGAAATTAGAACATAAATCACTCCGTCTATCAAGCAATCAATTAATCAGTCAATTAGATTTAGTTTAAACCACTTTATGGCAGTCTGGCACGAGCTACACACAATATGGACAATTAGGTTTTAGAGATCTAAAGCATGGACCAAAGAGGACCAAAACATGGGACGCTGTTGTTGTTTTTATTTTTATTTTTATCAGAAACACATTAAAAAAATGTTATTAAAACATCTTATATAATTTTATCGACAGAAAGGGAGGTTTTCTACTATACTAATAAACAGTATAAACAGTATGTCTATTCTCTTTAATCTTTTATTCTTTTTTAATTATTTGCTTAGAGAATGTTCTTGGGGTAACTTTCTTGAAATACTGTAAAGAAAGATTTTGCTTTATAATGCAGTGAAATTCTATCATTTGTAAATGTTGAATATGGCTTATGGGGAACACTGTTAGTGCATAATCTACAGAAAATCTTTATACTTTAAACAACTTTTTAATGCCAGATTGCAAGTTGCTGCAGTACACTACAGTCCTACTGTGCAGATTATGGCCTTTCACTGCAACATACAGTATACGGTACCAGTCAAAAGTTGTCTTTTAATTAATAATAATAATTAGAAAAACTCAATAATAATAATAATCGATAATAGATTTTTATGATTTCAATCACCTAGAAAACAGGGAAAATATCAGACCCTTTTGCTGGGGAAACTTCAGGCTACGGTTTCAGGTTATGTTTTATGGCATGTGATGGGTACAGAAGTAGTAACATTAATGAGAAAAAGATTTTTTTCTGATCCTGCTAATGTTCAGATACAGAATTAAAAAAGTAGATAGTGTTGGACAGGCTAACAGAATCTAGAGTCTAGTTGTTTCCTACAGAGGTCAAGCATATACAATACTGTAAGTATTTAAGTACTGTACTTACCATTGTGTGGGATTTCAAGTTAAACCAAACTACAGTAAGCATATCACTTGTGGTTTGGGGTAAGTGTATTTCTTTTGCCACAGTCATGGTTTACATCTAACAAAAAAAGAAAAAGAAAAAAAAAAAAAAAGCTTCACCTTACACTACCAATCAAAAGTTTCTACACATTTTCTAAATCCATGGTCTTTCCTTATTATTATTTCCGTCTGCATTGTAACACAATTTTGAAGGCATTGAAAATTATTTCATTTGAACAGTTGATATTAAGATGTGATTGCTACTTATGCTCTGTAAAGCCTTCATAACGGCTCTAATCTGAGGCGCTGGTACCTGGTGGTTACTCTAAACGAATTAAATGAATGGATTAATGTATTTATTTCTTAAGTGATTTATTTTCTACCTTCTAGAATAATACTGGATAATTTAAAACTACGAAATGACACATATGTAATTAAGTAACAACAACAATTACAACAAACATTCAGTTGTTATTTCATGATATGAAGGTCAGCCTTTCTGGAATAGTTCTTGCAAGAACAGTATTGCCAAGTGCATTTGCAAAACCCATCAAATTCCAGGATAAAACCGGCTCTCATGAAGACCTTCCCATGAAGGCTAGACCGGAACTTACCTCTGCTGCAGAGGAGTTTAGAGTTACCAGCCTCAGAAATCACCAATTAACAGCACCTCAGATTAGAGCCGTTATGAAGGATTTACCAACTGTTCTAAGGAGATTATTGCATATTTCTGATGCCTTCAGTATTGTTTTATAATGAAGAAAGAAACACAAATCAGAAAAGACCATGGAGTTAGAATTTGTTTTGTACTTTTGACTGGTAGTGTAGCGTGAAGGTTCTTTTTTACTTTATTTTATTTGATGTAAAACCATGTCCATGGCAAAAGAAATACACTTATTTTACTCAAAGCCACAAGTGATATGCTTAGTTTAGTTAAACTTGGAATCCTACACAGTGGTAAGTACTTAGACACTTTTAGTGTATGCCTGCCCTCTGTAGGTCAGAAATGGAAACAACTAGACTCTAGATTCTGTTAGCCTTCTGTATCTGAACAACTGGAGCAGTAAACTCATCTTTCTCTCACAGATTTAACTGTTTAACATAATTGTCCTCTAGCTGTACATTGTACAGTAAACAAAAGTATTAATTATTAAATAAGAAAAAGTAATTATCCTGTAAAACGTGAGAATAGATTGAAAATTAAAGATTAGATTAAATTGCATCTCAACCACTAGATGGCACCAAAACAGACAATTCTCTCGCTCACTCATCGTCTATACAGCTTATCATGTCACGGAATGGCAGGAGACTTAGGGCATGAGTCAAGGTACACCCTCGACTGGGTGCCAATCAATTACAGGACACACACACACACACACACACACACACACATGCTTATTCGCAAACCGCAGCCAATTAGCCTAACCTACATGTGTTTGGAATGTGGGAGGAAACCAGAGTACCCGGAGGAAACCCACCAAGCACGGGGAGAGCATGCAAACTCCAGGGACACAGACCCGAGGCGGGACTTGAACCCGAGGTGGGAATCGAACCCGGCGCCACCTACAGACAATTCTGTAAAACTTAAAAGTTGCCATTATACTGTATTACATTCCCTGATTACATTCCCTTTCTTATTTTTTTTAATCCAATTATTATAAATGCAAAACATTATGCACTTCTAGGGTAGAAGTTACAGTGCTTCGTCCATGATAGAAGACACTGTAAATATGATTCCATGGGTGTGTTGCAATTCCCAATGCTTTCAAATAAAATAAAAAAAAGGTCCTTACATCACTCTAAAAAAAAAAAAAAAAAATACATGAATAATAAATGAAACCACACAAAAATATTTGTTTAAAAAAAACTCACTTTATTCGAAAACTGATTCACAAAAAGAAAATCTGTACATTCGCATGAATAATAATTTACCGAGTCATTAAATGGTCAAGTATACAAACACTGTGTTCAGGTTGATTTAGTTGTGATTCATGAATAATCATTCAAGGCTGAAAGCATAAACTGGAACCAGGTGATTCAAGCATCTTAATGTCAGAAGGACAGCATCAGGCAAATCCTTTTGTGGACAGGAATCTATCTATCATGTCAAATGATCTTGCTGGCTGGTCGTAAGGCAAAATGTGTCCCCCACCTCTAACAATTACCTTAAAATAGAAGAAAATAAGAAGTGCATATTTCAGAATCTCAAACATTAGTATGCGTAAATAACAGGGAAAATATGAGGAGGGCACACACCCAAACAACTCAATTGTATGAAAAGTTTGAATTGAAAAGTTTATCCCCAAGACATACCCTTAAGTCTTAAAACTAGGGCAGCAAAATTTGATAAAAAAAAGAAAAAAAGAAAAAAATATATATATCACAATTTGACTAATTATTTTGACTCAAACGGCGATTATGATTTTACATTTAACTAATAAATGCACCATTTTGCATTCGAACATATTTATCTAGTCTAACACCAAATAATGTCAGAAATGATCTCATTAAGAGGATAATTGACAATTTATTTATTAGCTCAAAATTATATGAAAAAAGGTTTTTCATTATAATTAAATTGTTACTTTTAATTATGATTGAATTACTGACAACTCCACAAAGATTCCAGACTATGCATACATTACCTGTAAAAATTGCACCTTTAAAAATTAAATAATTACCCAGCTCCATATTGTTTTGATTTTTATGTGATTAATTGTGCTGCACTACTTACTGTATTACTGTGAACTCAAACTGCTGTACAAAAAACTGTGGCTGTAATCACAAAATTACAAAACGTCCTGTGCTCAGCCTATTCCCAATATGCTTATAATGAAAAGTCTTTCCACACTGTTTGTATTTCCTCTACTACACCCCAAAGATAATGAGTTCCCTCCTCTTGTGTCTGGTTCCATATCAACTTTTCTTTTATTTAAATCTGCATCAGGATCTCTATAAAGCTGCTTTGTGAAAATGGCAATCACTAACAGCATTATAGCATCACTGGTTGACTTTTAAATGAGCACGACTGCCTTAAATGTTACTCATTAAGCCATGCATTAAAAAGATGCTTACCTGGTAGAACTCTTCCACTTGCCGGATATACCCAGCTATCTCTTTGTCACTGGGCTGCACCTTCCAATAGAAGCGATCAGCTTTTAGATACGCATCAGCCCCGGTCCAGTTCACTGTGGGTAGGAAGCGTTCAGTCAATGGAGCTGCAACGATCACGTCCAGCTGCCCACTGTACATCAACACCTACACACACACAAGTGATACATGAAAGTGAAATATACTGTAAGTAACTGGAGAGTATTAAATAGAAGTCAGGAATGTAAAACAGTAACTGGCACAATTACAATACAGAAGCAATAAGCACTACTTGGTGGCTCATTGTGCACTAAGAACACTATAAGCTCTGTCGTGCATCTTCTCACCCTGTAGTTGTCCATGAGAACACCTAGCCAGGGTTTGATGGACTTCATGACATCCTGGAGAAGATGTTTCTCCACCTCAGACCCATCGTTAAATGTCAGGTTTCCTACATGGATAGAGCTTCTCACATTGGGCAGCGTCACAAACTGGCTGAAGTACTCCTGATCTTCAGGCTCCTGTTCAGGAGACACAGCACCACCGGTGAGAGTAAAGAATCAGGATTGCTTTCACACGTTTGTAAAATTATACCGTACATAGAATATGTGCAATTTCAGGAAATACTGCCTTCATTTATACCATTTTTTCATTACCCTGCCGATCTTATATGGATGGATACAGAATAATGCTCTTTTATCATTTTGTATAGAAAGAAAGGTGTTTCCCATTTTAAAAATCCTATTACATGACATGCATATTGTACCAAGTTAAAAAAAATGAAAGTGAAGTGCATTCACACTGGCATGTACTACAACCCCTGGCAAAAAATTATGGAATCCCCCCTCTCAGAAGATATTCATTCAAATGTTTAATTGTGTAGAAATAAAAAACACATACATGCCACAAAACTATTTTCACTCAACAATCCATCCTTGTGGCTGTATAAAACACTATAGTCAATGACAACTGTTTTAAAGATCAAACAGAGGAAATAATATGGAATCACCGTGCACTTTGCATTTCTAAAACAAACACCTGTATCTGATTACAACTGCTAATTAGTCTGCAGTTAAAAAAGAGTGCTTGCACACATTAGTGATGTGTTGAACCAAGATGATTGACATAACTCATGGCTCCAACACGAGAGA
>JAOVVA010000048.1:24835008-24845307 GCA_028565275.1 Leiocassis micropogon
ATGCTGTACCAATTTTGTTATATATGTTTATCGTGTCTGCATAATTATGTACAAAATCATTCAGTATTTCCATATATTACTTAAAAATTAATAAAACTTCATAGGACTTGCACTGAACCAAAATGAGTATTATGAAGGTAGGTATTGTTTATAAAATGCAATAATATTAGCAATTTAAAGCATATGTACTTGTTTTATTAATTCTTAATTGAGTTGTAAGAATGTGGAAAGCCTTCTAGTCTAAACAAGAAAAATGGTTTGTCTTTCACTGAAAAATATAAAGACGTTCTGTCATCTTGGCTTACAGCTAGAAAGCTGAACATGGTGGGCCCTCTACCTGGAGCTAATATAAAGAGGTTTAAAAGTGTGTTTGTGAGAATTTTTGACCAGTCTTCCAGAAGCGCATTTGTGAGGTCAGACACTGATGTTGGACCTTTCTGTGTGCACTGTGGAAATGGTCATAATACTTAATGGTCTTTAAACTCTTAATACTATAGTATATATATATTGTCGATCTTTTGGCTGCTCCCAGGCTTTTATCCGGGCTTGGGACCAGCACTGCATCCAGTGGCTGGGGGGTTTGCGCACTGGCTGGGAATCGAACCCAGGCCTTTTGCATGGCAGGCGAAACACCTACTACTGAGCCACCAGTGGTATAATATCTATATCTATATATATATATATATATATATATGCGCTTCTGGAAGAATGGTCAAAAATTCCCACAAACACACTCCTAAACCATGTGGAAAGCTTTACCAGAAGCAAAGGGTGTTATTAAACCCTATGCATTAAGAATCGGATGTCACTCAAATTGTGAAGGCAGGCGAGCGAATAGTTTTGTCAATATGCAGTATAATATATGCCGTGCGATGTGTTAGCACTGTTGGCTTGCACTTCCAGGGTCCGGGTTTCATTTCTGCCACGGAATCTGTGTGCATGGAGTTCTTGCTGTGCTTCGTGGGTTTCTTCAGGGTACACCAGTTTCCTCCCTTAATTGAAAAGCATACTGATTATGCTAATTTGTGTTCCCAAATTGCACTTGGTGCGTGAATAAACCTGTAAGAGTGTGTGTGTATGTGTGTGCCCTTCGATAGATTGGCACCCCATCCAGGGGATTGGCCAGCTCGGCTTGTGCCCTAAGTTTCCTAAGGATAATCTCCGGCCACCCCCTGCCCGATGTATAAAATATGAACCTAGTTTTCTATGACATAAAATGCATAAGAGACGGTACACACCAGCTACAGCGTTGTTACACGCCGCTTACGGCGCATGCGCGGAGCCGCGCGCGCGTTCCTGAAGCGCGTGCACAGGCTCACCACACTGTGCTCGCGCTTTAAGAAGGCGGAGACCGCGGAAGAGAGAGAGAGAGAGCGCGCGAGCGAGCGTGTTGACTCGGCGCTCTGAAGTGGCACATGGAGCTCATACAGTAATAAATGCTCTTATACAGCGTAGCGAAAACATGACGTGACACGGCACGCGGGAACTTTTAGCTCGTCCATTCATTTCCCCCCTCTCTCTCTCTCTCTGTCTATCTATCTATATTTATATGCTTATATGTATACATGTATTTAAAATCTTTTCTTTACACGCGCGCGCACTGACGGTTAAAAGCGCAGAGTGAATGCGGCAGCGCTTGTGACAGTCGGACTGAAATAAGGTGACAGGCTGCGGTGATGGACGACCTGATCAGATCCCGTGAGCGCACGTTAATCGCAGCGGAGAGACAGTGAGCGCGGAGAGATGGCAGCCTCGAGTAACTCCAGTCTGTCAGGTTCCTCCTCCGTGTCCTCCGGTGAGTAAAAGATTACAGCTCAGGCACTGGACACATGGATAGGAACACAGCATGCTTTCATTTTTTTTAAACCCCGTCTCCTCATGTTAAATAAGCTTTGGTTTCCATTTCTTTGTCTAGAGAATGTAATGTTTGTTACCTGTTATTCGGTGACGTTACGAGAAGCGTATGGCCCTGTGGGTTTGGCTGTTTATTAGATGTTATTAGTCAGTCATTAAAGCAGGACCGAGCACGCTGAGGTGTGTCACTCACGTACGCGTTAAAGAAACATGTCTTTACTTTACTTTGACGCAATCGAACGGAATTTCGCTCTAAGTCTCGCGCACCGCCGAAAGATAAATAAAGACCGAAAGGGTTACAAAGTTGCACGTACAGTACAGACTTGTCAGTGTGCGCGAGCGTCATTTCACATGCATAACTAGTAAAGCACACTCGACGACGCACTGCTAGACTCGGTGCAGGCTATTATTTTGGACTGTTTATAAATAGCCTACTATATGACTGAGTATAGCCTGCTGTGCGGTTTTGTGGTTATTCTGACCCAGTACGATTCAGTAAGGTAGTTTTACAGTAATGAGCTCGTGCTGGACTGGCATGCATGGCTGTTAAACTGAGAGGTGCACGCCTTGCTGTTAAAGCAGCCACAGATTGCTGCTTGTAAAGATAGTGCTCTGTGCAAGGCACAACTCTGTCATTTATTTCTTTTTAAAAGACCAAAACGTTAAGCCTTCTTGCTATAAGCCATATGGAGGGTGCTAACAACCATGGCATTGTGACAGCCCGGACTGACAGTTCACTTTATCCACAGTATGTGTTATTATTGGAGAAATAAAAAACATCCCGGATTATGACCATGCAATAAAGTGCAAGATTGCACAACAAACAAACAAAAAAAAAATTTAGTTTTCATTTTGGATGTGATATCAATATCAGGGCAATGAGCATCGTGTGACACCTTATACTGGTGACATCCTCTCAGGAACTGAACCGGTTTCTTGCAAGCCATGTAATGTGCAAACACCAGAAGTGATATTATTCAAAACAAGTGGTGTCAGAATCTCACAAGCAAGATGTTTGGTGTCATCCAATATCCTAGGTCTTCACTGAATGAAATATATTGTCGGACTAAATTACAAAACTATCAGGTCTCCTAATACCAATTGGAGCTTCTGGGTACCTAAACCGTGATCCTGTATATCGCTTATCCAGTGTACAGGGTTGCGCGGGGCCTGGAGCCTATCCTAGGAGATTTAGGGCACAAGGTGAACCCCAGGATAGCCACTTTATTGACGAGATGTACCCGCTTTTTCTGTTCACACACACTACTCGCAATTTGGGAACCTAGTCTGCATGTCTTTGGATTGTGGGAGGAAACCTATCAAGCACCAGTAGAACATGCAAACTCCACGCCCACAGACCTGAGGTGGGAATCGAACCTTTGACTCTGGAGGTGGGAGATCACAGTGCTGCCCTGTCTCTAAAACAAATGTTCAAAAATGTTTGATTAGCAATTTTGTAATGTATTCGCAAAGGCATGGACCGTACTCCTCACTTTTCAGTGTTATGAGATGACGCATACATGATAACAGTTTATAAAAGTTTAACAGCATGTAATTATCTTGCATCTCCTTTTTTAACCAGTCTGCCATCAAAGTAAAGTTTTCTTAAGAGTGTTAAACTCTTTCATAGGTTCACCTGAGGCATTTTTGCTGGAGCTAAGATCAGAGCAGGGTTATACATTTAATTGATCTGTCAAAGCAGAGATAATGTGCTTTTTTTCACAGTCTGTTAAACATGCAAACAGATCGGTGCAAACATTTCAGTTAATGACTGCTACGAAGGTAGAGTTGTGCACGTTATTCCCGCTTTGAGCGTGCCATTAAAGCTTGCGCTGTGAACCCCAGGATAGCCAATTATCTGACGAGCTGTACCCACTTTTTCTATTCACTTAAGCGACATTTCCCATTATTCATTCTATTTTAGAGAGAAAATCTATCAATGCTAAAAATGAACTTTTTAAATTTCGCTTGTCGTCCGTGAGACCAGGGCGGCTTCCAATTTTCTGCCCCGTGCTTTATGTCTCTGTTTCAAACCCTAATTGCTTCATACCTTGCTCCATACTTGTGCAGAACGGTGAGTACATTGTAAATGGTTATTATTGAAAAGGAAGCATATCTATACAGCAAATTAAAACCGAGCATTAAGCATGTGGCATGTAGGATTTTTCGACTAGTAAAGGATATAATGTGCCTTAGGAGGGATAAAATTGAGCCCACTGCATGCTGCGTAATGATGTAACATTGCCTAAAGCCATAGCAAAGATGTATATGGCTAGTGTCACACTGTTTTTATAGCGTGTGAAGAGCGAACAAGCATGCAGGTGCTCAAACACATGGCGTGTGTTGGGAAAGATAAGAACCCGGGCTCCGGCTTGGACTCAGTCCATCAGAAAAGCAGAGGGAGGCTCTGGGATGGTACCGGCAGAATGAGTCCTGATAACGAGGAATTCACTGTCAAAGCAAAGGTCTTGCTCAATGGGTGTGCCAGAATCTGTTCTTTTTTGTTGTTCTTGTTTATTTTTTTTCACTGCCAGTTAATTAGATCATCACTCGTGCACAGAGCCTGCACTGTAGGAGTGTGTGAACCGTTTCGCAGTTCTGCAGGTGTGCAGGACGAAGTCGTTCCTGAGATGAAACATTTTTGCAGACGATGAACAAGTTTGCACATACACACAAACACACACACACATCGGCCTCGGCTCGAATTTCGGTTTGTTGTGTACACCGAGATTCATGCCGTGCTTCCTCTGAAAGCTCCCACCTCCGCACACACATACTGTACATACACAGAGTAACGTTTCCTCCTGCAGACAAATCCAAAAGGAATACGAGCCAAACCAGCACTGAGGTTCCTGAGCATTCCCAAATAGATTATGTTATGTGTGTTGGTTAAGCGCTGGATTGGCGCTTGGAGAAGAAGGAAGTCTGTTGTGCCTGCGGTGTGTCAAGGGCTGTGATTATTGCCGTGTCCTCGGCCCAATCTTCGAGCCGTCCCCCGATGATGCTCTGCCAGGCTCCCTTACCCTCTCACAAGGCTATCATTATTTTCTCGGAATCCCTTTTTGGCAAGAAGGTTGTACTTGACTTTCGCAGGGGATGTGATCCATACACGGTCCATTTCGTACAAACGGGAGCCGTAAACAAGAAGAGAGCCGCGTCGGCCGGCTGTCTGCTGCGGATTCCGTCATAAAAGGAGTCTATATGCTTTGAAGAGCTCAGCTATATCAGGACACTGAGTCAGACTGCACAAATTCTAAGTGCTTTAATGTGAGGATTGCTACTACACGATGAGAGATTGTACGCGTTCATGCCAAACAGTGGAAGCCTGTCATTTGCTTCTATAAAGGAGCATCAAGCAATCAGTCCTTGGTCTTTTGTATCACTGATCTATGGGCTATTTTTGGACTGTGGACCAGCCAAGCCAGCATCATAAAGAAGCCGTCAAGTAAAAAATAAATAAATAAATCAATCCCTCACGGCCTCCCAGGAAGTTTGAGGTCTGCACAAAGCAATAAAGCTGAATCGGCCCTCTGCCTGCAGTGACAAAGCTGGAAACTAAGGGATCTGTGAATGGTATAATCTCGAAAGCCTTTCATGAGTGCAACATGGTATTTCTAGGGCTTTTCGTTTCAGTGCGAGGTTACTGTAATAGACACTGCATGTTTTTGGTCATTTGAAGAATTTTCCACTGCGTCTCCCGTCATTCTGGTTGAAGCTTTACCAGCGGGACTCTTGGTTCAATCCTGGAGTTTTATAGGTGGTGGAAATGTTGTCGTGAAAAAGACAAAGTTTTCTGGATTAACACTGATAAAAGCCCAGCACGTCCACTGTCTCTGCATTCATTATTAATTACAGGCATCTCTGACAGTGTTTGTGTGTGTGTGTGTGTGTGTGTGTGTGTGTTTGCGCTCCGTTTCACACTCCTGGTGCTAATTAGAGTTTCGGAGTCGTCCACAGAAACACGAGGTCCCGTGTGAATACACGCACGTTGTTCATCTCATGTCCATATACGGCGTTGAGTCGTTTGTATAAACACGTATATATGCTCTATATACACCGCGGGATGAGGAAGGGAAGGGAGAGATGCGGCAGCTCTGCATAATGTTAACGTAACACTTACAGAACAGTATGATGTACAGATGGCCTCCCCACAGGAGACGGCACATGTCCCCACAAAAACCGGATCAGCGCGTGCATGTGTGTGTGTTCGAGAGGGAGAGATTGACTGAGTGTGAATGTTTGTGGGAGTCCTGGCTGCATAACATATGCTTGTGTTTTGGGAGAGAGGAGTGTCTACAACATACGCGTAGTGGTTTAAATTATGACAGTCTTCCATATTCAGCTGTGGGTTGGTTTGTTTGGATGAATTAGGATTCACAGGAGCTTTTTGTCTCTCTCTCTCTCTCTCTCTGTCTGTGTGCATGTGTGCATGTGTGCATGTGTGTGTGTGTGGTACAGGAGTTCTGTGTTCGCTCTCATCCACCTAGGCGCACAGTGTGTGGTAGATAAGCGTTAGAAACAAGAAACCAGAGCCTACAGCACCAGTCAAGAAGAGATGACACAGATCTGTGTGTGTATGTGAGAGTAAGGGATACAGGGTGATGGATACTAAGAGAAAAACAGGACACACGTGATGGCACTCTGAGTGTTAGCCGTGTGTATGCGCGTGATATATATACGTACACACATCACAAGCATTCAGGATTTCACGGGATATAAAACGATTCTTTGAATCCACACTTGTGTAAGTGCCTGTCTTTTCTGCAGAGCATCTCAGTATGTCCTTGGAGGGCTTCAACCAGAGCCTGTTTTACTGTGGCTGTCTGTTTTTTCCCCTAATTACAAACACTCCTCAGTGCTGTGCTCAAGCAAAGCCACACTGTCAGACACACAGACTGCTGCACAATTAATAGCTTTTTGTCCTTCTGAAGAAAACGCCGTACTGACATTCATTTCTTTTTCCCTTCCCAGAAGTGTGGAAGGACTTTTCAATATGTGTTATCTTCATGAATTCTGTATTGTCAAAGTTTTTTTGGGGTTTTTTTTCTCCTTTTTTTTTCCCTCCCCCCATTTCAGTGCCATTGCCATTCATGTCATTACAGCATTTCATGCCTGACATCTTCAGGCAAATCGTAAGAGCTTCAGGCCAATCCTTTATTCTCCCAACTTGCACCATTATTATAATTTTCATTAAAATACAGTCCGGTTATGTCTCCGTGCGCCTACTTGAATTTTAATCATCAGCACGGCGGAGCTTGCAGCCAAAACCGTACAAACACAATCGTTCGTCACAGACCATGTCTGCATGATTGCAGAATCAAAACGCTGATAATAAGATAAATGGGAAATGGTAGCAAGCATCAGGCAAGTAACCAAAAAAAAAAAAATCATACTCTTCAAGTGGTCCGCTGTAAAATAACTCAGTTTGTCAAGTAGAGGACAGCATGGCCGTGCCCTTCGGCCTCCACAGACAATGCATTCTTCAAAACTAATTGAAACCTGTGCTCCCTGAGAGGCGGGAAGGAAGGCCAATCTGTGGAAAGTCTGAGTTCAGCTGGAAAATGCTTTTCAGGTGCTCAGTTCCCCATGCACCAAGAAAGAGGGAATTATTACCAAAGCTGCCTCTGATGGTGGTAGATATACACCAATCTGTCGTATAGTAGCATTGTGACCAAAGACAGGTACAGTGAGACATCTTGTTACAATTTTGCCTGAAAGTGGGTAGGATATATTTGGCAGCAGGTGAACATTTTGTCCATGATGTTGATGTCTTGGAAGCCGAAGAAATAGGCAAACTTAAGGATTTGAGTGCCTTTGACAAGGGCCGAATTGTGATGGCTGGAGGACCGGATCAGAGCAACTTCAAAACTGCAGCTCTTGTGAGATGTTCCCGGTCCGTAGGGGCCAGAACCTACCAAAAATGGTTCAAAGAAGGAAAACCGGTTAATGGGCGGCTAGAGCATACTGATTCACATGAGGAATGAAGGCTGGCCCGTGTGGTCCGATCCAATCTCGAACTTGGTTCAGCTCAAACTGAAAAAGAAAGGTGCACAGGTTTAAAGGTCAGAACAGACAGCACATCACAGTTTGTTGCGTATATATAATTGTGTATGTTTATTCTTCCTGACTAGACTAAGATGACACTAGTCCAGAGCTGTGTAATAATTCCAGTCCAGCACAGTTTTGGGATACTCCTGCTCACCTAATCTGTTACTTGCTATGTTCTGCTGGTGTGTTGAAGTGTTGGTGCATTACAGACTGTGCTGGGCCTCTAGGACTGGATTTGAACATCCCGGCACTAGCCAGTTATGGGTGATCTCAGACATTTATGGTACTGTTCAAAGGTCTTAGTCACATGCAAATAAATGTGGTAGGGCAATGATGACTTCAAAAAACAGCCCAGTGAACAGTAACTCGTGTACCTGCTTCTTTTTTGAAATGTTTTTGTACTGACTCAATAATAAAATGCTACAATGAAAAAAACATCTATAACAAAGTTTGTACTAAAAATCATAAGGTGCCTAAGACTTTTGCACAGTACTGTATTCTGTGCTACGGGTGTCCTAGTTCGAAAAGATGTGGTTGGCTAATTTGGAAACACCAAGGAGTGCGTGTCTTTGAACTGTGGAGGAAATCAGACTACACAGAGAAAAACCACCAAACTCAGGAAGAATGGCGTGAGATTCAAACCCCTGATCCTGGAGCTGTGAGCAGTGCTAACAGATGAGCCACTGTCCCTCCCACTACAGCACCTGGTGTTGCCAAGCATTAACCAGGCTCGTCTCTGCTTTGCTTCTGAGATCAGATAAGATCTCACAGTGCCATGGCTGTAAGCCATGTAAACGTTTTATATATATAGGCGGTTTTGTTGTTAGACTAGTCAACTATTCTAATTCCTCCTAGATTCACCAAAAAATATTTTGCTTGATAAATTTAAATAAATTGAGCTCTGTTGGCTTAATTTATCCAAAATTGTTGACTTAACAGAAAAAACATGTCAAGCTGATGATGGATCAATGTTTGTGTCGAATATACATAGTAGTCTTTTTATGTCATTTTGAGCATTTAAGTAGATAAAAATTTGCGGGACCGTCATCTGTCATCACAGTTTTGTTTTATCTGCAGCTCCTCCCAAACCATTCCTAGGAATTTCACCAAACCTTTGCATAACCTTTATTAGGAAGCATAGATATAAACTAGTTATTCATTTTCAGAAGAAGCAGATTCAGTAGGCAGCCAACAGGGGCAAAACTCTGTATCCGAAAAATTAAGCCAACGCGCAAGTGGCAAAACCTGCAGTTCTTCGACTGTCCACCAGGGACATGCTTACAGGGACATGTCTGTTATAATAAACAGTTTGGGTTTAAATAACTAAATTTATTATTCATGACAACTGTACAGTGGGTGAATTTTTATTTAACCGTATAAATGCCATAATATTATGCATAATTAGCGGCGTGGTTGATTTGAGTGACAGCTGCAGGTTCCAAACATGCCAGGCTCTGTTTATTTCACCCATATGACCTTTATAGATTAACTGCTAACATTACTGAAAAACAGAAAACCTGAACCCTGGAGGTGCAAGGTGACAGTGCTAACCACTACACCACCGTGCTGCCACTTTCTTTATCTAATTTATATTTAATATATCAGTATACTACTGTGCTGTGGAATTCTCAAACCTAGCAACATAGCTCTGAGAGTAGTGCTGGTTGCAGTGAAATTACAGTATAATTGTAATGCAATCGATCTCATATGTTTCATATAATATCCTAATTATAAAATATTCTATATTTTGTATATTCTAATATACTACACAAGAACGTGTGTAGAGAATGATTAAGGGTTTGATTGACATGTTTGATTTGAAGAGAATTTATTCAGCATTAGTGAAAGGAGTCTCTATTCCACTCACTCACTCACTCACTCATTATCTATACCGTTTAATCCTGTATTTAGGGTCACGGAGGGCCTGGAGCCTATCCCAGGAGACTTGGGCACAAGGCGGGTTGCACCTTGGACAGGGTGCCAATCCATCGCAGGGCACACATACATACACACACTCATTGTCTCCATTCCATCCGTTGTTAAAGTAATGATAACATTGTTTCTACGTGACATATCAGAAAACCCATACTGTATGCACTGTTTGATGTCTTGAAGCCTCCTCCATCAGTTGTTTTTCTTAAATCGGTCATTGACTGTGTTGATGCAACGATCTGTGCCGCGACTTTTAAGGGTTATTCGTCCTTTTTAAAAAACGTGCTGGTTGAAAATGCAGAACTATGTTTCTCTGCAGAACATGTTCATCCGTCAGCACACCAAATTATTATGCAAATTGGATGTAAGTGTCATAAACATTAAATGATTGGTTTTTAAATTAAACTCATGGATGGTGTTGTGTCTCAGAGCTCTTTGGATCACTGAAATGAATCTCAGACACCT
>JAOVVA010000048.1:24845407-24859077 GCA_028565275.1 Leiocassis micropogon
CTGACTGTCATTTGCATTGACTAATTATGAAAATCAGAGAAAGATATCATTTGCGTAATAATTTGGAACACGGTGTATACTTTGTGTATACACTATATGTGGGAAACACTGGGGATAATGAAATTTTTCATGATGGGCATAAAAACCTATTTACATTTGCAGAAGCACAGTACGGTAATGAGACTCTTTTTAAAGAAAAGTCTTTAAATGTTTTTAAAGAAGGCAGAGCAACCGTGAATGATGATCCTGGCCGAGGTGGCTCGGAGTTCGCTGTTCCTGTAAACATTAAACGAGTGGAATGAATGATCCTTAAAAATTGTCGGACAACCTGTCTCCAGCTTGCAGAAGAGACGCTTCTGTCTGTGCGAACAATTATTCAACAACACCACTTGCACATTACAGGAACTTGTCTGAGAGTTACCGCCACGTCCCATGTATAGTCCTGACCTCGAGCCGAGATTTTTGACCTTGAGATTTCCACATATTATGGCATTAAAGGAGTTCCTGGGAGGCCAGGGTTTCAGACATGAAGCAGGCATTTAATATTACATGCTTTAACCGATATAAATGTTATTTGCATATTGTTGCTTGGAGTGTTGACGTGCAGTACTTAGATGTAAATGCTATGCAAAAAAATGCACTGTCCCTTGAAAAAACACAGGCTTTTTCAGTAATTGTTCATAATTGCTAACCTGGGGTCAAATCTGTATGATTAATGAGGCAATAACTACTGACTAAAAGCATTGCATAGCAGATGTTTCAAGCTCAAATCCTACAAACCATATGTGAATCCTAATGTAGAGCTGTCTGAACGTCCGCGCATTTGACAAGACAGAGCCATGTGGTTAGCGTGGTGCCAGAAGCATTTTTCTTTTGTCTCTCTCTCCCAGACCGGAGGTGACGTGTTTGGGAAGATCTTTCACGCATAAGGAATGCACTGTTTCCCAGCTCCTGGAAAAGCTAATCATTAACATGATAGAAAGCTCTGTCTGGCAGAAACAGTCTAGCACACTTATGCCGACTTTTCATTCAGAACGCGTTTTGATGCTTGAAGGTGTTGGCATGATGTGTAGCGTGTGTGTGGTTGGTTGATTTTGGATAAGACAGTGTGCTTCTGGTTAAACTTTGAATGTCTCGGGTGTGTGTGTGTGTGTGTGTGTGTGTGTGTGGGAGGGAGGTAATTGTATATCTTCTCCGTGTTTGATTGTGAAGGGAATACAGTAGAAAAGTGCTGACTGGCTGCAGGATGAAAGTGCTGACAGACACTAAGACACCCAGCCTGAAATAAGACATGAATCCACAGAGACCGGAGCACAAGCACCGAACATCAGGAGGCTGTTTCACAAAGCAGATTTAACCTAGTCTGGGATTCCGACAAAGTTCCCGCTTAACTCGCTGCTTCAGATCCACCACCCACTAGAAACACTTTTTTGGCACCAGCCTACAGAATCCTGAAGGCTGAATGATTTTTTTTTTTCCGTGTATTTGCAGGTGTGTGAGATTTTTGGACTAACATCTCGAGAGTTTTGTGTAATGGACTCGCTGCTGAATAAACAAGATAATCTTGCATGTTTGCCGACGGGCCACGGGGAAAGGTTTGTGCCTGGGTATCAGGCAAGTCGTCAGTTAAATGGGATCTTCCTGTCACAATAGGCGGGTCTTTGCCACATTTATTGACAAAACACACCAGAGTCTCTAGAGGTCCTGCTTACGAGAATAAACAAAACCTAACAAGTGCAACTGTGGTGATCTTATCTAATGATGCTCATTAACCAATTCAATTTGCTTTAGACAATCAGGCTTAGATGAATGACTGTGATTTACATTGAACAGATAATCATTTGAAAGGTTTCGGGGGCAAATTAAGAAATTCGGTTTAAAAATATTTGACGATTATTTTACATACATACAGTAATGGCTAATATATGGACTTATTTTATGATCCCTTGCAGTAACTTGTGAAGGTATTTAATAAATTGTCAAGGACAAGGAGTGGAGGTTGCACTGGTAAGTAACAAGTGAAAGTGAATAATAGTGGAGGTTCAGGGTACTCCAGCAATGGCATTTATCCCATTCTAAATCCACCTACAGTAAATGTATGTGCTTTACAACACTGATGTGCAGGACTGTGCGTAAGTCATGATCCACCCATTGTTTCTTCATATGAAATTCAATTAAAGAAATTGGAACAGATGTTTTACCGTGACAGGCTGCAACGTGCCCAAAGATCTAAGAATTAAAAAATGGGTAGTCTATGTAACAACCTCAGCAGAAACCTCATTTCCCCTCTCATCTGTTCCAACCACTCAGCATTCAGCATCACTAGTACACTAATCACCAGCCTGATCATCTGTCATCATCTGCACCTGTTTCTCACTGGTTAGATGTTTTTTTTAATGCTCAAATAAGTTTTTTTTATTGAAAATATGAAGAAATGAGTTGTGGTGAAAAGTATTTTCGATCCATACTAAATTTGCTCGTTTCTCAATTGCCATGAGAATTTGGTTCATTTTATGAAATGTGAAAGTTGCACTCGAGCCCAGGAGTAGTTCACAGAGCTGGTTCCTCGTCCTCTTGGAGACATTGGTCTGGGCTTCACTTCCTCTGCACTGTGGTGCAATCTGCATCAGGTGTGGAAGCTGTCAGTGCTCCGAGCTGCATGCTGAGTAAAATGATTGGTGCCATCTAGTCACATTGATTCCAGTCGCAAGTCCTGCAGTGGTGGGGAAAAGGTTGTTATGGTCAGCCGAGGAGACAGAAAGCCTCACTGATGATATAAAACCAGACTTTCATAGGCCTGGAGCAATGTAGCTCATCCTTGTGGCTGATGCTAAAAATGTTCTTATATAAGCATGGCTTCTCATTTCCAGGTATTCCTGCATGATGACATGCTGTGCACGCCAGAAAGCTCCGTCCTTAGTGGAAAGTCATTACAAAAAAAGCAAAATGGGTGAACCTAGTGCCATGTTGCAAACCTGTTTGTGCAGGGAACGTATGGAATTGTATACTTAATCCAGGGTTCAGAGTGAATTCTTTTATTTGAAATTAAACATGCGATTAGGAGAATTGGTCCTGGGTGCGGATGCAGGTATTCAGGGCAAGTGTGAAAACACCTCATTTTTTTATTTACAGTTGATCTTGTTCTTGTTGGAACCAGCACAAATAGGTGGAGGAAGCAAACAAAACAGCAGCATTGTACAAGAAACATGAGCAAGAAATTCATGTCTTTTCATGTAATAAATACACTATGTATCTGGTTGCTGATGATGCACCACCAACGAGTTGCGAAGGTCAATTCATCTTTTATCATTTCACCTTGCAATGTCTTTTATGTCTTTCTTAAGAAGATAAAGTCTTAAATCCTCATGAAGCATGAAAAAAATTACTTTGGAAGATTAAAATTAAAAGATAAAAAATGTGTATTGCTGCAAGTTACATTTTTTTCTCCCCCTTCAATATAATATGTATTAATTTATTTTTTTTTTGTCAATTTCCATGCAAAAATGAGTGTATTAATGCTGTGTGTTACTCTGCCCTTATGGTCGTGAGATGTGTACAGTAGGTCAACCTCTCAAGGAGCAGACATGGTGTGAAGGATTTTAATTAATTGTGTGACATGTTGTTGTACACAAACTGCATGACAGTAATGGCAGGTGGTAATATCTGGAGTTTCTCAAGACACAGTACTGATCTGTTGATGAAAGACATTAAATTCCTTATATATCATCCATAATATTATGACCACCCATCTAGTATTGATTAGACCCCACCCTTTGCCACCAGAACAGTGATGCACTGTGTTTTCTGACATCTTTCTATAAGAGCCAGCATTAACCTTTTCAGCTACAGTAGCTTTTCTATTGGATCAGGTTTCGCCTTCACTCCCGTGTGCATGTGAGTCTTGACCGCCCATGACCCTGTCATTGGTTCACCGGTTTTCCTTTCTTGGACCACTTTTGGTCAGACCATTTTGACTGGTAACATCCCACAAGAACTGCAGTTTTGGAGTTGCTTTGACCCAGTCGTCTATCCCTGACAATTTGGCCCTTCTCACCTGGAAGTGGGTGGGATATATTAGACAGGAATTGGTTAATTCGTTGGAGGCAGAAGAAAATGGGCAAACATACAGATTTATATCTGTTTTTGTGAATATTGTAAATTTCCAGCCTAAATATGAATAATAAAAAAAAATTTTTTATCCTTATTTTACTTTTTATTGAAAATTTCTGTTTACGTTTAATTGTATCCTCTAGTGCGTTTTATTTCTTAGTAGTTAAATGTTTCTTTTTAAGTCACGGGCAGCGTTTCACTGCATATCGTACTGTATATGGTTGTGTACTGTATGTGACAAATGAATGAATAGATTTATACTCTACAGGGATTCGTATTGCATTAAAACTGTTTGCCCCTAGATCCATCGCAAACCCCATCTAAAGCCTTGTATAAACCCCATTTCTTTATAAGCCACTCTAATATGCACATAATTATCAAACTCCTACTTGTGTGTGAATTGATTGGGTTAATTTAGCATTGTCAGCTGCTCTGCTAATTTGTTTTGCACTGCCCTGTGCACATGCACGTTCATGACATCATTAAGGATTATATGTATTAGTATAGGCAAGTGATGGAGAGTTTGGTGGGTTTCACTGCGAGTGTGTGGGCGACTGCATGTGTGTATATCGATTCTCCTTGAGTAAGAGGACTAAATAGATTCAGCATTAAACTGTGGTGCTCCCTAAGGGACTGGAGATGGGTTTGGTGGAGGCGTGTGCCTGCTTGAGCAGTCGGTTGCTTGAGCAGCGGAGTAACTCACACTAATGAAACAATGTAATAACCTTGAAACACACTCCCTATCTCTGGACTGACACTAAATATGCCAGTGACATGATGAAGTGGGAATGAGATAGTGATGGAGCTCTATTTCAACGTCCACTTACAGTATATAGACTTGGATTTGACATACAACCACATTGACTTGTCTTGTTTCCTTTTTTCCATGTTTTACAGATCCTGAGGACTACCAGCCACCGATATGGAAATCCTACTGTAAGTTCGAAACGGCTGCAGATTTTTTTTGCAAAATCTCACCCCCACCCCAGGAATTTGAGTACTTGTTCATTTTTATCTCTCAAGTACATAAGCTGTTAAGCTCAAATCCACACACATGCAAAGATGCAAGGTGTATACTACATTACACAACATCTATATCGCTAAGTTTCTATAGAAACCCACGGTTTTAGTTTGAAAGAAAAACAATTCTTACAGTACTTCTTGAGATTTTTCTCCTGGTAAATGAATGATAAGTGCGATATTACTACACTAACTAGATCAGTAGTAGGATTGTAACAATTCACTTTCGATTTTATTCATAATCAAAGAAAGTAAGGTATTGTAAAATACGGTTTATATTGCATGACAAGCCGGCACGGTGGCATTGCGGTTAGCACTGTGGCCTCATACTGCCAGGGCTGAGGGTTCGATTCCCATCTCAGGTCTGTTTGCATGTTCTCCCCAAGCTTGGTGGGTTTCCTCCGGGTACTCTGATTTCCTCCCACAGTCCAAAGGCAAAATTGGGATTCCCAAATTTCTCGTAGTGTGTGTGGATGTGTTTGTGAGTCTGTGTGTGCCCTGCGATGGACTGGCACCCTGTCCAGGCTGTATCCAACCTTGTGCCCAAAGTCTCCTACTGTACATGAGGTGGTTTTAAAATTTCAACTTAATCACCTGTACACGTCTAAAAAAAGTAGCTTCCTTATTATCTCGAATAAGGAGAGGCTACAGGGATTTAAACAAAACAGTCATCAAGCAGTCCGTCCGCATTTCACAAGCGGAGGTGTTAAAATATAACCCTTGTAGAATACTATCTGAAGGAAAACAGGACTGCTTTCAGCCGGCGCCAAATCTGTAAGGCCTGGTGTTTGAGAGCTCTTTGACGTCCCTGAATCTACAGTACTGATAGCTAGTGAGAAGCAGATCAAAGCATGTGGAATCGCCAGCACTAATACCAGACATCCATGCAACTGTGCTGACGTCACCTTTTTGTGTGGATCTCTAAAACTAGGCATAAGAGTGTGCAGCACATGCACGCATACTGTAGTCAATGTTCCTCATTGACTGTGAAAAGTATTTTTTTAAAAATGAAGAAAAAGGACAAGGAATAAAGTGTCTGATGGGGTTCTTAAGGGTGACAGGACTAGAAAAGAGGATTTAAACTAAAAGGAAGATGAGATCAAGACAAGAAGGTGACAGTAATGCAGCATAATGGATGCCAACTGCCGGTAACATCACCAAGAAGACAAGACAAGAAGAAGGCGAGGACACTGAACTCATTGACATGTTCATAAAATTAGTCTGAGAAGTACTCAAATAGTCTGTGACATTCAAGACAAGAAAAAGTTCCCCACACTATTACACCACCTCCACCAGTCTGGACTGTTGACACAAGGCAGGTTGGGTCCATGGATTCACGCTGCTGGTGCCATATTCTGATTCTACTGTAGCATCTGCATGCCTCATCAGAAATGAAGATTAATCAGACCCGGCTGTACTGTATTATTCCAGTGTTTAACTATTCAGTTATGGTTCCTGTGCCCACTGCAGCCTTAGCTTTCTGTACATAGCTGAGAGGTGTGAGACCTGACGTGGTCTTCTGCTGTTGTAGCTCATCCACCTTAAGGTTTGATGCATTCTGAGATGCTTTTCTGCTCACCACTATTAATTGATTTTTTTTAAGTTACTGTCAGCTCAAGCCAGGCATTTTCCCACCCACAGAACTGTTACCTATTGGATTTTTTTTTTCCTTTGTTGAAACATTTTAAATAAACTCTAGAGATTGTTGTGTATGACTCCCACAAGATCATCCATCGTAGAAATCCCCAAACCAGCCTGTGTCATACAAACAATTATGCCACGATCAAAATCACCGGGATCACATTTATTGCCCATTCTGCTGGTTGATGTGAGCATTCCCCCGAGCTGCCGGCCCATATCCGTACGATTTAATGCACTGTACTGCCGCTATAGAATTGAATGAACGAGTAGGTGTACAGATGTTCCTAATAAAGAGCTCAGTGGGCGTATTTTTTTTTTATACGCTAATACTATTGTTGAATGTTTTTAGCAATTGAAAAAGGAATCAAAATGTTCAGGCAGTGTTTGTTGAAGTGGGGTCAAAAATAAATCCCATCCAGACAACACTGTATTGTTTCATATTGAATTTTAGTAGTGTGTTTCATTACACCTTCATGACCGAAAAAAAACAAAACAATCGAATTCAGTCGGCTTCATGCATAAAATAAGGTGTATTTTGGGAAATGAGGGTGTGCGAATGGCATCTGTTTAGTGTGTTGCCATCTGGTAGTGTCAGAATAATGCTAAACCACTCTCTTTTTCTTGTTGAGACTTGCTCTTGTGATTGCTATGTTCAAACTAATATAATACGTTAGCCGTACTTTATAGCTTATTACAGCAGCCTGGGAAAATATTTACAGCAAATTGGCAACAATGTTATGGGTTACCTGTTACCATAGAGACTGGGTTAATTACCTTATTATTCATCACATTAGTATATAATTTGCGAAATAGCCTTTTAATCGACGATGTCTTTAGGTTTTTGTCACTATATCACTATGCAGGTAATACATTTGTCATACTTATCAAGCATCCTCCTTATTCCTGATAGCAGACTCGTCTATCTTCTTTTGTGACCATCATGGTAGTGTGTGTATCTCTGTATCGCTGTATTTCTAGCCCTGCCATAACCCTATCCTGTTTACTGGATGTTGTCCATGATTTGCTGCTGGTCCTGAGTGTTTCTGTCAGAAACACACAGTCGGATGTCTTCCTGCTCCCCACATGGCAAATCTGCCACAGGTCCCAAAGACCATGCTGCTGTCCAGGAGAACCTGTTTTCCTAATGAAGTCATCAAGGACACTTATACCTCACATCACCCTTAAGGGCCTCGGGACATCTGCTGCTGTTTTTACATCTTGATTAGTCCAACCAGTCATGCTGCTCTCATCTGTCACTGTTATTTCATAGTAATAATATGATAATAAACTATGTCTATAGTGCTCTTTCTATACAGTACATGTGCGAGTTAAAACTGTTTGCATTAAATGCATTAAAAAGAATGAAAAGGTATGAAAAAAGTATATGTAAACATAAAAACTTAATAAGCAAGAAATATAGTAGATATACAGCTCCTGAGTCGAAAACCTGAATCTGTACAAATGGGAAACACCTGAAATGTTATAATGTGTGATCTATTGCTATAGATGTTTTTGTTGGCAGCGGTAACCATTAACCGGTGTTAACCTTACTTAAGCTAACAAATATTTTATAATTAGTCAAAGAGAAGAAACAGACATGTGAGGCAAAACCGTAACTCTCAACCTGAAACACTGATCTGCTTTGTTCTGTGATCGACTCATTGTAAACCCAGATCCATCAGTTTTGCCTTACAGCAGATACAGCAGTTCATTTTTTTTTTTTTTAGTGAACTGTAGTTTTAGTGAACGCCTAAGTGCACATACATAATCCATATCCATTTGTTTGCCTCGTTGTGCCGAAAGCATATGCTGGTGTACTTCTGAGTCCCAGCGAGGAGGATTAATGAATAAATATGCTGCGCAAGGCTGAGGGCATTCTGCAACTAAATAATCACTCTCATACAATCCGTTATGATTTATAGTCTTTTGAGTTAGAAGAAGAGAGAGTGCAAAAGGCCAGCCGACTTCTGATGTTGTAAATCCATAGTGTTCCCTGCTTAAACATAGCACTTAGTGGTTAGGAAGAAAAGTAAAGAGGACAACAGCAGTTAGTGGCCAGTGAGACACAGTGTGCACAGTGCAATTGCTGGGTTGCAGGAGATAGGACACATACATTATTTGTATGCCTTATACTGTAGGCTTGTGTGATGCTTAATTTTCCTGCCTGCAATTAACCTTTTGGAAAATCACAGTAAATTATTGAACTGTAAATATTAAACACTCACTCATACATTCATTCATTCCCTATACCACTTTTCCTGGGTCATGGGAGGCCTGGCCAATCCAGTCCAGAAGCACACACACACACACACACACACACACACACACACACACTCACACAATACTGAGGAATTTGGAAATGCCAGTTAACCCAATCTGAATGTCTTTGGACTGTGCGAGGTAACCGGAGTACCAGGAGGATTACCACTGACGTTACCAAACTGTTTTTGTACCACACTTTTTTTTCTTGTTGTTGTGTTTTGGGGGAGTTTCTCCTTTCAGTGTCCTCTTTGTGAGGTGAAATACAGGCTCAGTTCAGTTAACAGTTGATGATTGACCTTTTACTTGTCCCCCTTATGTAGCCCTTTGTTGTGTTTTCAGTGTGTCATTGTCTTGCTGCACGATTAATTGCTTCCCAATTAGGTTGGATGCATTTCTCTGTAAACTGGCAGACCGAACGTCTCTATAGACATCTGAATTTGTTCTCCTTCTACCATCATGAGTTACATCATCAGTAAAGTGAGCCAGTTCCAGACGCAGCCATGCAAGCCCAACACGACCTCCATTGTGCTCCAGAACCTTTTGGCTCATCTCAGTATTTCCTTGTGAGGTCCAGTCTGGCTTGATGATTGGTTTGAATCTTGTGTTTCTGTCATTAAGTGATGGTGGTTTGTTCGCTGACTTTTTGAATGTCTCGTCAGTGGTTTCTTTCTTTTTCAGGACATTTCAAATTGTTGTATTGGCTATACCCAATGCTTGGGCAATGGCTCTGATTGGTTTAGCCTCTTTTCTCAACTTCAAAGTTCAAAAGAGTTCAAAACATCCGCGCAAATCATTCCAGACTAGATTTGCCCGCAACTTCGTTCACATGGAATTTAATTGCACTCATAAGTGCGCTTTAAAAAAAATGAAATGCACTCAAATTTTTACTTTACCATGAAGTGTGAGAAATGAAGGTGTAAGATCGCATTTATTAAGTAGATTTTAATTTCACACTTGAAAAGTGAATAAGCGCGTTTTAAAAAATGTACAGCACCATCTGTTAAATGTTAAGATGAACTAATGGTTTATTTCAAGCTTAATTTTTTTTACATATTGTATAAGGGTGTTGTTTTTTTTTTCTAATTCCAAAGTAGCATATCTTCTCTTCCTGCGGGCCGATTGTGATGAAACAAAGCTTATATGTTATCTCAAGCTCGGCCAAATAACCCATTTAATTTTTTTCACTAGTTTTTACGTGATCCGTGCACAAACAAACAAGACAAAAATTCCAAAAACCATGTAGATTTTTTTTCTTTACAGTTTTATTATGTGTATAGCCGCATAGATTAGTATTTTGATTGGTTAATCTTCCATTGATTTGGGAGTAAATGTTTGATCTTTTCAGATGCTTTTAAGCTATGTTGCATACATGCATCCTTGGATGTTAAATTGCAGAGGCAAAAGGTTGTCAAGTCCGGGGTCATTATTAATGGGGTAAACATCACCGTATATTGTGGCAATATAATATTGTGTAAAGATGATAAGATCATAACATTAAATCATATTATTAAGGCCCAATAGGATATCAGAACTTTTTATTTTTACAGCCCTTAACTGACATTTTTAGGATAACGACATTGTCCAATAACCAAGTCTTACAGTTGCATAAAAGTGTGTGTGTGTGTGTGTGTGTGTGTGTGTGTGTGTGTGTGTGTGTGTGTGATAGTGTACCAGCTACAGCAGGAGGCGCCCAGGCCGAAGAGAATAACATGTCCACAGGAGGTCAGTAAAGATGCCTGCTGTTATACTTTATGTTTCCTTATGCTGCATAGTGATGTTCATAAATCACTTCTCTGTGAAATCCTACCTGTATTATAGCCTATAAACCTTACAATGTGAAGCAGTTACTGAGCATAAACTGGATTTGTATAGACTTGCCTGTGTAAGATAAGATTAAGGAGAGTGTATACTGGGACACATAAACCTGTTTGTCTTCACCAGTTCAGTTATTCTCTTTTGTTTTTCTTTTGGTTTATTTTCCAGCTCAAGAGCAGGCCCAAGTACTATGGCAGAGAGTGAGTCTGTCATTTTGTTATATTTACTTTGCATATCTCTTTTTCAGTCTGACATGTGGAGGGCGGGTGAGACTCATTTGCTATAAGTGGAATTCGATGTCTTGCACAAGTCTGAATGTGTGGGTGTTAATATGAGGAAAAATGAATAAGAGGATATGGAGCCGTGGCTGATGAACAATTATTTTAATATTATTTAATTTTGTTGGACGTTTTGATCATAAATAAATTAGTTTTGAAACAAATAATGTAACAATATTTATTTATTTATTTGTTTTAAACTGGTGAAGAGCATGCCAAACGCATGAATGCTGTAATTGCCAATCGGGGTTATTCCACCAAACACTGATTTCTTAATGTTATTCAGCTAAAGCATTAACACAGTTTGTTAAAAAATTATTTGCATTTTGTTTTATTTGAGTTATGAAAGCTCTGCAAATACTGCGTGATCTTGGGGTATTATTATTATTATTTTTTCCCCCCGATTTTTTCCCTAATTTTAGTCGTGTCCAATTCCTCCCCGTCACTAGGGGGCTCCCACATTAAGGCTACTACTAACACTTAGTCAGGAGGGCCGAAGACTATCACGTGTTTCCTCCGAACCACGTGACGCCAGCCGACTGCATCTTTTCGAACTGCTCGCTCACTCACCGTTGAGGGCGGCGTAACACTCTCGGAGGACGGCGCTATCCACTCCTTTCACTTGCACGAGCTCACAGACGCCCCTGATTGGCTGTAGAGCCGTGATTAATGTGGGAGCACGAAGTACCTCTTATCCCTCCCCTCTGAGAGAGCTCGGCCAATCAGCTCTCTCTAAACCTCCGGCTGTTATATAATTCAAGACACAAAATACATTCCTCTAAAAGTGGTCAGGTACAGGGACCGGCCTGAAAATGAGGGCCAAAAACTTATAACAATGAGGGGCAAAAATGTCCTTCAAGAAGCCTGGAGAACTATTGCACAAGACTTCATTAAAGATACAATAAATTCTGGCTCTTTGAAAACATAAGAAACGACTGCATAAAAACACAACCCCCATTGTTCTGCTGCATGCCACATCTGCTTCATTTTGACATTTGCATAAACTTTTTAGAAATTCAGTCAGTTCAGAAACTTCCAGTCTCTGCTGTATATTGCAGCTACTGTATACTGTGTATGTATAAGGTCTCAGTGTACAGCAATGTGATTACTGTGTAAACTGTAGTTGCACATCACAGTTTTTATTTTAAATATGTAGTTTTAATAAATTAAAGTGAATGACACTTGATCTTGCGTTCAGTAACTGCATCAAGCCATCGGCCCACTGACATCACCAAACCGTTGCATTCTTCTTTTCTGGTGCTTTTACAAGTTTTTACCACAGCTTTTTTTTTTCAGTTGTTGTGTTGTCAATAAAGATTAGTGATCCTGTTCCAGAAGAAGCAAGCCCATGCCATGACACTACTCCATGACTCCATTGTGCTTCCAGAACTTTCGTGGCTCGTCTCAGTATTTATTTTTGAGGTCCAGTCTAGTTTAACGATACACTAACCCAGCATGAACACAAATGTGTGCCTCGTATATTGTCCCATTGTGTCACGTCAGTGACCTCTATCGTTTTATCACCATAGTTCATGTGAATTAAGGTTCAGTGATGTGCACTGAGACAATGGTACTGTACTGTTGCTATGGGAAACACAATGTGGTTCAATTTAATCAGCAATTCAGAGTATGTCTGAGCTGTATATAAGCATCATACTTTTTTTTTTCTTGACAGTTCTGCTTTGGAGTTAATTTTATTTCCCTAAATGTGGCTTCTCACCAGATTGCTCATCATGGTACAAGTCAATGCTTTCACATGAGTTGGGAATAATTGTGGAACAAGAGATAGAAGTTGTTGGAATTTGGCTGAGGAAAGACTTTTATTGTCAGGGACTGTTAATAAATTGTAAATTTTGAGTGACTCCCACATCGACATCACATGTCAATCAGTCAGTCAGTCAATGAAAATGTTTCATATATCTGTACAAGGATAGTGACCTTAAAAATGCTTTTGACTCAAATGAGTTTGTAACAAGTGTGTGTTAGCAATTGACCATACATGTGTGTTTATACTGTATGTAAGGAAATGTGATTGTGTTGGGCCTGATGATTCTTGGTGCAGGTTCCATGGGCTTATTTCTAGAGAGCAGGCGGATGAGCTTCTGGGTGGCGCCGAGGGGGCTTACCTCATCAGAGAGAGCCAACGGCAACCTGGAACTTTTACACTCGCATTGAGGTATGTGCTCACACAAACACACCTGCAAACAGATGTGCACAAAAATATATTTATATTGAGATAAAGGAATAGATATGTGCACCCAAATGCAGTATATACTGTACATTCACTAATGACTGCACATGCTCTCATTTACAGTACTAGTGGGTCTCATTTATCAAGCTGAGTTCTAACAGATTTATTTCATAATTAGTTATTTGGAGCATTTACGCAAGAACATTGATATTTATTAACTCAAGTCATTTCTGGGGATTGTTTGTGTTCCTGAGTGTGTGCATATTTATGCATATATACTTAGCAAAAAAAGAAACGCCCCTTTTTCAGGACTGTGTATTTCAACAATAATGTTGTAAAAATCCAAATAACTT
>JAOVVA010000048.1:24869547-24889436 GCA_028565275.1 Leiocassis micropogon
AGGAAAGAATGAATGGGGCCATGTATCGTGAGATTTTGAGTGAAAACCTCCTTCCATCAGCAAGGGCATTGAAGATGAAACGTGGCTGGGTTTTTCAGCATGAAAATGATCCCAAACACACCGCCCGGGCAATGAAGGAGTGGCTTCGAAAAGAAGCATTTCAAGGTCCTGGAGTGGCCTAGCCAGTCTCTAGATCTCAACCCCATAGATAATCTTTGGAGGGAGCTGAATGTCTGTGTTGCCCAGCAACAGCCCCAAAACTGCTCTAGAGGGGATCTGCATGAAGGAATGGGCCAAAATACCAGCAACAGTGTGTGAAAACCATATGAAGACTTACAGAAAATGTTTGATCTCTGTCATTGCCAACAAAGGATATATTGAGATGAAAGTATTGAGATGAAATTTTGTTATTGACTAAATACTTATTTTCCACCATAATTTGCAAATAAATTTTTTAAAAAATCCTACAATGTGATTTTCTGGATTTTTTCCCCTTATTTTGTCTCTCATGGTTGAGGTATACCTATGATGAAAATTACAGGCCTCTCTCATCTTTTTAAGTGGGAGAACTTGTACAATTGTTGGCTGACTAAATACTTTTTGCCCCACTGTATGACCTAAGTTGTTCTTTAAAGATTGCCAAAGATTCTGCTCTATAGACATCTAGAGGAAGTTCATTCCACCACCTAATTGCCAGAACAGAAAAGAGTCTAGATGCATATCTTTCTCGATCTCTGAGAGATGGTGGAACCAGGCGAGCAGTGCTGGAGGATCGAAGGGAACGTGGTGCGGTGTGAGGTGTGATTACAGTGAGGTAAATGGGTGCTGGGCCGTTTTTAGCTTTGTAGGCAAGCATCAGGGTCTTGAATTTGATGCGGGCAGCTACAAGAAGCCAGTGCAGAGAGCGGAGAAGTGGGGTGGTGTGGGAGAAACAACAAAAAACAAGACATGCAGCTGCATTCTGGATCAGCTGAATGGTGGACAGAGGGAGACCTGCCAGGAGTGTGTTGGAGTCCCTTGAAATAACAAGGGACTGAGTAACCTGTAAAGGAAGAAATGGGCGAATTCTTCTGATGTTGTAAAGAAGAAATCGACAAGAACGAGTAAGGTTAGCTATGTCTGGGGGAAAAAATACATTTGATTGTCCGGAGTTACCCCAAGATTTCAGGCAGTGGCTGAAGGAGTGATCTGATTGTTGTCCAGTAGTTCGGCCGGTTTTACTGAGACTGAGCTTCAGCTGATGAGCTGTCATCCAGGATGAGATGTCTGCCAGACATGCTAAGATCTGGGTGGAAACCTGAGTGGCTGAGGGAGAAAAGGAGAGAATAAGTTGCGTGTCATTGTAACTTTGCCTACAACGAATTACACTGTAAATACCTTTCTTTTGTGGCCAGCCTTGACTTTTCTGGGCAAGTTGTACTTCATTGGCTTTTCTGTGGGATTGGACTTGACGAGCTATCCTTTGCTTCCCATGGGCATAGTTGAGCCTTGGGTGCCCATGATCTTGTCACCAGTTTGCTGGTGTATAATTAATAATCAGTGTTAATGTGTTCATGTTATGGCTGATTGACACTATTCTTTAAACTGTGAACTATGTACAAATAACTAAGCATTCACTGTCCCCTGCATTTTATTATGTAGATTTTATTATTATTATTATTATTATTATTATTATTATTATGTAGAATTTATTATTATTGTACAGCATTACAGAATATGCAGGGATTCCATGTGTTGAATGGAAGTTTTATTTATTGTACACACCTACACTGTGGCGTGTGTCAGAGTCGGTGTGAATCTTGGTCAGCTGTGCATACTTTATACTTACACCACTTTTTTACTCTGTTGTGATCTTTTGGATTATGTGTAGTGGTCTGGGAAAACGCGTCAGAAGCTGTTGCAACAATATTCTGACAAGCAACCAAAAAAAGATGTCTTTTGGACCAAATTGTTTATTTTCTATCTACTGTATACTTTGACATCCTACTTAATAATAAAACCATAAATGTTCTGTATTTCATCAAAACTATCATTCTTTACCTAAACTGTGAGTGTAAAAAACATCAGTCTGACTAAATATGTTTGAATTGATATAATGCATTTGCCAGCTAAGTATGTTTTTTTATTGTAGTAAATGTAGTGCTTTGAGGTTTTTGGTTCCATAGGGAAACAGTTCATGTGATTCACACGCATTGTTGGGGGGGGGGGTTTGAGCACTTAATGTTCTTGAGACATTTATCTGTCTGTCAGTCTGCGATTTTTGTTAGTATGATATCTCAACAAGAGGTGATTGAATGTTTGTAGGAATCACATGGAATTTTTATTGCAACCAGCAGATAAACCAGTTTGATTTTGGAATTGTTCCAAACTGGGTCAAGGTTTCTGCAAGGTCAGGTGTTGAAAAAAGTTTTTTTTTTTTTTTTATAGCTTGCTTTGTGTTTGAAATATAGTTTAAGGGTATCTATGGTATACAAGTTAGTAACTAGAAACCTAAACTTTTTCGTTTTTGATGCAACTTATTAAATGCTAATCCATAAAAGCCAGGTTTTAACCAAATGCCCACATGCGAAAGAGAAAGAGAAATCCACATGCAAAAGTGAAAGAGAAAATTGTAAAGTATACAGTATGTAGTAGAAAATGATAAAATCATCATATCACAGATTGTCCCAGGTCACCATCACATTTTGTTGCTTTACGGGCTGAAATGAAGACAGACACAGTTATTGTTTTATCCAGTTGTACTGCATTTACTCAGTGCAACTTCTAACATCCAAGTGAAAGATACAACACCAGCATGTCAGAAAAAAATAGCATGAAATAAAAACCAGAATCACTAATATGGAAAAAGATCACCCCCTGCTAAAATGACTTGTAAACTCAATCAGGTGAAGCTAATCTCCTTCTCAATGGCACACAAAGCCATTTGATTATGATCAGCTGCGGTCATTTTGATTACCTCAGCAAGAGAAGCTGGAGCATTTCAGTCCCTGGTAGTGCAACTGGAGGAAACTGTCGAAAGATCTCCAGGATAAAGTTGTGTACAGGCACAAGTCAGGAAATAGATACAAAAAAAAAAAAAAATCACTCTCTAGAGGCACATTGAAATCTATTATTAGGAAGTGGAAGGTATTTGGTACAATATACACCCTCCGTGGATTAGGACATCACTCCAAACTGGATTAAAGAGCCAAGAGGAAACTGGTCAGAGAGGGTACCAAGAGGCCTACAGGAACTCTGAAGCAGTTGCAGGAATTAATAACAAAGGGTGGTTATTGTGTACATGTGACAACAATATCACAAATTCTCCACAAATGTGCCTTGTGTGGGAAGGTTGCAAGAAAAAAGCCACTCCTCAAGAAAGGCCTAATGCAGTCACGACTGAGCTCCGTGAAAATGCAGGTGGTCAGACGAGACTAAAATTGAATTATTCTGACATGTTGGTGTTATATCTTGCACTTGGATGTTAAAAGTTGCAGTGGGTAAATACAGCTGGATTAAACAAAAACTGTGTCTGTCTTCATTTCAGACTGCAAAGCAACACAATGTAATTATTTTAAAGAGGGTGATTAATTTCTATATTCTCTGTATGACTCGCCTGTGCTTGGATCGTGTCACACAGCTCTGGCATATAAGTTGTGTTTACCCTGGTATGCTGATTCACAGCTCAACAGTGTAGGTGGTGCCACCTGTTCTGCCCCCCCCCCAAACTACAGCTCTCTTAGGCCAGACCGGGAAGGTCAGCAGCAGTAAACTCTGCAGCCACCTTTGTGACCGAACAGTGCTATGCTAAAAATTTGCCTATCTTAAGCTATTTATTTACACCTGTGTAGGAAAATGCCCCCTTTGAACATTGTTGACCTTTCTGTTTGGCTTTGGTAAGAATCACTGTGTTGTCATCTTGAACAGTTTCCTGCACTTTTTTAGTGCCCTTTAAAGCTTTATTTGAAAGTGAAACACTCCATGTTCTGCTGCCTGAGCACATTTTATGTTTGCAACAGAGTGAATATTAAAGTCAGCGGACAGCTAATCCCTTTCTTTGTAGCATGATGTGCAGCTTTTTAATAATCGGAAACCCCCTGGAATGTTATTTCTGAAATCCAGAACAACACATACCCTAAAATGTATATCTGCTCATTTTGTCTTTTTAAGAAGCTATTAAGAGCTTTTACGCAATACGATACTGATGGTGTATTTTCCATAAATTCAACAGCGCATCATTTTGTTCATGATGACTGCATTATGTTGTGAGAAGTGTGCCCTTTAGTACCAGCTAAGAATCATGACCTTTATTTTCTGTCTCCTTTTACACAAACTGTTTGTTTTTAAATGATGACCGTAAAATGAATGACAGTGAATAGAGTCTGCTGTGTTCTTTGTTACTGGCCTCAGAGCTGGGCTCGGATTTTAAGAACTAGCAGATTCCGTGGTGAGGAGAAGTGTAATGCGATTATCAGGTCCGGTCATCTGGATTGGCTGGGCATGAGTGAGTGAAGAATGATAAGCAAGAGTGGACTGTCACAGAGAGAAGAAAAGAAATTCTCAGCACTATTACTTTTGGACACAGATCATTTTTGGAGTATTTCTAGTAAATGGCTGTTGGATGAAAGTGTGGCTTGTTGTTTTCTTTGCTCTAAGAAATGACAGTAGAAGAACGGCCAATAGATGAGGGAGTCAGAGAGGTACAGTAGTCGGAAAACAAAGTAATTGAACAGACATTCCCTACAGTTTAAATTCAGTTCGTCCGCCAATTGAGAGCTATTGAGCCATACTAAGCCCTTTTGCCCCCCTCCTTCTCCTCTTCCCTATCCTTCCTACACTACTCTTTCTCCTCCCTCTGCCTTTGCCCTTCTTTGGCAGCACTGAAAGCCTTCTATTGTGTTAGGCACACTCCAGCCCCCCAGGCAGACCTCCTCCTCCTTCTTTCTTTCTCAATCCTCACCATGGAGTTCCTCCAGCTCAGTCGGCCCTTAGTCCCAAAGCAGGCGTATTCTCACTACCACTTTGTCCAGCTCCACATCTTCTCCCCCAGAGGAGATGCAGGCGCAGTGGAATCCAACAGGAAGTGACCTGGCTCCTCTTCGAGCCAAGAGACAGGAGCAGAAGCGACAGGAGTTGCTGGCTCTAGCTCTTGGACTGAGGCTTGGGGTTAAAGACACACTGTTCTGGAAGCCATTAAAGTTCTTGGCTTGTCCACAGATCTCCAACTCACCACTGGGCAGACGCGGTGTTCTGAAGGACGCATCTGAGAAGCAATGCAACTACGAGAAGGTCCATAATTTTAAGGTAAGCAAAAGCCTGGCTGTACTGGTTTATGCTACTAACATTTTTTTTATGTATACTTTACGACCATGATCAGTGAATCCCCATGTCATGTAATATGTAGATGAGTAGACATTGATTTCTCAGCTCAATAACACTTGTGCGTCAGTGGATAGTGCATTCACTATTAACCTCATTTTATGGAGCTCCACATGTCTCTAATTTGCCTCTAATCTCTAATTTGTCTCTAATTTGCTGTAAATTTAAACCATGAAATGTAGCAGCACCTACATTTGTAAACCCACTCATGTCATGTTGCCTAGTACTGTAGCAAAAGGCAGGCATGGGTTATCAAGTGCTATTCTTGACACTCCCTAATATAGTACGTACATTGTGTTTCATTCCACAATAAGTGAGGAGAGAAGCATATTCATTAAGGTTAGTCATAAAGGCACTAGACCTACTGCTGTAATGATACTTAATTTATAGTATTTTAGTAATGTTTTTTTTTTTGGCTTTTTAGTGTCATCTATTAAAAAAAAGCCCATTTTTAATATTTAAAACAGATAGAACATGCAGAAGTGCTTTAATTTCCATAATTTTTATTAAATCCAAGTGACTACAGGAAACACAATTGTGCAGAAGCGAACTTTTCATGTCCATGTAGGTTTACTCTGTGACTCTGAGGTTCATTGTCTATGTTAAATTGCCCGATGTCTGAATAAGTGTGTGATTGTATGGTTCCTTGTACTGGACTGGCGATCTATCCAAGAGTGCATTCCTTCCACATCCACAAGGATGAAGCACTTACTGAAAATGAATAAACAAATTAATAAACATCTATTTAATAAATAGTCATGTCTTGTTTTAGGCATTTAAAAGGTTTGTACAAAAGGAGACATCCTGCTCCAATAATGCAAATGTGTGTAACTGCATCTTTTTCCCCCCTTTCTTTGCACAGGTACACACTTTCAGAGGCCCACACTGGTGTGAATACTGTGCCAACTTTATGTGGGGTCTCATTGCCCAGGGTGTACGCTGCTCAGGTAATACAACATACCATACTGTACAAATGAAAAGCTCCACCTTTTAAAAACCAGATCAGCTCTACCTGTCAAGTACAGACGCATCATTCATATTAAATTGTTGGGCAAAAAAAAAAGAACAGTAAACTCTGAATAATATAATTAAGTGTTGCTATGTTAACTGTGGCAGCTTGTCACTTGTGTACATGTGTCCACTGACTCAGCCCTAAGCGGAGACAGTAGGCATGTCACATGCAAAATCCAAATTGTGTAACCATGGCATTGCAATGTGGCCGTATCACATTCCTAAATGACACCTGGTTAAGACCAGTTTCTTCTACGGTTTACGTGGAACTATTTATAGTGCATTTACACGGTGTGTGTGGAAGACAGGCGTGGGAGCAACACACCCATGTGTCGTAAAATGTAAGAAACTGACTTGTATCAATACACAACAAAAACTGTAGCGACCTGCAATCCACAGACGTAAACGGTAGTCTTACTATTCATGTGAGAACATTCCATGGGTAATTAATGCTCTGCTACACCTACTTCTAAAGCCACCATTAACATCATTTACTAGAACGACCTTTTTATTTTTAAATTAAAGCTGCATTAAAACAAGATCCTTATGGGAAGCAGCCATTTGTCCCCACAAGGTCACAACTGTCAGATATTTTTCTTTCTATGTATGATACCAACATAACACCCTCCCACACATTAAAAAAAATACATCAAAAATTCCCTGTGGGTTGTTTTTTTCTTCAATTGCCACAGATCCTTTAAAAACTCAACATGGTTTTAGTTGCACAGCCAAATGTTGATGCTAGACGACTGGGTCAGAGCAACTCCAAATCTGTAGCTCTTGTGAGATGTTCCCAGTCTGCAGTTGTCAGGACCAAGCAAAAGCTGTCCAAAGAAAGAAAACTGTTGAACTGTTGATAGGGTCATGGGTGGCCAAGGCTCACTGATGCATGTTGGGGGTGCAGGCTGTAGTCTGTGCCAATAAAAGAGTATGCTGTAGCTCAATTTGGTAAAATGGTTAATTTAATGCAATCGATAGGTGTCATAACACACGTCACTACTGTTTTTCAAAAGGAGTGACCTGCTCAGTATTAGACAGGTGGTCATAATGTTTTATTGGTGTAATTTACGTTATATTTCATACTGTATATGACCATTATGAGCTATTCAGTTTAATATTATAAGCTTACACTTTGTTGCATTTGCTGCAAAATCATATTTTAATGCTCTTGTAGCAGTTCGTGTTAGTATGACATAACCATAAACCAGTCTGTTCCCAAATACGTCTAGTCACAAGGCTTTAATACAGGTTTTGATACAATGAGTGATTTTCAGAGGGTTTCCACTATAACTTTGACTTTTATCTTCACACAAGAGCTGCTTTTGTTGGTGCCTGAGCCGCAGGCGAGACTTCTTGTCATCAGACATGCTGAGGCGCACAACTTTAATGAACTCAGCATCAAATTGGAAAAGAGACAAATCATTTTTTTCCTCTTTCCTCTTCTGTTCTTTATGCCCCAAAGAGGATGCCCATGATTGATGATCTAATGGAAAAGAAAGACAGACACTGACGCATACAGATAAACTGTTCTAGTATTTCACACAGTATACACATTCAGCGCACTCATTTACAAGTACAGGATCACTCAGCCACATCACACCAGGCCATGGACATGCATAAAATATATAATAAACATAAGTCCCATGCTAACACAAGCATTTGGACAGCCTTCACATTTTTACCATTAGTATGGTTATTTATAGTATATGTGCACTATAGACACACTGCTACTTGTCCTCAACAAGCAAAACAACCACACACACACCCCTATATTTAGTCCCCTACTGTCATTTACTGGAGACTGCTTGTTTGCAGACACTGTGGTGATGGTCTCATGACCCTATGACCTTTTGACCTCTGACCCTTTGTAGATTGTGGACTGAATGTGCATAAACAATGCTCAAAGCTGGTGCCCAGCGACTGCCAGCCAGACCTGCGGCGCATCAAGAAGGTTTTTAGCTGTGACCTCACCACGCTGGTTAAAGCTCACAATACACCACGGCCTATGGTCTTGGACATGTGCATCAGAGAAATCGAGCTTAGAGGTACTGACGTCCAAGTCTTTTATTCAAAGAACAAGTTAGAGCCTAGCTCACCCTGCAAGATGCTAAGATATTGAGTCATACTTTTGTTTTGTTTTCACTTGTAGACACTATAATACCATAATGAATATACAGTATCATTGAGTATAATTTGCTTCAGAGTAGTCTTGTAAATTGAATAGAACTCTGTTGTAATGTCTTATTTCCCAATTAAACCTTGCATTATGCCAATTAAAATTGGATTTACTGTAAGAATTTTTTCTCTCGTTAAGGACTGATGTCCGAAGGCCTGTACAGAGTGTCTGGTTTCACAGAACATATAGAAGATGTAAGGCTGGCCTTTGACAGAGGTGGGTAGGCGAAATGTCATAAAAACCTGACTCTTTGGCTCGTTTTTTTGTTTGTTTTTTTTTAAGTTGTTTCAGTGAAACAAACACGTCATCATGATTTTCCTTCACAGACGGTGAGAAGGCTGATATCAGTGCTAATGCTTATCCAGACATCAACACCATCACAGGAGCATTGAAACTCTATCTGAGGGATCTGCCCATCCCTGTCATCACATACGACGTCTATTCCAAATTCATACAGGCAGCCAGTAAGAGCTCCTAAGACAAAAAAGAAATTAATAAACAGTACATTCATTTATTTCATTATTTCTGCTCAAACTTCTAAATGGTTCAGTACTAGACAAAAACATAATTCATAATAAGTTCTGTAGAACAGTAGTTCTCGACCACTGGCCTGTATATTTTAGTGCTCTCTCAGCTCCCAGCACACCTGATTTAACCAATCAACTAATTAATAGCCTTTTCGAGTGTGTCAGAGCAGGAAAACACTAAAATATGCAGGGGAGTGGTCCTCCAGGAATAAGGTTAAGCAACATTGCTGAAAAATTCAATGAAATGAATTTAAGAATTTAAGTTTACATCAAATGCCTTTGTACAGAAATAAATGACCCTGACACCAGGCTGGAAGCAATCCATGATGGCTTGCTGCTGCTTCCTCCTGCACACTATGAGACTCTTCGCTACCTTATGACCCATCTGAAAAGGTGAGCCATCTCATTACTGATAGTTTAACCTCAGCCTCTGGTTCCCTGCTAGTTTTGGGCCCTGTTTAACACTCCCACATGTTCCTCCATGTGGCCTGTTTTTTTTTGTTTGTTTTTTTTTAAACGTCCTTTCTCTATAGCATTTATTTGCCTGTGCCCAAGACTTTTTTCCGTCTCGCTCACAAGTGGTTTTCTTGGCCAAACAGCTGTTTATTCCCAATTCTGTGAGTTCTAATCACATTGTGTGCATATGAAAATGCTCTTATTGTTACTTTTAAACATGGGAATAGTTTTTACTGTTCATTTCTTCACATGCAACTTCACCAAGTGTTTAAGTGAGCTTTATTTATGATTTTTTTCTCACCACAATTCTTTCACAAAGTTGACAAATATCTTTGGTTGTTTTCTTTGCGTGATGCAGTCCAATAATTTGACTCTTCTGAAATTGGACTTTTTTGCCCAGGCAGTATATATGTGTCCATATATTTTTGGAACAGAAATATGGTTTTTGCATTTGCCCTCTGCACACAATCACATTTTAAATTTGAAATGAAACATTCAAGAAGACAAAAATGCATAATTTTTCAACATAAAAAAGTGGAAGCATCAATTTTTCAGCTGATGGTTGACTTTTGAACCTTTTCTTGGTTTCCATTCCCTACTCTCCTGTTTACTCTTAGGCTCGTAGTGATAAATCCATGTCTTGTCACCAATAGTGATTCTCTTTAAAAAACCTTCACCTTCCTTAGAGTATCGGGCCAATTTTATTTGCAGATATCCAACCGCTTCTGTTTATGCTCTTCTGTGAGTTGTTTTGGCACCAGGTGCACCCTCAGACGTATATATTGTTCTCCTGGAAATATAGCTCAGAGCAATTCAAACTGGTGCATAAATACTTTCATCCAAAAATTACTGTCACAGCCACAGTTTCTCAGCATACAATTATAACAATAAAAGAGGAGTTTGAAGGGGGGGGGGGTGGCCTTCTGCTCTCAAATCTATTTATTTTAGATTTATTTATTATATATATTTTTTTCACATTAAATGTAACATGCTTTTCACTTTAAAATGTGTTCTTATTATTAGATCATTGAAAATGCAACACAACTTATGGTTAATTTGTTTTTTTTATTAGGGTGACTATGCATGAAAAAGACAATCTCATGAATGCAGAGAATCTTGGAATCGTCTTTGGTCCAACGTTGATGCAGCCGCCGGACCAGAACACACTTGCCACCCTTAACGACATGAGGCACCAGAAAATGATTGTTCAGCTGTTGATTGAGCATGAAGATATTCTCTTTTAAAGCCATGAACTCTTAAAGATTTTCCTACTAAAGACATCTTTAAATGTACTGTAAAGACCTTGTTTTGGTAGAACAAAATTGGTTAAAAAGATGCATTCAATGTAACTAAATCACCAATAATAGATTATAAGATCAGTAAAAATGGGCACTACTGTAAACCTGATCTTGAGACTTGATTGCGGTGATATAGTATGAATTCAATTCATAAATTTTAATACAAATTCATATTTAATATAATTTAATGCAGAGCAAATCACAAGATGGGGGGGGGGAAATCAATTGTTTTTGTATATACAAGTTGTTCATATAGTACAGTATAATTGCAAAGGATACTGTTTACCCAGATACCAAATATTGTAAATGACTCCATGGTACATGACTGAGGTTCCATGGTTAGTATGTTGCACTGATAAGGGTTTAATGTTTCAATATGGGTTTAAAAAGTTGTTTATTCTCTGTGCTGTGTATATGTACACATTTGTAATGTGTTTTACAATGACAAGACCCAATATGAAGCACTTTTGTTTTGCAAAGATTGTAAATATTTTGATCTGTATTTTTCTGAATTTGGTGTTTAATCATTTATTTTAATGTTGTCTTCATTCATTTTCCTTCTCTTAAGGAAAGGGTACTGATGCCATTCGGTGAGGTTCTTGTGTGCTTGAATATAATCATGGCTTATTACTGTAAAATGTCATTCTGATGAGGAGCATTTTGACCATCTCAAACTATGATGTGGACATGTGAGCCGGTGCACACGGATGAAAGCAGTGGATGGTGCCATACCTCATGATCAGGCCATTTATGAAAAAAAATAATCATCCAGTTCTGATACTTTTGTCTCTGTATGATGAATTTGCTCATTTGATATGAGAACTTTCTAAAAATGTGTTTTATTAAAAAAATATTTTCTGTGCAAGTTGTAATTATGATTGTAATTTATCAAATTTATTAAATTACATAAATCTGGTTGACCGGTTATAAGCATGCTTTCTCTCTCTATCTCTTAAACTCTTAACTGTAATCTAAAATGACACTGAACTGGATATTTGAAGTTATTTTTGTTGACTGTGAAGCAGCCTGTGCATTTTCCACCTATGATGATCATTTTCAGTGTGATGAGCTGACTTAAATCCAGATTTAAAAGGAAAAAAAAGGGTGTGAACGTGCACCTGCTTTACATCAGCAGGTTATGCAAGCAGAATGTCTCTCTGATAATTCTGAGAAGACGAGACTGAAAAATGAAACCAGTTTTCTTGGTGGGAAGTGCTTGTCAGAGTAAACAGACCAGTGACCGTGTGTGGGAAGTCCTAGTCCTGCTTCACTAAGGTGTGCTGGCTTAAACTTAACCTCACTACCTGTGATTCCTTCGCTTGTCTAACATCATTGTCTCATAGCTATAAAGAGTGCGGCGTTTAGGGAGCAGTGGGACACAAAGTTGATGAAAGAGGGAAAAAACAATTTTGGAATCTGGAGTAAAAGAAATAGGAAGATTATAGGTGCTTGGGAGGAAAGCAGACCGTACTGCATTCAAAAAAAAAAAAAAACTTGGATTCTGTGCTTTTGGTAAGTGCAATGTTTTATATACATTGAGTAGAAATATTGGTCTGCTTTAAATTATCATTATTGTTAAAATTATATATTAACATATATCTTACCAGGTCTAGTTTTAGCTCCAAAAAGATTCTACTGTTTTTGTTTTTTTGTTTTTTTTGCAAGAGTAACTGATATAGGGATTAACTAGGAACAAATGAACAATCTGTAGCATTCAGGATGGAACTCCTGTTGAGCTTTTTATAGTTAATTTGCTAATAAACGCGTATTACAGTATCTCTAATATAATCATTCTTTTTGGCCTTATAAGGTGAAGTGAACACTTGGGATGGCAGAGAGGATTCCCTGGTGGAAGGCTTTCAGCGGCAGGGTGCTGAGTAACATCATTAAAGACGCTGCGGTTCAGCAGGACCAAGGCTCGGACAGCAGAAGCTCGGGCTTCATGAGCGACGGCTTTGACGCCTCACAGCTGGAGCCTGCGTTAATCGAAAACACCTTCAGCCGCAACCTCACCGTCTCACGCTCCGGCCGCTTCAAGGAAAAACGCAAGGTTCGTGCCACTTTGCCCGCCAACCCGAACTTCACCGAGAGCAACACAGCCGTGGCCAAGTAGCACACATGCTAACCCTGACATCCAGCACAGAGACTGAGGGCAGAGAACTCCGGAATGAGGAAGAAGCATACTTGATTATTATGAAAAGCATTTAAAACTGACGAGGTCGGGCAAGTGATGTAAACGCTGCGACAAAGAGCTACGCAATTCAATATTTCGTTAATTGTGGTTATTAGGGTTAATTACATAGGGTTTGCCTGTTTATTCAAGATGAATTCAATCACCTCTGAGAACATGTGAATATCTTCTCAGATATACAGTACACTCGGAAACCACTGTATGTTTCCTTGTCACTGATGGGCTTTGTCATTTGACCTGCAAAAAAAAAGAAATGGATTTTGAAGATTTAAACTGCATAGGGTGGCACAGTGGTGTAGCGGTTCGCACTGTCGCCTTGCATCTCCACTGTCAAGGGTTCAATTCCCACCTGTGTGCATGGAGTGTGTATGTTCTCCCCGTGCTTGGTGGGTTTCCTCAGGGACCTCTGGTTTCTACACAAAAACAATTGGCGTTCCCAAATTGCCCGTAGTAGTGTGAATGTTGACCGGAGGTCCCACCATGGTCGTAACCACCATTGGATTTCATCCCCATTGACTTCCACGGCCCCTAGTTGGGCTACAGAGGTTCCCAGATGGGTGGATGATGGAAGTGGGCAGTAGAGTAAGTCTAATGCATTGAAGGTACACTACATTTACTACAGCATCAGTGACTAGGAAAGGTGCAGGTACAGTACCCCATTTTGTCCAGGTGTGTACACAAGAACACTGAACTTAAGGTCAGAAGGAAGACCCTTTTGAACAAAAGTCCATTGTGTGTGCGTGTGTGTGTGTGTGTGTGTCTTGTTGATATGGTAAATGTTTATTTTGCTAAAAATTCTGAAGGCCACTTATTTATTATCTAAAGTTTTAAAGTTGCAGTGCTTTTGTAACAGTTAATATGAAGGATATTTAAGTATATGGTTCTATATAAATGTAAATGTAACGAAATCTTGATGCTTTTTATTGTCTGAGTTGGACCTGTGATGTAGTGTGTTGTAAGATCCTTGCAGGCGGGGAATCCCTGCTTTTCTAAAGATAGGAGCATTTTTGCACTAATGGATTTTTTTTTTTTATGATTATTATATAATGCATTAATAGTCAATGTCCAAGTGATATTTAGAAAAGTTAATGGATACATGACAAGGTCATAAAGTCATAAGCCAGGCCACCTATTATCACAGGAGTGTTGTTTACAAGAATTACCACTGAACATGACATGTTGTGCATGATGGCAGGTTGTGTAACCTTCATAATTAAATGGAAAGTTATGTTTAATAGCATAAAGTAAAGTATATAGATACAAAAATACTCATGTCATGCTATCATCTTGTTTCTCACCGTAATCAGTACCTCACAGTTTCCTGCTCATTTTCAGTAAGGTTGACATTAAATAAATGGAAGCATGCAGCAAGGCAAGTGCTAAATTATTTGGCAATAATTTACATATTTTGGTTTTTTAAGATATGTTCTTAAATTTAATTAATTTATAAAAAAGTGCTGAAACATTTTCCCTTATTTGATTTCATCTGATTTATAGTTGTTTTTTTTTTTTTTGTAATGTCATTATACTTACTGGTACAGCATCCTGTGATTAGTTGAACTGAAGATTTCCACTGTAACATCAATTTATCATCACATTCCTACTATGTAGCCTAATATGAAAATATATTGCACTTCAAGTCTTGTCACAGTTCTGTATTATCTGAAAGAATTAAAATAATGTTTCATTGTTATCCCTATTAAAACTGTCCTCCAGTTAAAGCTGCAATGGATTTTTTTTTTTATCATGCATTGTTTAGGAAAGCCATTGTAGAAAATGATGCTTTAAATATTTTTCTGGTGGAATTTGCCTCAAGAGCTACTGCTTGAAAGTTTTTTTTATCAAAAGCATGGGAACATAAAACAAGATTTTACAAAGCAATTGGGAACGTGAAACCTCATCAGAGGGAAAAATGCATAGGTCATAAATATAGACATGCCACAAGTTAATAGATCACCTTCCTTGTTAAAAAAAAAATTAAGCACAGGATGAACTGGACAAACTTGTAGCATATTTTTTGTTATGTTTCGGCTTCATTGTTTTTGACCTAAATACTCATTAAATGTCTAATAAGGTATAATTGGCTCGGTGTTGTGTTAAATAACTTGCTTAAAAATGAATCAATAATATAAAAAACATTTAGGTTTAGGTTAGATGTTTTAAGATTTTCTTTCTGCCAATAAACATGTTGTTCATCAGCAGGTACAGTAGCTAGTTAACTAACTCACATTGTGGGCACGGGTAGGACTTCAGGACATCTTCAGCACTAGAGACAACCATTAAGGACAGAAATATTGATGTCTTCAGGAAACTTTTTACAGATGACATGAGGACTTGTCTGCATACCCACTGACTGGGACGACTAGGTGTATTATTCAGCATGCCTGTAGAAAACTGAAGTTATCATACTATATGAAAATCATTTGTCTTCCAGCTCATTTTGTGCTTACTGACAGCCCTAAGATAAGGACATCCTCAGATTTCAGCTATATGCAAAAGAGAATGATACTTTTCTAAACAGTATGTCAGTACCATGTATATATGAATACGTACCATGACCACACACAACACGTACAAACCAGTTTGGGAGCCTTTGAGTTATTTTTATGTACATTAATTACTTCTTACAAGACCAGATTAACTAGCTTTATTATATATATATAGCCGACAAAATAGTCGACTGCCTTATGTTAGTAGTTTTATTATAGAAAAAGCAATACAAAACACCAAAAAAAAAAAAAAAAAACATAATTTTTAACCATAAATATATTTTGTACTCAAAATATGAGTTCTTTCTATCTGGAAGATTTGTGTAACTCAGTTAATAAACTCCCATCAGTCCCTGAGTATAGAGCATCTCCTGCTGGTGGTGTCTGAAATCACAGCATTCTTACCTTAGTTTTCTTCACCTGGTTAAACCGATTTAGTTCATTGTGATTGCATTCTTGATTACTAGGACTTGCTCCAAGCTCCATCCTTGTGGGTCTGTGTGTGTTTGAGGAATTCTTAAGCATTGAAATGTAGTCCATCCCCAAGCCTGTTGTTATGTCTGGCCATTTAGTCAAAATGAATTATATGACACAGTACAATGCACACATACTATCTAACGACCCCATATTTTACTATTTCTTTAACAGGTAAACATAGATCTCAGAGCTCCCCCAAAGTATTTCTGTTGATGATCCAGCTGAAATAACCCTCAGATACAGATTTTTTTTTTTATACCTCAAACTCCCTTAATTTCACTCCTACTCCAAATGCGCCATTTCAGTGTCTATGGAAGTGACCAACTGCTGAGCCAAGTCCCTCTAGAGAACAGCAGAGCTGAGCAACAAAGTTGAGTTTGGGCATTTTCTTCAATGAGGTCACTTTAGGGGAAAATCAAATTGGCTTGTTTAAACTTTGGCCCATACAAAAAAGGAAAAAGGAGATTAAACTAAAGAATTTTTTTTCTTACATTTTATGTTCGTACACACACAGTGGAAACTCAGAATGTCTAACAATTACTAAACATACAGTAATTTTACATAAGTCCCCTTTAAAATTCCCTTTGTTCATGTTTAGAAGCATCAAAATGTACATGTTAAAGCATGGTAGCTTTTATACAAATTAGATCCATTTGGAAGTAAGTAAAATAAAATAAAAAACACAGCAAAATGTAAACATATACTGAAAACAGCTCATAAGTTATCCTAGAAGTGTGCCGTATTTCAGTTAACTATCACCCTATAAAAAAAGAAGCACACATCTTTCACAGTTGTCAGGGTGTACAGAGGATAATGGCTGAATTTAGTAGATTAAACTGATCTTTCAACACATCAAAAGGGGGCAAACGGTACTTTTTGTGTATTTTTCAGGATGAATTTCACAGCAGGCTTGAGCACGTAACTGCTCCCGGATTCTTGTTCACATAAACTGTAACAACCGTCTTCATTTTCATACACTGAAGTTCATCATATACACATTTATACCAATACTGTACTAACAAGCTGTATTGCATGGTTCTCTTTACAGTTGAACAGGGAGTATATATGAATTCTTCTATAATTCGTCGTGTTGGTACGTGAATTCCCGCGCGGATATGAAGCCGTCCTCGTCGTCATCCTCCTGCTTAAAGATGTCGTCCACCATGGCTTCATGATGAGTGTCATTGGGAGGGTATCCATGTCTCTCAAACTCTTTACGTAGATACTCTTTAACCTAAAACACAAATCACAAAACCATGCGTTAAAAGTTTAGCAGCAGTCCTATTTTCAATCAGTTTCTATAAAGAGCTTTCACTATTGATTGTGTAAAATTGATGCAGTTGAGTTCTTGTGATGAATATGTGCTGTTTAATTTACTTTGTACAAACTTAATTTAAAAAATGTCTATAACACACCTCAGATTTGGAGAGCTTCCAGTCATCATTAAGGTCCATCTCCTGGAAGGACTCGTGTGACCTGGGGCCATTCCTGATCTCCATGAGCTCTATGTCAAAGATCAGGCTGCTCTCTGGAGGGATTTTTCCTAAAGAACAATGGAGTCATGCAAATAATTATCAAAGTGTAAAGGCTTTGACTTAAAGTCAATTTCAAAAAATAAGCACAAATAGTGCTTAATAGTGAAAAATGGTGAAAGCTCACCTTTGCCTTCCTTGCCGTATGCCAGAGAGGGTGGGATGGTCAGCTTTCTTTTCTCGCCTGTGCACATGTTTTGAAGTCCCTTGTCCCATCCCTTGATCACCTCCCGGATCCCCAGGGTGAACCATACTGGGTGTTTATCTCCCTCTTGACGGCTTTCAATGTATAATACAGATTAATACTTTGCAATTAAGTGACTAGGCCGTGACTGTCTAGCCTTGTTCATGGTATGCTTAATTCCAGCAACAAACTAACACTTCTCATACAGTTAGCAAACTGTGTCTGTGTGTATCTTATATATTATAGAGCATAATGTTTATTGGTACTTTTAGGTCTTTTTGACCTTAGAATTGACAGCGACATGATTAGCACCGTGGCCTCGCACTTCCAGGGATCGATTCCTCCTCGGGTCTGGGTTTGCTTTCGGGTTTTTTGTGTATGTTGCATGTTCTCCGCGTGCTTGGTAGCTTTCCGAACAGGTACGCCAGTTTTCTCAGACAGTCCAAAGACATGCAAATTAGGTTGATCGGCATTCCCCAAACTGCCCGTAGTGTGTGCCCTGTGACAGATTGGCACCCTGTCCAGGGTGCACCCCGCCCCGAAGTCTCCTGAGAAAGGCTCCAGGCCCCTGCTACAGGATAAACAGTAAAGAAGATGGATAAACAATTGGCTGGAGACAAAGGTCTGGGCACGCAAGCATACACACACTATAGGGTATATTACTGTAGCCTACCCTGCATGACTTTGGACTCTGGGAGGAAACCGGATTACCTGGAGAAAAAGCACCAAGCACGGGGAAAGTACACACAGCAGACACACAGATCCCGAGGCGGGATTCGAACCCTGGAGGTGTGAGGCAACAGTGCTAATGCCGCTAAAATGAGGCTTGATTATTATACATTTCATTCGAAATACACAAAATGCTTTAGTATTTGGAGATATTTAAAAAAATCTGGGTTATCTGGGAAATTTTCCTCATTCATAAAAATTTGAATTATAATAGATCATAAATGATTTGCTTGTAGAATGCATGCCAGCTCGACTGAACCCTGTGAGTAAAGCTAAAAGGGAACACACATATATATATATGGTGTATTACAATATTCGGAAATGACTGTGCTGTATGGGTTGAGCTGACATGCAGAACATGAACACACAGGAGGCTGATGTACAGTACAGGAGGCTCCACTTCATGCATCATGCAGCCATGCATGTTACCTGGAATGGAACATTGTGCCGTTACTCTCCAGAAACCCGTCGTAATGCACCAGAAGCATATCTCCATATTTGGTTTTTCGATGACACAGAAAAGGTTTGTACAAAACTTCAATTTTCACCTCCGGCTCCGGAAGTTTTGCGCCGTGGATGCAAAAGATCAGAGCTGAGAGTGAGCACAGCCACAACTCCAGCATCATTTCAGCAAAAATAACACATCAGAGATCAGGCAGGGACCGGGACTGTTATCTGCTTTGCTGGGCAGAAAGAAATCTCCCTAACGTAAGCGAAACTTCTGAATCCCAGTGCGGAATCACCCGGCGACGTGGCATCCAACTTCTTCTACACGCTCTCAATCCCGAGCGCTCCCCCTAGCGGACGACACGGAGCATTGCCTCTACTTTAGGAATTGGTTGGGGGAAAGAAAAAGAACGCCCTAGTATGAAACAGCTTTGGGTTCATTGGATGTCAGGAAGGATGTAGCCACGCCCACATAGACACGCCTCTTCCAATCAGGGAGACGTTCGGGGGGAAAATCCTCAAGCAATCCAAAACAGCATAGACAGGGAGGATATAAGGAGCAACATAACAAACAATTACAAATAAAGAACTCAAAAACACCCCGAATATATCATATAAAAAACTATAAATCGGTACGGAGCCCCTCTAGTGACATTGGCCTCGACGTACTAATGCGTGGCCATGAGATACTGTATTGTGGCCACAACTTAATAATCGTTTATAACTGTTAGTGTACAGTAGATTAACTTTATTTACTCGTTTCTCATTCTCACTTAGTAAGTCATGGCCTCAACATAGTATCTCGTTCCCACGCCTTAGTAAGGTGGTAATTTTTTCCACCAATGGCACCAGAGGGGCTCCATATAAAGGAGCACCAGAAAATCTCACTCACTCATCTTCTATACTGCTTTATCCTGTATTCAGGGTCATGGGGGCATGGAGCCTATCCCAGGAGGCTTAGGGCACGAAGCAGGGTACACCCTGGACAGGGTTCCAATCCATCGCAGGGCACAC
>JAOVVA010000048.1:24889460-24917018 GCA_028565275.1 Leiocassis micropogon
CGCAGGGCACACACACATACACACACTACGGGCAATTTGGGAATGCCAATTAGCCTAACCTGCATATCTTTGGACTGTGGGAGGAAACCAGAGTACCTGGAGGAAACCCACCAAGTACAGGGAGAACATGTTAACTCCATGCACACAGAGGAATCGAACCCAGACCCTGGAGGTGCAAGGCCACGGTGCTAACCGTGTCATTTTTGAATAGAAGAAAAAGGGGAATACTAATACTAAGCAGTTATAAAGATATAACAAGTATATCTGACCAGATCCTTTCTGTACAATCACAGGTCTAAAACAAATGCTTAATGGTTTCAGGAGCAGAGTTTGAAACTGCAAATGGTGTCAATATTTTTTAAAATCTTAAATAAATCAAATATTTGACAGGAAAATATTTATACAATATTTTAAATGAGATTCTCTCATCGGGTTAGTTTACTTATAAAGTAAAGTCCGGTGTTTTTGTTCCCCCAAGTACTCTGATATTATCGACCAGCCCAGCCCCCATGACGTCACGTAAACTGGTTGACGACGCATGATCACGTGGATCGGTATTCACGTAGGAGTTGCGCTTGTTGGGATACGTACTGTCACGTTGCGCACGCGCTCCGTCCGCGTCAAGCTACGGAATTCCGTAGTCAGTATTTTGAAGTGAACAAGTAATGCATTGTGAAGAACAGAGGCACCATGGAAGGTGTTCTTAATAAATGGACCAATTATATAAGTGGTACGTAGTAGTTTATTTTGAACTAATGTAAAAAAAAATGTAAAATAAAAAAACCGTACGCGATGTTTTATTGTGTTTTATTGAGTTGCGAGTTTATCTCGGGACAGTGAGAGACAGAAGCACAGGAGCTGAGGTGGACTGTGGGCTTGGCCGTGCCAACATCTCTCAGTCTGATATACACTACACGAACAACTGGGCTTTGTTTGATTTCTCTTATCTTATTCCACTTTATTGTTGTTGCTTCACAATTGTAGCTTCGGCTGTACGTTAATGGTACGCTCTGTCATCTGAATAGGAGGTGTGTTTTGTTTTCAGTGGACATTTGCTAGCTACAGCAGGCTAACGAGCTAGCCAGGAAACTTTACAAGGCTTAGTGCTTAACAAAGTCCCTAACTCTGGCCACGAGATACTTACTATGTTGTGACCACAACTTAATTACCTCATAGCATTTAGCCTCTTGTAAACTACATACAAATTTAAGTTGACTTTGTTTCTAACTGTTAGTATACAGTAGAAAGAGCTTTCAGAAAGAAAATGCAATGGGAAATACCTTTATTTACTCCCTGACACTGACACAACTCCAAAACCACAACATAGTATCTGGTGGCCATGCTTTGTACTATGTTGTTTCCATGCCTTAGTAAATTTCGGCCACAACATAGTATCTCATTCCCACGCCATGGTATCCCATAGTCGCCATAGTGCATAATAGTATTTGTCATTTCTAGGTTGGCAGCCACGCTGGTTTGTATTAGCTGGAGGAACTCTTTCATATTACGATTCCCAAGAAGATGCCTGGAAAGGATGCAAGGGCAGCATCAAGATTTCCGTATGTGAAATACAAGGTAATGCGTGATGATCAATGCCTGTTTTATTTTGGTTTGCATCTTTGCATTGTCATTCTTTTGTGATGTCATTGCTGTCATATTTTATTTGCACATACACCCTTTACAGTGCACCAATCGGATTCTACAAGAGTCGATCTGACCATACCAGGAGAGCAATACTTCTACCTCAGGGCCATCAATGCAGCAGAAAGACAAAAATGGCTGGTAGCTTTGGGAACAGCCAAAGCATGTCTGACAGACAGCCGGACCAAGAAAGAGAAGGGTAAGACATAAAGCTGTCTAAATATCTTAATCTTTACCTCCTGGTTTCATACACCCTCCTCTTTCTCTTCTTCATTCAGTTTAATAAAAGATTTTCACAATTTTGATTGTGTAACGCTGCTTTGCAACAATGACAATTGTTAAAAGCGCCATACAAATAAAATTTAATTAAATTTAATCTTCAGTCATACTGTGACCAAGCGGCTGAAAGTACAGTATAACAGGGAACGTCTTTAAAATTGTTTATCTTTGGCAGATGAACACAGATGGTCCCTGACTTAAACAACTAAACAACCGATACTCTACAGTTTTTTGACTATTGTCCGAGAAATTTTTGTCCATGTCGCTGCATCCTCCTTATCTTTCAGCAATTAATGACATTTTTCCGACCCAGTCAGCTGTATACGTTAATAATGAGTACCCATGGAAGCATTCTGTTTTTTTATTTCCGGTACAGTATTTAATAAATTATGTGACATGTTCAACACTTTATTATAAAGTAGGCATGGTGTTAGATGATTTTACCCAGCTATAGGTTCTAAACAGTTTGTTTATTTATACTGTGATGTTCAGTAGGTCAGGTATACTGCATTAAATGATTGCTTGACTTACAGTATATGTTCAAGTCGGAGACCATGAGTATAGTAAAACTATGATTATACTTGACAGACTGTATCCATTTAAAGATTGTCCAGACAATGTTTTGATTTAATGTATTTATCTCTCTTTATTTTTAGAAATACAGGAAAACACAGTCGCACTGAAAACCAAGATGTCTGAACTGAGGTTATACTGTGACCTTCTCCTTGAACAGGTGAACAAACTCAAGGATAGTCCATTGGTTGAGGCAGCAGCTGGCTCTGGAGAGGTGAGTCTGTATTTGTCATGGGATTAATCAAGACAGAGGATTAAATTCACATGGTATTTACAGGAGATGGGGGTGGGGGGGATCTGTTCATTAATGAATCGCAATTCAAAAGACGTTTTTTCAGTTTGATTGGCCATAACCGGGGATCGGCCAATCAAATCAGGGGTTGACTGTTGATTTCCATTTCTGGTATCTGTAATTATTAGTAAAATATACAGATGGATATTAAATGTTCAAATCCATTTGCCTGCCTATGTATTTGTGAAACATCATATTAGATGTTTTTGTGTGTGTGTGTGCTCGTGTGTGTGTGTGTGTGTGTGTGTGTGTGTGTGTGTGCTCAGGCAGGGAATGAAACAGGTAAACTGGTGAAGTCCACATGCGCCACGTTTCTAAAGACATTGGAGGAGTGCATGCAGATAGCCAGTCGCACATTCCCTCCGGACCTGCAGAACCTCAGCCCGCTAGATACACCTCCTGTTGCTGCTATTAAAGCTCACAAGGTGTCAAGTTTGTACAACTTGTACAAAATGTATTGTTGCTGTATTTTACTGAGCCACTAATTGTTTTCAGTTCTACACTGCCTTGTCATTTTTTGATTTTTTTTGTTTTCAAACCTTGATCACTCTGATTTAGACTCTGTAGTCTGACCAAATAGGTGTGAAAGTGCATGAATGAATTGTCGTTTAACAATTAATTTACTTGTGTGAAAATGGTCTCTGTTCTGGATTCCCTTTTTTTTTCAGGTCAAAACTTCAAACCAAAGAAGTCACCATTTGGAAGAAAAGTAAGATTAGTTTCTTTTGCAAATACATGTATGCATTCTTTTGTGTTGTGAATGTATTTGCTTATTTGTCTTTTATATAATTTATTATAAAGACAAGTGAGGTATTTGATCTAGCAAAACACAATTGACCTATTTGAGTGTGTCCAAAGTTAGATCAGGGTCTTGTTACATTTAAATGATTGGGTTGGGCTGTCTAGTATCACTGTATGGTTAGATGGAGAGCAGACAGCTACTTGGAAATATTATCAGCAATCTTATTGTCTGTCTTATTTGCAGACAGAAGCACTCAGTAAATAGCTCATCTGTTGCATTAGTATCTGAGAGAGTGAAGCTGGGACCAGACAGAAAGCCCCCTGAATTACTTCCAGACAACATACCAGAATCTTCAAAAGGTAAACCACACAGTCTGTAGTCATACATCATCATCCTGGAAATCCACTTTCTTATTTTAAAGGTGCAGTTTGTACAGTTTTTGGAAGTGTTTCTGGACATCTAATAATCACATCACACTGCCTGACAAAAAAGTCTCACACTCTGTTGATTTCATTTAACCACATTTAGCTTTGATTTGATTCCCCCAATCCCCGATTTTCTTATTAAATCATAGCCAATCTCTATTAGGGCACTCTCCCATCAAGGTGATGACTACCAACCAGGCCGTCACATGCTTCCTATAGGACACTTGCCACACCCGTTGGGGACACCACTCGGTGGAAAGCGCCATGTGTCCCTTCTGCTTGCGTGAGCTTACAGATGACCGATTTTGTGTAGATCACACATAAGCACCGTGTTTGGCACAACAGAAACTCATTTGCTCTGTAATCCGGTTGTCATGAGTTTGAATCTCACTACAGCTATCTGTCCTATCTGTAGTGGGAATCAAGCTCACGACAACTGGATTACAGAGCAAATGAGTTTGTGTTGGAGGAAGCACTTGATGGCCTTCGCCCTCCATGTTGAAATAAAAATTTTTAGTTGGATTTTATTTGCACAAAACAAAAAAAATTTGACCAGTAAACTGGAAAAAGTACTGCAACCATGTAAATGTAAAAGTTATGTAATAACCCATGTTTTATTATATACACATAATTGAATTTTTCATTAAATGTAAAATGTCACAAAAAAAATTGTATGCTGTCAGTCATAGTTCTCAGACAAAGAAAATCAGTTAAAAGAAAACTGAATCGACCAAGAAAATTACAATCAGTTCATCTCTACTAACAGGTGGTTACTATTAAACATAGCTGTGATTTCTATCCGTTTTTACAACATAAGTGATCTCAAGTCACTTTTTTTCTGACCATGTTGGTTGATGGTTCAGGACTATCCTTCCAGATTTAATGCTCTGGACAGTCCATAACCCAATTTGAGTATTTCGAATTGCTTTTTTTGCTTAATGCCGTGAATAATCTGACCCTTCTGAAATGACCAAGCTGTATATGTTTTCAAAGATAGTATATTATTTGTAATTTGCAAACCTTTCTGGTGACCATTTACATTTTTAATGGCCAGAGAGTAGGTTTCACCCAAGCTGCAGCAAAGATGCTTAACTGCATTTTTCCTAATGAAACCCAGTTCAGGCTGATTCTTAAAAGCCATGCATTGTGTGGTTTCATTTGACGTACTGTGCTCACACTGGGCAATTCGGTCAATTCAGGCAGATCAGCGAGTGAAAGGAATGTAAATCTTTTCATTGTAATTACAACTGGCTTCACCAGAGAGCTTTATAAAACCACTCTTTTAGTGTGGATGCATAATAAATGTCTCGTGCTTTGCTACTGTCATGTTTTACAGAGGAGAGACTAATCGAGGAAGGATGTGAAGACCAGATGGAGGTTCCGAGTGCGACTAACTCTAATCTTCACAAACCTGCTGAGGCTGATCTTCCCACAGGGGACGCAGGAGCAGACGTGCACCCAGAAGTAACTCCCGAATTAGAAATACAACAAGAACAGCAGCCTATCCCTAAGCAAAGCCAAGAGGATGGTGCAGAATTGCATAAGCTTGAGTCAGAGGGTAAAAAAGAAAAGGAAGATCAGGTGGAAACATTCTTCAGTAGTATGAGCCACAGGTATGAGGAGCCTCTGGCTCTGTGATCTATTAATCATGAAACTGACGCATTACCTTTTGTGTGTGTAACTTCAAATCTAGGTTACAAAACATATCATACACATCATATTTCTTTGTAGCAATAACTGCATTTTGAAATAATTTTAATGTACCTAGGCATTAGACTTCCAATCATTTAGTTATAACGAATCGTATCATGATGAATATCAAAGAGTATGTACTTACACACTACTATTGATTAAATAGTGTTCTTTTAAGCATTAACTCAGAACCAGAGTCAGTGAGACTTGCAGTGACCTGATTGTTGAACAGACGTATAAAATGCAATAATTATAAAACGTGACGTTTGCAAAGGAATAATGCAAAAAACAAACGTGGTTTCTAACACAACTGATTTCAGGAATCCTCTTGTAGCACTTGGTTTTGTTGAGTTTTTTACTACTTCACTTTTTTTCCTACCTCTTTGTGCAATAAAAAAAAAATCATCAGTAAAGTACACATTAAAACTCCTACATGCGTTCGAAATGCAGAGAAACACAGCTTTTCAGTATTTCCTGTATACATGTGTGAAGATGTAAAATCCAAATCCATTACCTCAGCATATACTTTAACTTGCTCATAAGTGAGTAATTCAAACCAGCAGTGTGGATTCCTCAGCATTCCTTCGATTTAAGACTCATATGAATACAAACAATGCATATTTATTTCCCTTAAGTTTTGATGATGTGTTTTGTGTTGTTTCATGTTTGGTTGTGTTCATGTTTTCTTTGTTAATCATGTTCATCAAATAAACGACTGTTAAACTGGAGTTCATGGTAATACATCGTCATTTTCTAAATGTGTGTGGCATTCCTTTTGTAGATTTAGTGATATAAGACTGGAGGACGACAGTGGTATCCCCACACGAGCCTTTTTGGACTCTTGCTATGCTATAGTGCCAGTATTAGGTAGGACATTCTCTCCTTTCACTCTCTTTCTCTCCATCAATACCATTTCCTTCTTACGATTAAAGGCCATTACTTCTTGTGGGGCTTGCTTGCCTTTTCTTTTTTTTTCCAACCTGCATATCCTCTCCATTCCCAGACTAGTACCTGTGGCATCACTCGCTCTGTTGGTTGGGGGATAGTGCATGTTTAATTTTTTATTTTTTTTTACTCGTTATTTAATTTATACAGTGTTGTAGATGGTCTGGTGATTGTTTATGCTGTATAGTGGGCTTGTCAGTGAATTCAGTTCTTCACATGAAGGTGGCTTTCTGATCAACCAGTCAGCAGACTTCTGCAGCTTGCCATGACCTGTTCCTTTGCTATAACAATGGGTCCATTCCTTGCCTGTCCAGTTGTGGGAGCACGTTCACTATTTAGAAGTTCACTTCTATTTAGAAGTCTGATGTGCTAAATACTCAACGACACAATGACTTTTTTTCCCTCAGACAAGCTGGGACCAACAGTCTTCGCTCCAGTTAAAATAGATTTTGTGGGCAACATTAAGGTGAGTGTGAACATCCAGCAAACACATAGTGTTTAAGGGAATTCCACTTGTTTCCCCTTATTTGACTAACCACTAATAAGTGAGCTCTGCTTGGGATGTTGTATGTGTAGAGACGTTTGTTTTCACGTGTAGCTCGGAGGATTGGCTACACTAAATTAATTTCAATTAAATTTTATTTGTATTTCGCTTTTAACAATTGTCATTGTCGCAGAGCAGCTAAGAAAAATTAAAAGAAAATTATGGAAATTTGTATAAAATGTGAACAATGTGTATGAATCAAATGATCAGATTGTCCCTGATGAGCAAGCCGAGGGTGACGGTGGCAAGGAAAAACTCCCTGAGATGGCCGTACAAAAAAACCTTGAGAGGAACCGGACTCAACAGAGAACCCATCCTCATTTGGGTGATAACGGATAGCAGGGATCATTTTGCAGTCATACTGCGTGTTAGGCGGCTGGAAGTTCAATTCAACAGTTGATGTCTTTAAGTTAATGTGGAGTCCAGTTCATGATTGGAGGCTCAGGTAGACTGTAGGAAATTCCAGTCCTGAAACTTTTGAGCAATTGCAGTCACAAGTCCTCAGAGAACAGCTGTCTGCATCAGCCGAGGCAAGGACCGTCTTCAAGGTAAAATGGAACTATCCCCAGTCACCACACGCATCCCAAGCATTACAGGGCATCCATGCAACGAGATCTCCAACCAGGAGTGGGGCACCAGGACAAGTCAGAAAGGTCCAGGTCTGGATCCCTGGCAGCTCGGGAGAGGCATATGTAGGCAGACGGATAGGGATGGAAAGAGAGAGGGAGAGAAGACGAGAGCAGAGAGGAGAAGGGAGAGAACACAGTTGGGTATGGTCACAGTCATGTTATGTATAAGTTGAATGCATATTTAAGTGCAGAGTCCAAGCAGACTCCGACAGGACTGACTATGACCGCATAACTAAAAGGGAGCCAGAAGGAAACACAGACATGAGGTAAAGCAACCAATCACTTCACCAACAACAAACCTGAGTGATCAATGAGAGTGGGGAAGACAGCATATAAACTAGTCTCAGTACATTTTAGTCCTTTAGTGTGTTCCTCCCCAAATAAGTGTGATCTTGTAAGTTCCAGTTTCAGGGCAGTAATGATCTGATAGTTATACTGGATATCTGTGGGTATGGGCCAGGGGTAGCTCAGTGGTTAAGGTCTTGGACTACGGTTTGGAAGATCCCAGGTTCAAACCCCACGACCACCAAGTTGCCACTGTTGGGCCCTTGAGCAAGGCCCTTAACCCTCAACTGCTCAGATGTGTAATGAGATAAAAATGTAAGTCGCTCTGGATAAGAGCATCTGCCAAAATGCCTAAATGTAAATATCTGTTGGATGTCCCCCTAAACACCATAATTCTTCATATATGCTTATTTCATAAATCTTCCACCCATATCTTTTCTGCTTGAATAAATTAGTGGTGGAGATAAAACTATTGTTCCTACAGTATTTTTACTACAAGACATTTTCCCTTCTTTTTAAAAACGTAGTACTGTATTATGTATGAGCATCTAGTACAGTGTCAATGTTTCCATGAACATGGATGAAAGTGGAATTCCTCTGTACCATCTTCTTTTCAATTACTTCAACAGAGTAATATCTTTCATCAAGTATAGACTGGAAAAAACAAAATGATCTTAATGCAGTGAGATTTGTTTTTATCTTTTTGTCCGTATTACAATTTAAATCCAATGTTTACAACTTCGAAATGTCTTCCTTGTATATGCCATAGACAAAGCTCTGTATAAACTGTTTCTTTTACTACTTTTAACACATCACCACAATAGTGACCAGGACAGTTGGGCACATAATAATTTGTTATGGCCACTAGGTGGTCTCAACGCAGTGATTATGTTTTATTAAAGTTTGTTTATCATTGCCTCCATTAAAGCAATGAGATTTTTGGACTATATAATGTTCATTTAAATGTTATAGTCTGCTTCAGAAAGAAAAAAATATTTTTAACAACATAATGGTACAGGACAAATGATATTAATGCCTGAATTAATACCATAATTATACCATACCACTACCACTACCAGTCAAAAGTTTGGACATCAGTCTTTCCTGATTTTTATTTCTTTCTAAAGCAATAACGGCTCTAATCTGAGCTGCTGTTAATTGGTGATTTTTGAGGCCGGTAACTCTAAATGAACTTCTCTTGCAGCAGAGGTAATGGTCTTCATTAGACCCAGCTTCATCATGGTGCTTGATGGGTTTTGACAATAATGTTATTGCAAGGACTATTTCAGAACATCTGACATTCGTGTCTTAAAATAACAACTGACTGTTGTTGTTGTTGTTGTTATTTAATTAAATAAAACTATTCATGTTATTTCGTAGTTTTGAAAAAAAAAATCCAGTTTTGTTTTACAATGTAAAAAATAAATCCAAACTTGTGTCCAAACTTTTGATTGGTACTGTTCTTGTTTCAGCACCTGCTAGCGGGCAAAGTATACTGTATGATTTTTTTTATTATTATTATTTTTTTTTTTTCATTTTGGATGTCATATCTCTTAGAAAGTGCAGCAGAAGTTACAGTCAGACCCAGGCAACTTCCCCACTCTGCAGAGTATTGTGCTCCACGAAGTGCAGATGGAAGTGGCACAGGTTCGGAACTCGGCCACCGAGGCGCTGCTGTGGCTCAAACGAGGATTAAAATTTCTCAAAGAGTTCCTCTCCGAGGTGAATACTGGAGAGCAGGACATCCATGCAGCTTTGAGTAAGTGCCAGGACTAGTTGCAAAGCCAGGTGCATTGTTCAAACTAAAGGAGCTTAGTCAGCATTGTATCTCTTTTTACAGGCACCGATATTAGAATTACTGCTCTGTTAGGAGAGATATACAGATGAGTTGGGGGAAAAACAGCTTCAGTGCACCTTGCCAGAGATTTACACATTTCTGGAACTGTACAGGACACATGAATACCACTCAACTAGATAATACTCTGTGTCTGGGTTTGGATGATGTAGAGCGATGTCTGTCTAAACCCATCACTCCAGATTTTCCCACAGGTCTTCAGTTGGGTTGAGATCAGATGACTGCAAAAACCATAGCATATAATTTTTGTACTGGGCTCCCAAGCTCTGTGGATAGGGATTATGTCATACTGGCTGCGGCTACTTCTATCAGGATAGAAACGTTAAAGATGAAAAGGTGATCAGTCAAAATAACTTTGGTTAAAAGACGGTGTTGATTCACATTGAACATTCCCACATGTGGACATGTGGCCCCAAACCATGCAGCGGAAAGCTTGGCAGCTACCGACTCCTGTAATTTTTATGCTACAGTTTCTACTGTATAACATTTCTTTTATCTTTTATTCCATCGTTTATATTTCTATTGTACATGCAGTTTAAGGCTTATTGTGGTACTAATGACTGGAAACTGTAAACTTTTACAGACAATGCCTATGGAAGGACGCTCCGCCAGTATCACGGGTGGGTGGTGCGTGGAGTCTTTGCCGTAAGTCTTACAGGTTACATTTAGCTTTTTAACCTTTATTTATAATTTTTTTTCCTCATACATATCCTCAAACCTCACCCCTGACTGGATTGCGTGTGGTTACAGCTGGCTCTGAGGGCTGCTCCTTCCTATGGTGGATTCATGGCAGCACTGGCATGTCATGAGGGAGATGAGCTGAAGGAGGATTTTATGTCAGGGATGCACCGCGACCTTGCCATCTACCTACCAGCCATGGAGAAGCAGCTGGCCATCCTAGATGCTCTGTATGAGGAGTACGGCCTAGAGTCAGACGAAGTGGTGTGAGACATTCACAGACCCTCACAGATACAGGCAGAGCTCATCCTCTAGCTGCAGTGAGAGTACTGTAGTGTGTGAGTTCCTGATTAAGGGATACTGATGCTGCTGAAGGTCTGTATGCAGCAGAGCAAGCACTGTAGCAGCACTGGATGTCGGTAGCTACCATTAGTGCTATGAAGGTGCAGTCACCTACATTCTCAATAAGGGGCCAAAAATGTACATTTTATAGAGTGTGAAGGTTTTTTTCAGGGAGCACTTTTTTTTTTGTCTTTTTTTCTTTTTTTTGGTAGGTGGCAGGGTGGATTTGGTGGCGTTTGGCAACTGAGTAATTTTCATGCCATTACATGAATCAAAAAAGAGATCTTACAATGTAGGTTTTTATGTATTAACATACACATCTGTGGAAAGTATGCAAAGGTGTCAGTAGGTAAGCAAGCCACAGAATTTGCATTTGCGCACTGCATGTCATGCCTCCTTATTTTTCCTCTTCGTATATTAGATAACCCTTTGGTAGCATTGATAGACAGTTAGAAATGAATCCAATGTCATAGGCAAGCTCAAATGAAATGTTTGTTTGGGTTGAGTGGATTCTAAAAGAGCCCTGACATTTGTATTACTCATGTACTCATGTGGACAACGTAATTGTGCACAATTCCTAGGCTGAGCAATTTAACTGAAATAATTTATAGCTTCGAAGGACCAGATCATAAAATGAAGGGAAACACTTTGTATTCAGCACGCTTCATATTTTTTTATTTATAAAAGCCAAATTTGTACATTTTTCTAATAATTGTATTTATTAAATTATTTACACATCGAATAATTATAAGAATAGATCACGCTAACTTATTAATGTAGCCAAATGATCAATACTTAACCGTGCATGTTGTGTTGCATGGGTTGTGTTAATTTTTATGTTAAATGAACATCAATCAAAACTCATTATAAGTTACACTTGACACAAATCCCTGTTATGGCTGTACAAAGCCATGTTAAATACTCTACTAGATGCAGAATTTTTAGGAATACACTAATGATCCAAAATGCAGATTGTACCTATTATTGATGACTTTCACATCATTAAAGTGTTTTGGAAAGAAATATCTCACTTACACCCACACACACAATAAGAACTGCTCCATGCTTTAGGGTCTCTTTGGCGCTGAGCAGCATTTTATATTCTCAGCTTCCAGGTGTCATCTGTGCACTACACACATTAGACAGGATAAGATTTATTTTAAATAGCTTTAAATATTTTTAGATAATATAAATGAGAATAGGTGACATCCTTATCTCGTCTAGGCTACTCTAGAACTGTAATATCTACCTTTATGCCACCTGTGCTATTCACTGATGGTAACTTATGTTCTATGCACTTTGCCTCTATTCTCATGGTGTTGAGAGAAGGAAGGCTGGCTGTGTATAATCTTAATGTGTGTGGGTATATGTATGTGAATAAACACACGCAAAAAAAACAGTCAAATCAGTCAAAGCTAAAGAATGTGATGCAGTGCATCTGACTTTGCTTTCATCTGTAATGACATTTCTAATGAATGATTCTATTTCAAACAACTTGTGTCTCCCTGTCAGTTGTTTATATTCATGTGTTTAGTTCGTCTTCACTGAACATGCAAGCATCGATGGATGAATGTCTCTACACTATTTACAAGGGCACTAGGTAAGGTGTTATACTCAGTAATGTGTAGAAAGTGAACAGAAGCCCGCTGAGATTTGTCCCAGCTGGAAGATGACGGATTTGACTGAAAATACAAGGATGAAATGTGGGGTCTATGTAAACTGAGATTAATCAATGTTATTGTAGGTAAGTAAGTAAAAAAATATTATGAGAAATTAAATGTTAAAAGTAATGTTAAATAATGTGTTTGTTTGTAGAGAAACATCTCATTCAATTTGGGTTTTTTTTTCAGTTTAGTTCTGCATGACACCACCTGGCTATGAAGGAATATCGGTTATTTCCACAGGTGTGTCTTATTCTATTGTGAACAATAGGTGTGTTATTAAAACAGAGCCCAATTTTAGTCCAAGCCTGATTTTTTTTTTTTCAATCACTCGGCCATAGCAATTTGCAACAGGCTTTCCCAGCTCACCACGCATATCTGAAATTTCCCAGATCAAGCTAACTGAAACCTAATAAACCAGCTATATTCCATCATATCTTCTTGTTATTTTGGCGGCACAGTGGGGCAACCACTTGTTGCTATCTTAGTTCATAGGCTAGTTTATAGATCTCCCTCGACCTTGACTGCATTTATACATTTTAATTAGAAGCACTTACATTTTCAAATGAAATGACAGCAATATCAATATGCAGTAATGTCACCTAAAATCATGTGTGAAGATAGTATCATTTAAAAAAAATCTTATTATGCTCAATTAATGCTGCAACATGGGTCTGTGCAATTATTTAATTGCAAAAGGCAAATAAATACAGTTAATGTACATATTTATGTACAGTTTGACAATAATTTAAATATTTTCTTTTTTTAAATAATAAATATTGGTAAACAATACATATTTTGGTAAATGAAATCATTTCTGATTTCTGCCACTACAAAAAATCTTTTTTTGTATTATATCTCCAGAGGTGGAAAGAGTAATGAAATTTTGTACTCTAGTACAAGTACTGTTACTTCAGTGAAATTTTACTGAAGTACAAGTAAAGTTACCATTATAAAAATCTACTCAAGTAAAAGTAAAAAGTTTAGAAGTTACTGAGTTACATTTTTTAACAGCGGGTGAGATGGGGGATTCTAGTGTAGTTCAAAAAAGACAAGCGGATATAAATCTCAGACTAGTTGTTTTGAATTGAAGGAACACCTTTGCATAATAAAGCTGTTGCCTTTCTTGTGCTTGAAATCCAAGTGGTCGTATGGTCGTAAGTATGATCTTGCGCTCTGTGGTGGATAGCCGAGGGAAAAAAGAGTTTAGAGCCAAGAATAATGTTCATGACAAAACCTTTATTGGTCTCTTTCAGCGTCACAAAATTATAATACAAAACATAAAGTAAAAGTAAAAGAACAGAGCGTTTCGGGGGTGAAAAGCACACCTGAGCTCCTACTCCGTTCTCTTCTTCTCACACACACACCTCCACAGTGCATACACTGGGGGAGGAGTGGCAACTCTTAAAAGGGCAACATACATACGTACATATATACATACATAGATAGATAGATAGTTAGTTAGTTAGTTAGTTAGTTAGTTACAATGGCCAGGGATTTGCTTCATAAGAATTTGATGGCAATTCACTTTCAATCAGATGGCAATCAATCAATCAGTGCAGTGGTTTCCAGCGTGCAATTTCTTTCCTTTCCCGTTGCATTATTTTTTATTATTTTTTATTTTCATTCATTTATTTTTTACTCAGTAGTGAGTATGATTTAAAATGTAGTGAAGTACAATACTTCAAACAAAACATACTTACGTAAAAGTAAAATTACAGATTTTAAAAACTACTTTAAAAAGTACAAGTACACAAAAAAACTACTCAATTACAGTAATGCGAGTAAATGTAATTCGTTACTTTCCACCTCTGCATATCTCTTTGTGATCAACTCTACCAGATCAGAAACAGTTGTATATAGGATTTAGGAACAGACAGACAGGCACAAACGAGCATTAAAACATTATTCTAACTTGTCAAAAAAGTAATAAAAAATTAAATTTTTATAAAAATTGCAATATGAACTCCACATGCTCACTTATAAATATTGTGTGTGTGCGTGTTTGCACACCATGTAGCTGTGATACACAGTCCTTCTATGTCTAAATGTGGTTGCCAGGACACACAACATAAACAAAAGGCAAAAATAATCCCCAGTCTCAATAATAGCCTCTAAGAATAAAGGATTTGTTTTTGCATCTAGTGAGACATACAGTGAGCTGGAAAGAGACAAGTAACTGCTGGTTACAGTGTTGCAGGAGGGATTATCACTTTTCTGACTCTGACATTGTGTTGCAGATTGAATTATTATGGGGAGACTCTCATTCCCTATGCTAAGCTCTTAAATATAGCTCTACTGTGACTAAATTTACTGTCGCCGTAAGACAAAAATAGCATGGACCCCACTGCTGGCCTGAAGGTACCCACATTACATTCCATACACAGTGGAAACACTTTTACTATGTGACCTTATTTTGCTCTGCTGGAATTCTCGAGTGTCCATGTGTAAAGGCGAGTGCGGAAACTTTGCAGGGAATGAGCGTATGAGATCGGACTGTTGACTGGGCTCTAAGAACAATCAAAATCGAAGCCTTCATTTTCCATCAATCCATCAGCTTGTCAGGGTAAAATATTTCTATAGCCTTATATATTCTAGTGACCTTTGTTAAAACCGTTATCCACATGATGAAGTGGAGGAGCAAGAGTTATTCAAGGTCACTGACCTCTGAGACAAATGGAAAAAAAAAATCATGTGAGGTAATGTAACCTAGCTAAAACTCTTATAACTCATAAAACAGCCGGGCTTAGCCATGCTTGGTTTCCTGAATACCCTCATATGATCTGACTGATAATGTGAATGACTGTCTACGTGTTACTTTTGGCATGGACCGTGTTGGCCTTGATGCATCTGTGTTAAAGTTGGATTTTACAGAGGCTAGTCTCCAGGGTTATATTTCTTGGTTTACCTGTTGGTAAAAGGTGTAAGGGTTTCTTTTGTAAATCTGCTAACTGGTTAATTAGGTAAAATAGCTAAAGATATCCCAAATAGCCTAAAATGCAAAATTCATATTTGTAGGAGGTATTTAAAAACATTTGTGTAACATACACTAATCAGTCATAATATTTAAAACCATTAACATTTAATCCAACTAAGGTTTGGGTTCTCCTCATGCCATCAGGGCAGCTCTACTACAAGCAAGCAGTAGAGCTGCCCTGGGGTGTGGCTCTGCTTCTAGGGGTATCCTGTGGTGTCTGGCACCAGGACCTTGGCAGCAGATCCTTTGGGTGCTTTGAGTTGCAGGGTGGGGCCTCAGTGGACCAGACTTGTTTGTCCAGTGCATTCCATGGGTGCTTGGTCGGATTGGGATCTGGGGAGTTTAGGGGGCGGGTTGTGCTTTTTCTGTGGGATCAGACAGACTTTGATCCCCATGGGCAAAGGTGAGCCTTGGGTACCCATGATCTTGTCAGCAGTTTCCTGGAAGTTGGTGATCAGTGTTGTTCAGTTCACCTGGCAGTGGTGTTGATGTTATGGCTGATCAGTATACATTGCATGAAGGATTGGTTGCTTGCAGTAAGGATTCCACTTAATATAAAATTCAGGAAGAAATTCTCAGACTGAGATATTTTAAAGCTCTACATTGTAATAAATAATATGACAATAATATACTGTATATTAAATGACAAAATGGGCCCATCGGAATTGATAACTTTTTCCAACAGATGTAACACCTACTCATGTCACTACTTAATTGATTAGAAAGTTGTAACCTCTGGGTTAATTTAGATGTTTTATTGTTTGTGTGTGTGTGTGTGTGTGTGTGTGACAGGGTGTCCTCTGCCAGGCCACTGCACCTTGCATACCTGCAATTCCCTACAATAGGTCAGGGCTTTTCACTGGGCCTGAGCTGACAGCTGGCCCTGTGTGTTTCCTGTCTGTGGGGCCCCACCACTGAAACGCAATACCCTTCCTCTTGCATGCACCAAAATAATCTATCTCTTCAAGGCAGAGGTGACAGCTGCCTTCCCCTTATTTAATTTCCCAGCCTGTACCTGCTCATCCCTATATTTCCATTGTGTCTTTAGCATTTGTAGCTATAACAAATAATAACCAGCATCATAACACATTTCACTTTTTAATTTTTACTCTGATCATACATTAAGACATAATCTAAGTTACTTAAAAGCTTGTGTAAGCTCTAACCCACCCTGTCTGGAGGCAAATTACTCTGATGTAATTATAACTAAAGAGATATGCCTATATAATACAGTTATGATGGAGTCTCAAAAATGCCAGACACACGTTTTGACAAGCAAGTTGAAAGGAATTCATGACTCGGGTGTTATTAAGCTAAAGGTATGTGGCATTGTTGTTCTTGGGGTGCTGCTGACTGTTCTCTATTGCACCTCTGGCAAAGTTGCTTAAATGATTTAAGTCTGCACACAACCTGTCCCGACACACACCTGCAACCAGCACAGGGGCAAGTAGCCATTCACAGAAGAGATATCTCAAACCTTTTCTTTATGTCTTACAACATCTAGATTTTAATAACAATTTTATGCATAGGTTCATTTACCTACTATTTTTCTACTTCATCTCCTCTTGGATCCCAAGAAGGAATATTTCAAGCAATGATATGATCTCATTCCTGCAGATACTGTGTCTGATCTGTTGGTTTCCAACCAGTGGGACATGCTCTACCAGGAACACCATCTTGGTCCTTTAATTTTTGAGGACTCGGACTCTACTTGTAGCTTCTTCCAAGTGATATAAACTCTAAGTTCTTCATGTTTACATTTATGGCATTTGGCAGACTTTATCCAGAGTAAATTACAGACATTGTAGTTGAGGGTTTACTTGTCAAAGGGCAAGCAGGGCAGCTTGGTGGTGCTGGGGTTTGAACTGAACCTTCTGATCAGTATACCAATTAACCAACTGCCTATCATAAAATAATTAATCAACCCTTCAATAAGATCTCATTTCTCACACTGCTTTGCTACACACACTAATAAACTTGCTAAGTTACCTTTGATCAACAGCTTTTGTAATCAAGGTTTGGTTGCAATCTGAGCTTTGGCTGAACAGACTATTCACTTTATTAGATTCTTGCTCTCGTTTTCTATTGATCATGAATAAAGGGTCCTTAAATAATGTTTGCCCTACCATCTGGAGAACGAGATCAAAGCTCGATAATGCCATAGCTATTCGTCTAGTGGAGCAAAACTGGCTGTACTATTAACATGTAAGTCATTTAGCAGATGCCCTTATCCAGAGTAACTTACAAGCTTTGCTGATATCTTCCCTGGTCAGTAGCTGTCCCTTGATATGGGAGAGCCTTAAGACAGGTAAGAATTTGCAATGACTAAATTAGGGAATAAAATTAAACTTACTTAATCTACTCTAGTCACTCTGGTCTAATCTAGTCATTGTCTCTCTTCTGACTTGAAGCGAAGGTCCCAATCTTAACTGGGAGAGAACCATGTGCTTATGGTGCCAAAAGAACATTGCAGGGATTTTACTTCTAACCCTCACATTGGACACCTCTCTGATCTTGGCAGCATGTGCGGCTTTGCCTTACCACTATTAAGGTTTCTAAATGCCATAGTAACCACAGAACCACAGACACAGTGCTGGACTCCCATGCATATGTTTTCTCTTCTGCAAGTGCTTTTGTCATAGCTATTCTGGCTCTCAAAGTTGAATAGAGAGAGACCTCCAAGAGCATTATTCAGAAAGCCACCTTCTTCAACTTGACCACTCCCTGCTTACTGCTGGTATCTGCTAGCATGCCCTAGTGTTACTGCTATGGCAGCTTTCTGGCTAGGTCTTTGCATTTGCCACTACAATAAAAGACCATCAGAGAACATGTTTTTTCAGACTTAATGGGCCTCAGCTATCAATGTTTTAATAAAGTTAGAGGAGACCGATGGCACTGATGACATCGTGTTTAAACAGCAATCTACTTCCATTCTCAGGTATGATTTGGCTTTCATATCTGATTCGATTCGGTTCTTGAGCACGGAATGATTGTGTTTTCACTGTTTGAAATGGGCGAGGCTTGGGGTGAAGTGTTCTTTGAAAAGATCCTGGGGCCGTAATGTAGTATCCTCACAATGAGCTTACAGTAAGTTTGTCTCCTGTGAAATCTCTGGATTAGGAGAGAGACACACCCATTTAAATAGTTTCTTCTCAGAACCCTTACTGTGTCTGAATTTAAGACCAGCTATATCTAACCCATACCTTCCCATCTCATACATCAACTTTCGCCTCCAATGAAGTGAAAGAAGTCCAATTTCTATTTCAAGAGTATTTTCTGTCCAAAATTGTCCATCACATGCTTGCCAAGCTTCTGCTATTAAACCTGACCCTAACCCTTCATGTTGCAGAAGGTCGGCCCACAAGCTGGCTTCAAATTGCTATTAAGGTTGACCCCAAACAGGTTCCATGAGAGTCAGTCACCAGATGTTTGTCTGCTGACAACCACAGGCATGGCTCCAAAGGTAATGCTGTAACTCCCACTAACTCTAATCCAGGCAGGATATGTTTATTTTATTTTATTTTTTTACTTTCAGAGGAACTCATTAGGATTGCTTTTTTATACCTCTCTTCTTAGATCTGTTCATTAAGCATGTCTGTACCAAGGGCATTAAGCTCCTGATAACATCGCCCTGAGGTTCATGAATATAGACAAGCCTCATCACCACAGCAATGTCTTCATTCACAAAGGTGAGAAGGATTATAAATAGGACAGTTTTATTTAACTTTATAAACTTTATTTTAATGGCTGTATCAAACAAGAATTTCATAATAATCCACATTACAGTAGAACAGAATACTCATTGCTGCATTATGTCAACATGCAACAGCACCAGTGGATGCTTACTGAGCAATGATTTCTTTATATATAGTGTAATACATATAACATACATCTTAACATATTTAATATAATCATTGAACAGTCTTTGATATGGTTAATGCACAAACCGTCATACCTTGGCAAAAATATCAGACTATTATTGGAAAAAAACAGTCATCAACTGTGTTATAGCAAGCTTGACCTTCATTGTGAGTGTATACACTGGTAAAAACATGCTGATGCAGGTTCAAGACAATTTATTTTATATACATTATCTCTCTCTAGACCTGAATATTTTATCACTTCCAGAAATCATTAAGTTTGCAGTCTATTTTAGCATATGAAAAAACATACAGTAGTTTTCAATAGTCTGTATAAAAATGGCACAATACAAGAACAGTCATATATGATATGATGCGTTGCATTTTTTTTTTACCAGAAAATGCATGCTATGTATACAGTGTAAGAATTACGACAGAAATGGTCGGTAACTGTTAATTCAGGTTAACTCTAACAGTCCTCAGCCTACTAGATAGCAGCGATAGACTTCCTCTGCCAAAGCTATCTGACAGTGTAGAAAACTTTTCTAACAGTTTGACAGCCATAATTGATTCAGCTACCACCTTACATGAGCAATTTAAAAGTCATGATCCCAAAGGATCAGATTTTTTTTCCTCCATAAAATCTTAAAGCATTTACAACAATACAAACAGGACACATCCGACACTGGCAATTAGATGCAGCTTAAGAACACTGGAATACATAAGCCTTGTTCCACCTGGGGATGGAGATGGACCAGCTCTAATGATGAGATGACTCAGAGAGTTCCTGAGGTAAGAATGATGGTGTCTAGCTAAAAACCTAACCCTGACCTTAACAAGGCAGTAGTCCGAGCACTTCCACATAAGTAACATTATGACCACTAGCTAATTCCTTCTATTGTTTTTTTTTTTTTTTTTTTGGGCCAGTGCTTCTTTGACCTTGCAGCTTCTCTGATGGTTTGCTTGGCTTAGCACCGCAGAAGAGAGCCACTGAACTTTAGTATCACTAAGGTCTAAAACACTGCCAGCTGGTTTTACCCACTCCTTTACTGAGGCACTCCAGCTTGAAGCCTTGTTTCCTGATTTGGTCAAGGCCATAAGGTTTTTATCTGTAACTTTAATGAGTCAGGTGAGTTGTTTGGCCTTAGATATAAGAAGCCTGTTACACCATACTTCAACCAACCCAGCCCGCATGCAAGATGTGGATTGGTTCACGTTGCAATCCTAATACAACACAGCACCCTGGGAAAGAGATGGAGGGGTGGCCCACTAGAAAATGGCCTCCTTGTGGAAAAGTTGTACTTTGAGGTATTGAGTCTAGTCCAGGCTTGCCTTTTTGAAACAGCAGATTCATGGCAAACCATCTAAGCAGAATGTCAAACAGGTGTCCAGCACCACAGAGAGAAGGCTGAACAGAGCAGAGAACAGCATCCTGGTTGAGTCCTTAAGACAGAGAGCAATGGGTCCTGTGCGGTTGCCATGACAGAGCAAAGTGCTCTTTTTCCTATGAAATATGTGGCTTTGCTTTTCTCAGCAGCATTGCAACAAACTAGTATAATATGCATGTTTGTATCCCCCTGTCCCCCCAAATCAACTGTATTTTAATTCTGTTTGTTTGCAGTGCCTTCAGTCTTGTTTCCAGCTGCTTTCACAAGACAATATGGGGCTTCATGTTTTTTTTTCTGGTCTCCTCATGTAAAATACTTGCAGCTTGTGGAGTCAATGAAACAGTCGACGGTGCATTTAAGATGACCATACGATCTGTAGATGTTAATTAACAAAAGAAATTTATTATATTCTGGCATTAGCCAGTGACATTAACTTGAATCATATTACAAAATGCTTAAACTGTATCTTACCCAGGGAGATAAGAGTTGCAGGTTTGATAACCAAAGTCTTTTCCATCACACTCCTCAGCTCCATCGTACCGATAGCCATCACCGCAGTGGGCATGTCTGCACTCTGAGACACACAGGCAGATTTTTTTTTATGCAAGTCACACAGGAGGACGCATCAGTTCCATTTAATGGAAAACAAAATGGTGCCATTTTAAAGACATGCATTCAAATTGCTACTTACTGACACAGCCGTCTGTGACGACCTTGTTTCCGTCATCACACTCCTCTCCATTTTCCACCTGCACAATGCCGTCTCCGCAGAAACCATCCTGATCTGGAGCATGCTCAGTTGACTGAAATGGTGTTAGCTAGCATAAAAGAATAATTTAATGATAAGCATTAAATTAGGATTGGAAATTGTAATTAATAGTTGAATAAATAATAATAATTTTAAAAAGCAATAATCAATTAGTTATTAATTTTTTTTTTCATTTAAGTTGAACCCGAAACAATTAGCTGTGAAAAATTAATAAAGCACACACAGTTTAAACAAACAGAATAAAAGAAAACCAATAATACTATTGAAAATACTGCTCTTGTCCCTGTCTCTCTGTGTCCTCAAATGCTGAAAATACAACCACCCATACTGCACACCACACTGCCTAAACTGCAAGTGCACCCTCTTATGATGTACAAGTTAATAAATAAGCTTTGGAAAAATATTATGCAAAACAAACATTGCAGTATCAGTTATTCATTTCTTTTCTTAATTAATTGATAATTATTCATCATTAATATTCATATTAAACATCAATGTGCTCTTATAATATATTCATAAAGTTAAACTTGTGTCAAATAAATACATGTGTTAAAAATATACAGTATGCAATATATCGTTTAAACAAATAGATACCTGAATTGGCAACCATCCATCAGTGTCCTTGAAATATAGAGTCCTCTGATCTTTACGGAAAGCTAGGGCATTATCAGTGCGTAGACGTTCCAGTTCTTGTTCATTATTCACCACAAAAATCTGCAACACAACCAACAAAACCCACACACTAGAATATGCTGCTGTTGTTTTTTTGCTGTTGTTGTTTTGAAAAGCTACTGACAATCCCTGCTTCTTGAAATACTTTGATCCTTTTAGCTGTCAGACTGCAGACATAAGAGATTGTTCTGTTTTGTGAGGATGTCTGGAAAAACATCTGCATTCAGTGGGTTCAGTCTGGCTGAATAAATTAGAGAGAAGACGCACTGCTTATTGATGTCTCTACTATGAGCAAAACCTTTTCATGACTATCTTTTATGTGGGAGAAAAAGAACACTGGTTTCATTACTGTGTGTACCAATGGGACTAGTTTAAAATTTGGTGACGTTATTTAAAGACTTTTACTGTATTTGAATAGTTTTCAAACTTGCTAGTATACAGTAAGCACACCTGTTACTCTTTTTTTGTTGTTGTTGATGCTTGGCAGGGCATTGCAGTTTAATATATTTTCACAGTATGAAACCTACTCTAAACACGTCATGGTATCACAGTACTAATCAACCATTTAGAAACAAACATTTTTTTTGTTTTTTTTGTTTAAAGGCCAAGCAAAGAAAGCAGGAGAATTACTGAAGTTAAGTTAACATCCATCCAGTGCATTATTAAAGATGGTGCTAAACAGTTACCCTTAAAAAAATAATGTTTTCATGAAAAAAAAGAAGAAGAAAAAAAAACACACACATAAAAATAACCTGATCAGAGTTCATGTAAATGCTTGGTGAAGTTGCATCGTACAAAATCGTTAGTAGCGATCACAGCTATGTAGCTATGTGTATACAGTAAGTGACAGTAAGAGAATTTCCATACACACAATGCTGTTAGAACACACAGGATAGGGGACTACACTGCATAGATAGACTTCCAGATAGCGATGAGTGCATTAGGGTGAGATGGGAAGCACCCATCATGCATAGTGGCCACTGGAGGCAGTGTTACAGTATGTTCTGGTGTTTCTTCAGTTAGTCAGGTCTAGGCTCAGCAAATTCATTTGGCTATAAAATGAAGTCAGGTGACGACCTGAATGCACTGAATTACCGAATGATTACATAAATGGAGTTTTTCTCCTCTGATAGAAGAGGCATATTCCAGGACTCAAACTGTAAGAAGTGCTTCTAGGAGCATGAGGAATCATTTTCACACATAAACTGGTTACCTCTGTGATCAATGCATTGTGTCACAATCAAAGTTAAAGGTAAAAAAAAATGAGAAAAAGATTAAATAATTGTGTGAGACTTTTTATCTGGTTAAATTGTGTAGAACAAACCAAAGAAAAAATCCTTCAGTTGTTCTTCCTTTCTTATAAAGATATTTTAATAACCTTATAGAAAGTCTCGCACATTGTCAGTATTCATCACACTACTTAAATACCTGTACATGCACCTTTATGAAATTATTAACAACCACTCATATGGCAGCAACACAAACTATAGAATCATGCAGTTATACTGTAGGTCAAGGGCCTCACCTGCTTCACCTTAAACATCAGACAAGAGAGAAATATGCTTTTATCGGATGGCTTTTGGTGCCAAACAGGCTGGTTTAAGTATTTCAGAAACTGATCTCCTGGTATTTTAATGCTCAACACAGACTTAACATAGAATTGGGAAAAAGCTTTGAGTGAGCAGCAAGTATCGAGTAAGCACACCACACTGAACGTTAAGGTGGATGAGCAACAACAGCAGAAGAACACATTGAGTTTCACCCTTCAAGAACAAGAATCTGAGGTTATAGTGGCCACAGGCTCTGAAACTAGACATTTGTCTGGATTTTCCAATCTTTAACTCTCTTGTTCCTGTTAACTGAATTAACTGAAGCTCTTGACCTGCATCTGCAAAATTATGTGTATTGCTCTCTTGGCTAGATAGTGGGTGTTTTGTGAAACACAGATGTTCACAGTGAGTTCCCAAAGGGACAAGAACCACTTGTGTAAGCACCTTCATCAGGTAAGAAATACATCGCAAATGAGAGAAATGCATTTTTTTTTTAAAATCACTATTGAGGTGATATTATACTACAACACTATTGGGTCTGATTATACACCATGTTTAATTGTGAGAGCATGACATCATAACAGCCTTAGACAAAGTTTTTTATCTTTAAAAATGATTTGGTTGTTTTTTTTATAGTTTAATTTCTGCAAACAAACACTACACAATACTACATAATTCTCCACATGATGTAGTTTAAAAAAGTGAATTATTATTGTAATTATTATTAGTTATTATTTATACTGTAGATATGTGTAACAATATTTATGGGATTTGTAATCCAAGCTTAAGCGATTGTTATTTGGTATCTCTTTCATTAACACAATGTAGTCTATACCGTTATGATGCTTAGGGTCATGATCTCAGTGAGCTCAGGACCCGAGGTAGTGGACACGCTAAATGGGATGTCATCCCATCAGTGGGCGCAAGCACATGCATACAGACGCCCAATTATACACCACAGGCATTTTGGAAACACCAATCCAGCTCCACCGACACATTCTCTGTGAGAACCTGCAGTACCCAGAGAGAAGCATAAGGAGAACATGCAAACTCCACACACACAGACCCCGACATCACTTTCCACCAAGATACCATTCTGCACAAAGGTAAGTGACTAATTGACACCAATTCTAATTATTGTAATTAATTATGAAATATTGTAATTTTAAAAAACCACAAGCTTACCGCAGGCACTCTAGGGTAGCTGCTCCTAGAGGGCTGGTCAAATGAGCTTGAGGGATTGTTCATGTTCACAAGAGAGTTACAGCCACAATGACCCGGGCTGCCTGGTTGCCCTTTCTCCCCTTTTGGCCCCACCACATACAGCCCTGGAGGACAGAAGAGCAGTCACACTGATTACTGACAAAAGTGGTTATTAAGCTGCATAGGACAATTGACACTTTCAATAATGCCCACTAAATCTTCTTCTAAAGGGTTTATTAATATGAAAAAAAAACTTTCAGCACGGTATAAACATACATTCAGCGGAACAGCAAGTGTTCTGCACACATCTGAACATCTGCACACCTGCTCATCCATGCAGTTATCCATGCAGCTACTATAATTTTTTTTGCATTCTTAAATTTTTTTCTGCTTACTGTTGTTGTAAAGATTGACTATATAAATCACTATTACATCGTCCTCAGATGGTTTCTAACAAAGCATTTCCACTTACTGTTGCTCATTGATTATGTTTCACACCATTCTGTGTTAAAACTACCAGATCATCAGTTATTGAAATACTCAAACCAGCCCATCCGGCTCCAACATCCATGCAGCGTTTAAAGCCACAGAAATCCTTCATATTTCCTATTCTTATGTGTGATGTGGACATTGACTGGAGCTCTTTATCTTCAGGCCAATATCTGCATGATTTTATGCTGCTGCCACATCTCTGTCTAATTACATTAAAAAAAAAAACTTTTTTCTTTGTCACATACACAATCATACACAGTATGATATGCGGTGAAATATAGAAATAACTGTCTGTGACCTGAAATAGAAAGACTCCAATACAATGAAAATATTGCACTAAAGAATACAATTAACCTAAAAGATAAATTGTGTCAATAAAACACATGCAAAAAAATACAAACTTAAAATAGAAATATATAAATTACACAAGAACTAATTGTACAAAATGACAGTGTAAACTGTGAGGTATAAACATATAAAAGTAGAAGTGTAAAAATATAGTGTGTGGGTATGACAGGAGCAGTACGAGATGACGTGTTCACCAAATAACTAAAAATGAGCATGTATAGGTGCCCCTATTAAAGCCAAATTTTGAAAGCTCGTGCAGACACCCACATGTAAACTCACCTTCGTCCTTAAAGTGGACAAGCAGGAAGTCGGCAAAGTGTCATGTTGGTTATGATGCAGAAGTTCTGAAGCATGTAGCATATTAAGCTGTCATTTAAAGAAGGATCTCACCTCGACTAGATAATGGCACTGCGGTGCTAATTTTCTCATTGTCTTCTACAAGGGCTGATTGCTTTGCTTAATTTGTAGAGAAGTTTAAACAAGGTGTCACATAAATTACATAATGTTTATATATCTGTGAGGAACTTGGCCTGTCTCTCTCAGTCAGTTTAAAGACATGATGTCATGCCTCTGGACTCAAGCAGAGCAGATCAGGTTGCTCTGAGGCTAAAATGATCCCTTGGTGTCATTGACTTAAATGTTCTCCTACTCCTTTTGACCCTGTACCCCTGAGATTTGTGTCAGTGTCCAGTTATTTCAAGTTTCCGAAGCAAAAGTCAGTCCTAATTCAAAAATAAAAAATTCTGCCTAGTTTTTATTTCCATATATGAGGCTTCGAGTATGAGAGACCAGATCTCCAGGTACTGTATATGCATCACAGTTATTCCCCTGCCTTGTAGGAAGTATACAACCCTATTGTGAGTCAGCGCACAACTGGAAATCTTATGTGTTTGGGCAAAACACTTACCTGAAGCTGGCAGACCAGGAGGACCTGGATGACCTGGGAGTCCTTGAGGGCCAGCTGGTCCCATTGGCCCTGTGAGACCAGTGTCTCCCTTTGGACCCTAAATCAGACATCAAATAAATCAAAGGCAGTGGCAGCTGGTGCAAATGCTTTTTTTTTTTTTTTTTGGTGGTGGTGGGAGGGGGCGCAAACAAAATTAAAATTAAACTTTTAATAATCGCCTGTAAATAGCCATAAGAAGTGCTGGAAAAGCACCAAGTGGAGTGTAAGCTGGGCCGTGATCACTTGACTGCTGCTTAATTAGAAGATCAGGTCGATCTGTTTTTTTCTTTCTTCATCCGATCGCCTTGCGAAGGGGTATTTTAGCAATAAAATTACAGAATTTCCTCTCGTATTTAGCTAGCTTCCACGTCAATCACTATTCAATACATTAACTAACAATCTGCTGACCGTTAATACAGTAAGACTCGTTGAGAATGGTCCAATCACATGATCCCAAATATTTAAAAACAATATTGAGTCGCTGAGAACAAAAGTGGGAGGGTTCGGGGTGCACAGTGCTGCACCCCAAGGATGTTTTGAAAAAAATCCAATTAGAGCTCAGCCTCAAATCACATGCTTTAAAAAAATTCACGTGCCTACATAGACACTCGTTTGTCCGGCGTCCCCCGTACACGAATACAAATGAACGTAATACAGTTTAGATTTTTTTTTTAATTGTAAATAAATTATATTAAGAAATACAGCCGAATATTGTGACTAAATGACTTTATTTCATTATTAAAATAAATAATTATTATGATAAATAATAC
>JAOVVA010000048.1:24917118-24930386 GCA_028565275.1 Leiocassis micropogon
AAGAAATACAGCCGAATATTGTGACTAAATGACTTTATTTCATTATTAAAATAAATAATTATTATGATAAATAATACCCCAGCGCCCCTTATTGACCGGTCGCCACTGATCAAAGGTTAAAATTCTTGTATAAGGGACAATGAGTCAAACTGTGTTTTCAGAACAAGACAGATGCTGGCGTTATCCGTATCCATGGCGAATTTCTCACCTGTTTGCCTCTTTTCCCTGGTTGCCCAGTGGGTCCTCTGCTTCCTGTCATTCCAGACTCTCCTTTTGGGCCCATTTCACCCTAATAAAAGATCACAGAAATGTATTTACCTAATGTTCACCTAATGTAATGCTTCTAACCAGTATATATTAGCGGGTACGCAGAGGAGAACTAATTTCCTCACCTTCTGGCCAAGCATTCCTGGCAGACCCATTGTGCCCTGAAACACAGCACAGTACACTGTTAGACACCAGAATTCTACATCATCAAATTCCACACCACCATCAGTCTCACCTTCTGTCCCTTTTGGCCGGGGTCTCCTCTGTCACCTTGTGAGCCCTTTAAAAAAGTAACAGAAAATAAATGGCGTGGACGGTCCAACGTTTCATGCAATCCAAAAATAAGTCAAAAATTCCTACATTTTAAAAATGAGAAAAAAGCTACTACGAGAGAAGTCATACAAAGGCACAAACGAAGGCATTATACCTTTTCTCCTTTGTATCCAGGCAATCCCTGCAGCACAGAAGATAAATGGGAAAAATTTATTATATTTACAAATGTTATATCATGAAATATAAGCTGCCTGCACAGCTCTCTCTATTGCTTGACTAGGAATAATAATGATCCCTAAATACACAATTAGCAATTAGCAACACAGACCTTGGGTCCTATTGGTCCTCGTGCTCCAGGCAGGCCCATCAGTCCAGAGTCACCTTTCTCACCCTGAAAAAAACATACACCATTTTATAATGCAGCCATAATGCAGACAACATGTAACTTTACAATCCATTTTAAGTGTTAGTACTCATTTCATCATACAGGAGCCAGCTCACCTTGTGTCCACTCGGTCCTGGCCATCCATTTGGTCCCTGCCGTCCTGGCAGGCCTGGGGAGCCAGTGCGTCCCTGGAGTAAGAAAAATGTATTAATGAGCATGTTTTAAACAACAGAAGTTGACCAAAGTGCCGTACATCATTAAAGATAAATAAGAAAATAAAATATACATTATTAAAAAAAACGTAAGCAGTTTTTCTCTGATGGCTTGTGACTGAAGTCGCTCAATAGTTTGTGAAATTTCCACAAACTTGTACCCGAGCCTCCACCAAAGAAAGTGGACTCCATATTAACGTAAACATCTCTCTTGTTATATTGAACTTCCAGCCTCCTAAAACACATTATGACTACAAATCAATCCTTGCTACATCTCTCCATCACCACCCAAATGACAATGGGTTCTCTGTTGAGACTGGTTCCTCCACTGAGTCTGTTTCCTCGTCATCTCAGAAAGTTTCCTCTTGCCACCATTACCCTTGGCTTGCTCATCAGGGACAATCTGATAATTATAATTTGCTAGTGAAAGTACCTGTCATTGACAGGAAAGTAGTTTTAAGAAATAGTTAAATGGTTAAAGCTAAAAATAAACTGATCAGCTTTAAAGTAGATCATTAAAACTGGCACATCACTTGTTTATAACATCGTAACATCATAAAACATCATAAAAACTCACCATTTTGATTTCACTTATGGTGCAGGTTAAACTTCAGGCAGATATCCAAGTACTACCAAAGTGTTTTTAAAATTCTGTCCAACCAATTTTTCGTGATGCTGTGACATAATCTAGCACATAACTGTTCATAACCTTACCTCATAACCTATTGAACATTTTGATTTTAGCACATGACACTGGGCTCTCAGTTTGGGTATTTTACACACCGTCACCTCAGACTGCTGTGGATATGTTTGCTCTAACGACCCGGGTTTTATCTCATAGTGGCGCTTCACATCACTGCTTGTTAATAGCCACACGGTTTCTGAACATGAGAGACAAACTGGGTTTAAACTTCCCACAGGAAGAATAAACATACATTGAGCTTTCCATTCTTCTTTAAAGGTTCAGTTTTCATAACCTACTTTGCTTTTTTTATGGAGTAAGCCATGCTATGTCACGTGTTCGTTGGTGTTTCGTCAGGATTATTGCGCCCCGTAGTTACCGTCGTTTCTGTGTCCTCCGTATACTCTGTCTATACACAGTAAACTATCACGGTGATTGCCCGTTGAGTGAAGTGTATAGCCACGCCCATTTTGAGGGAAAAAGCTCTATATTCGTCGAAAAAAACGGTGGATGCTGTGACATAATCTGGCACAAAACTGCTCATTTTTCAGGCAAAAATGTTGAATTTCAGGAAAATACCTAACTACTGCCAAAGTTTCAATGCATTCTGTCCAATCAGTTTTGCGTGATGCTGTGACAAAATCTGACTGGACAGATACACAGACAGAAAGAATTTTTTTTTTGGACTGATTTCAGGTCCTCCAATGTATGGAACATAAGGATATCATTGAAAGAGCGAGTTCTGACCAATGTACAGACAAAACCTTTATTTATATAGATATATATTTATTCACACATTTTTAACTCAATTCCATAATTTATTTAATTAACAAAAACACATATAGCAGAAATATATAATGCAATAATGCAAAATGTTATATGCAAGACCCTAATGGCTCAGCTCTCATACATTAAGATAAAGCCCCCCTCTGTAACGTTACAGCACATGCTAAACCAAGTGCCCAGGGTGGATATATACTGTAATAACACACAGTTAATTTTCTCAGAGATGCTAAAGCACTTTAGCTTTAGTGGTCGATTCATTGATCACCTGACGTACGCTATTTTTGATTAATAAAACATTATAGTTATAGTTAATATCAGAGTTTGCTTAGAAGACTGCAGAGTAAGTCTCCTGAGTGCTTCTAAAAGGCATAGGAACATTGGAGAGGGAGAGAGAGAGAGAGAGAGAGAGAGAGACCATCACACTGCTGGCTTTAATTAAATGATGTACTGGGACCGGAGACAAGCCATGTTGGAAGGCAAAAGATTTATGGTAGCTTCAGCACTAAGCTAAATTACACTGCAATACTGCAACCTCCATGAGTGTCACCCTCCTCTTTCCCATCTCATAACCCCACATCGTACCATCTGTCTTCCATCCATTTGCCTACTGATGCTCATCACCTATACCTTTAACATCAGTGGGAGGAGAGCCTCTGGGACTTTGTTTTAAGGGCTGGATATGATTCACTCTCTAACTGGGGTGACCAAAAATGGCTTCTGTTATTCTTAAGAATGCAAACACATGTTTGTCTTACTGTACTTCGTTTACTTTGACCCATCTATTGGCATAATTATTAAATGCTATTCCTAAATTAAACCTTTACCCTAACTTAAACCCAATAGGCAAAGGAAAACATCTCGTCTCTTTTAGTTTTGTTTTAAATAATAATAAAAAAGCTGCCATTTTCCTCTTAGATAAGCCAAGCCAATGTGAAAGATATTTCTATCAAATTCATATATTTGGTTCCCAATCAGATATTAAAACATACCTTGTAGAGAGGTGTTTCTAGCCTCTGTGTCTCCATGTCTTTGTCAAGGTTGCAGTTAACTGAAATTGCGTTAGGCTTATATTGTGTGTGGCTGCACTGTGAAGCATTGCTGGGAACAGGGCCAATCATATTGTGTGTGTTTGTGTTGGAGAGGGGGCACGTTTTTCATACTCAAAGTCAATTAGAAGAAAAAATTTAATGGTTTTTGTAATGATGCAACGTCCTACCTTTTGTCCAGGTCTCCCAATTTCTCCCTGGCAACAAAGAGAAGAAGGGGAAAAAAAAGAAATACTAAAACAGTACGATGTGCAGGATAATCACCATGTCCTTGTTGCATTTTATACAAGGTTGGTTTCATTTTAAATCATGTTAAAGCTTACATATTATGGGACTGGTCCCGCATGTGCATGCTTTGTATGAAAAACAAACCCTTTGAAACATGCAGAAACACTGTATTTATGAAATAGTTCAGCATCGGGCTACAAAGTTAATGAAGAAGAAGTAAAGGAAGCTATAATAAAAAAAAGTTTATATCCCAAAATCACACAGTCAACTAAAGGGCTATCAGCTGACATAATTTATGCCTAATTCATTTAATAATATACAAGGGGTGTTCATGTCAAACCAGAACTTTTGATTGTGCAGAACATCAGAACACAGTTCTAAGAGTAAAAACTAGCTTTATTTCTCTATACAATCCCCTGCTACACCAATGCACACTGGCCTGGACCGCTAGCCTCCCAGGAACTCCTTTGATGGCCCAAACATGGTCAGAAGTATACAAGGCAGAGGTGGAAAAAGTAATACATTATGGTACTCAAGTAAAAGTACTTGTTTTTACTTTAGTGAAATTTTACTAAAGTACAAGTAAAGTTACCAGTATAAAAATCTACTCAAGCAAAAGTAAAACATAGATTAAAAATTTACTTAGAGTAAAAGTTACCTAGTTACTTTTTTATAACAGCAGGGGTGGGATGGGGATTCTAGTGTAATTAAAAAAAGACAAGGGGCTATAATTCTCAAACTAGTTGTTTTTAATTAAAGGAACACCTTTGTATAATAAAGCAAGATGGCAACAGGTTGTCTGTGTATTTTCAAGGTTCCACTCGCTGAATGTTCACAGGAATGATTGGACTGTGATTCATCTTGGCTGGGATCCTCATTCAGAGACTATTCAATTTTACACTATTCAGTTTTTTTTGTTTTTTTTACTGTGGCTAAGAGTCTCATCGTCATACTGTGATTGAATTCTTTTGTAAACATCAATTGGTTTTACAGCTTCATTCATGAGAAATTTCATCACAAATCCTGATGCTGGTTTGAATTGAACGCCTCTCGTAGCAAGCTTTTTCTATTTGTCTGCTGCATCTGCTTTGTTGCAAAACAAAATCTCTGACACCAAACACGTCTTAAATTAAATTAAAAAACATAAATTTCACTTTTGGATGAACTTTTGATATAATCAGGTTTGGGATAGTTTGCTTTACCGTGTGTGAGCATGCGTGTGTCTTGTGTACCTTTTCTCCTTTTGGTCCCTTTGGTCCTGGCAGTCCAGGCGGACCCTGTGAATGGTGTTACAATTTTATTTCCATGTCATAAAACCTTCGGAACTGAAATGCTCCAGTCATGGCAGATTAAAGATCATGAATACAGACTGACTTCTTGGCGTGTAACTTGCCACTCAGAAGAAGCCATGAAATGCCCGATACGCATCACATATCACATAGAGAAGCAGCCGCTTTATTTAGGATATGTCAGAGTAGGACCCGGGGCACTATGCTGAGCAGTGTCTCGTTTCTAAGAAAGGATGCGTGGCGCAGAGACAGTCAGTGGAAAAAGCCTATTTCTGTCCACTCTAAATGTAGAGCGTTAATGTGCCACCATTTAGTGGGGGGGTCATGACGGTGATGAGGGGGAGGACCTGGCGCATCCGTCTCACTGCAGAAAGTAGACTACAAGAAGTCACACGGGTCTCATATGCTGAGAAGAGTTAGCACCATTGCATTGATAAAACCAGAGGAAACAGCTAAGCATTGTGCAAAATTCAGAACCGTGTATGTAGTTTAGTTAAGTGGCACTTTAAGCTGGAATAGCCAAGTTAGCATTGAGCTACTGGTCTGATGACTAAGTTGATGTATTTGGTGTACGGAGGAGTATGTGAAGGTTTTACCACCTAATTTTCCCAATAATCTCACCAAAACCATCAATTTCCATGAGGAACAGTTCTACTTAAAACCTATAACCTTACTAACAGTAATAGTTCCTGTAAACAGGAAGGGAATATAACTTTGGAAAAATCAGGTGTTGCTTGGTGTGAACTATCAAAATGAATCAAATTTCATGAGATACATTCTCTAGACATCTGTTGACACCACAAATCATCACTCTGCGTTTTTTTCAGTTAGTTCTTGTTGAGGTCTGCATTGTCGTCTCACAGTGTCGGTGGAGGTAAAGGTTGTACCTGTGGTCCTGCCGGTCCGGCTGGCCCGGGCGCTCCCACCTGGCAGGTAGAGCCTGTTGCCAGTTGATCTTGTGATCCTTCTGTACTTCCTTCTCTCCATGCATTGCCATGATCACCCTGTAAGATGAAACACGCTTCGATTCATAACAGACCAATATTACTGTCTGGGTAATATGATCTGGTTTTGGAACCTACTCCAACTTTATTATTGACTTGTCTATTTTATTCCCCTCACAAGTCAACAGGTTTGAATGAAAAATATGAAACACACACACAAGGTAACCCTAGCAGCCTAATGATTTTAGAACTATGACGAGATCCGTCTGCTGATCCGTATCAACACCTCCTCGTTTTTACGCTCAGATAAGACAAGCATCTGAGTGGACCACAGGATTCATGGAACCAATCCAAGGACAAATCACCACTGCTGGTGCAGGAGTCACATGACATACCCGAGGCTTGTGCCACAGCGAAGGGGGTGGGGGGAACAGCGGCGGTGGAGGCGGAGTCAGTAAACAGCATGGGTTAAATTTCTTCCTGGGTTCCAGTGCTTCCAGATCTGTGGTTGGGGAACAGGAGGAACATGTCAACAAACAGGCAGCATAGGAGCACAACAAGCACTGCTCAGGAATGGAGTATGACGGCCGGCCCAGAGAGATACTATTGCTCTTCTGTCAAGTGGTCGTGTCGCTTTGATGTTTCATAAAAAGATTTGTGACAGTGCAACAGATCCATTCAAACAACCCTAAAATAAAACGTATTAAAAAGAACATTAAACGATGCTGCTTCCAGATGCTGAAAATTAATCTCCGATACTGTATTCGTAATCATCTTTCAATCTTAAAATTCCATCAAAGCTGTTATTCTTGCATATAAGTGCTAATGGACAATTTACAAATTCAGGATTCATCCAGTGCACACATATTATCTGAATAGTTTATCTGTCCTGTGATACAACCTGCAAATGTGAACAGAAATTCATAATCATCAGGCGATTAAACTGGACAAAAAGGAACAAATCAAACAGAAAAGCATGCCAATGTATTCTGCTTTTTATGCATTATCAGCTGAAAAAGTGATTCCCATTATGAGCAGAGAGAACCACAAAAACACAGAGAGGCATAAACGAGGATTATAAGCAGCGCACTGTGATGGGAAATGTTTATACTGCATCTGCAGTAAAAAAAAAAAAAAAAAAAAAAAATCATTAAAGATCACAGCATGTACAGTAATTATCCAGGTTTTCATTAAGGTACATTCAGTTATTACACACGTGGCTGTAAAATGGAAAAGTATAACACAGATAATATAAATGCTCCGTACTAATAGAAGTCAAACCGAGAAATAATAGAGAATAACTGCATGGCAACATTTCATGCATGCGGTCAGTCATCCTTAACCAAGTGTGCAAAAGCTGCAAGCTCCAGGCTCTGGACAGAATCTGAATCTGAGAATATGATGCTCTCAACCACAAAATCTCATCATACCTGCTGGAAAGGAGAAAATGTTGTCCATGAAGGAGTGTGACGAAGCATAGTGAAGGAGAAGAGGTAAATACAGTCCAAGTGTGAAAAGAAACATGTTGAATGACTGCAGAAAGCTCTGTACCTCCAACGGCTGTGGCTACTGAACTGAGGCTTCACACCACTACACTCCCCTCTCTCTCTCTCTCTCTCCCCGTCACACACACACACACACACACACACACACACACGTCCCAGCCTTCTTCACTATCCACAAGCCTTTGCGGAAAGGGAATGCCACCCCATGCCACGGTTAAAAACGCTCCTTTGCAATGGTCCGGTACTAAATATATAGAGGTCAGCTGCCCTTTGTAGCCAATATTAGCTTCTTACTACTGGCACTGTGTTTGTTTTTTCTGTGCTGCAGATACAAAAAGAAAATATAGAGACAAGCTGCATCGACATTGAAGTGAATATGGGTCACGTGTACGGGTCCTTTACTCCTGGCATCCCCATAAATAGTTAGCACACACACCCCCCTCTGCAGACGTGCCGACATGTCACATCTGGTGTAAATCATGACCTTGCATATGACGTAACATAGTGGCCAGCTGTCTATAGTCATTTATAGTTATTTAAATAATTACAGATTTTTGTAGTGTTATAGAAAATATGATAAACTGGAAATGATTTTGGGGGGGGGGGGTGTCTTCATACTCTGTTAGTTGTTCATCAGAACATCCTGTCTCTTAGTCTTCCGTTAGACAGACTGTATCAATCAGTGTGCTGGAAACATGCCAGCCTTTCCTTCCCCTCAGAAATAATGACATGTCAATTAAGCAGAGGGCCACTTAAGCCCTGCAGTGGGGCTGAGACATGCTTAATGCAATTCTCTCCAGGTGCAAATCCATCAGCACAGGGACAATACAGACAGTGCATTTTAATAATCACATTTAATTTACAACATATCCTGCAGAGCACACCGTGACATTAGAACCACTTGCACTCATGTTCACCTCGTATAGATTAGAGGGAATTGTACATCTGTATTATTCAAAATGCCATTTGAACACAGGCTGCAGCCATGAAATGGAGAGGTCAAATTTAAAGTACATACTGTATCAAGTCAGACATCTCTAAGTACAACAGTAGAAACAGTTTTAGCAAATGATTCCACTAAAAACTTGGTCATTAATGTGATGTGATTCTTGGCCTCCTAAGAGCTGTTTGCGGGATTGAGAGTCTCCACTGGCTTTATTGCTGAGCCAAAGCAGTGAGGTAATGGTTTTTGACATGCAGGAGAAGCAAAGGACAGGAAGGCTTTAATTAACTGGAATCTGAACTTAGCTTAACAAAGGAGAAATCTTCTCACTCCATGATCTTTCCTTATTTTTAATTCTTGGCAAAACAATGCTGAAGGCATTCAAAATATGCAATAATCTCCTTTGAACAGTTGATATTGAGATGTGTCTCCTCATTACAGTATGCTTTGTAAGGCCTTTATAACGGCTCTAATCTGTACTGCTGTTAATTGGTGATTTTTGAGGCTGGTAACTCTAAGTAAGTTTTGGTCTTGTTTTCCTGGAAAGTTCTTCATGAGAGCCAGTTTCATCATGGTGCTTGATGGGTTTCACAAATGCACTTGACAATACTGTTTTGTCGTTGTTACATAATTCCATGTTTATTTGAGAGTTTTGAAAATTTCCAGTACTGTTCTAGAATATAGAAAATAAATCACTAAACAAAAACATTAAATTAGAAAGTGTTTCCAAACTTTTGACTGGCAGCGTATTTCATTAATGTAGTGCAGTTCTAACACAATTGTTTTATTTCTAGTTTCGTAAAAGAAACCAAAGAAGGCAAGGTTGAAGGCTGAACTATATATTAGAGATGGGGGGGGGGGGAATTATTCAGTTATGCATCATGATCCTTTTGTGTGGCAACTCATGTATTGCAAGGCTCACTGCTAAATAGATTTTATTTTTTTAAGTAAATCCTAGATATCGTAATATAATTGTATCACTAGGCCCCTGGTGACTCCCATCCCTAACAAATATAAATTTCCAAGTTAAAAAACAACAACAACATTTCACTTGCTGGTAACAGGGGCATCAGAAGATAATGCATAAGTGCTTCATAGGATAAATCTGGTGTTTAATCATTATAAATCCATATAAGAATAGCTGTGTCTGGACATTCAAAGTTTTAAAAATAATCTTAGCTGAGTCAATTGTTGCTATTCTATATTGCATAAAGAGCGAACTGATCAATAAATCAATAAATCACAGGTTGGCCACAGGTCAGGCGTGTGACTGAAAAAAAAAGATGAATTAGAAAATATCTGGTGATACATGTTATCTGGAAGGTATCAAGAAACTGTCCATAAACCCTGCATAGGAAAACAGACTGTGCAGCATTGGATCGTTCTGCTGTCTGCATTTAGAGGAGCACTGTTGAATCAGCATGCAACACTGCTACTGGCCATTAGAATACATTTTGTGATTTTCATCATCATCATCATAAAAGATCACTGCAAGGCACTGTCACTAGCCATTAGTCAGGAGAGAGCCGGCTACTGTCTCTCATAGAAAACAGGTTGAAGAGATTCCAGCTGAAATCCTCTTCTTACTCTCCTACAGGTTGGAGCGAGTCAGCCAGGGAAACTCCTAAACAAACAGAGAGACAAACACAAAGTGAGTTAGTGGCAGATTAACCAGGAAACCAGGAAGGGAAAGTGCAGCTTGTTCCTGTATGCTCAGACTGAGCCGGTCAGCTTCATTTCTTTCGAGTAATACACTCAAATTAATATTTGTCTTACTGACTCCTCACTGCTGATATGCAGACATCTGGACAATAACTAGAGGGGTACACCTCAAAGCTATCTGAATATAAACCATAGCATGAAATTCTAGCTATATTTATTCAAAAGTAAGAAACAGAAACTATCTTCAAGTTTAACATCCTCTCAAATATCTCATAGTGTGCTGTGTTTTGGTTTAGAGTAAATGTGACACACAATCTTTAATTCTATAATAACCTCCACAAGGAATAGCATGAGGTTATTTTCCCACATATAGAATGTGTGTTAAATAAAGGTTTTTTTTTTTTTACACATGTGCTAGGGTGGTATAGAGGGCTACCTGTTGCTTTCGGTCCGAGGTTGGGTCTATCAGCACGTTAATTAAGCTTGGGGTGGCTGTATCACTTAAGCTCTGCTGCATGGCTGTGCGTAGTTCCTCTACCGTCCTGACCAGGTAGCCGCGGCCCCCAAACGCACTCATTACCTGCTCATAGTGTGCCTCAGGAAGGAGGGACACCGGAGGGGCTCTGAAACACACATACATGCATGACACATCCTGAGAGTGAGATGAGGGTGAGTTTGGGGTCACATCTTAACGCATCCTACAACATGAAGTGCTAAACTAGAACTGAAACTTCAAATCATATGAATGCTTATGTGTACTTAGTATAGTATAAATGTGTAAATTAAACATTTAACATTAAACACGTCCTGTTACGAAACTGCACTTTGTTTGCATGTTTGCACACATGCATCCCCATCAGTTAAGTCAGCTCAAGTCACACCTCTTCACACTTGATCCCTCAAACAGACCAGTTGTCGTCTTTCCACTGCAATGTGACAGAAATCTATCTTTACATCTTCAAAAAAAAAAAAAAAAAAAATGACCTCCTGGTTAATATCCAGTCAGGTTACAAGGCCTACACAAACATTCCTCCTGGCAATCACAAACCCTGACAAAATCAAGTCTTCTGTCCTCACCTTGTCTGCTGTCTTTGACACTAAATTTCCATATTCTCAATTTTACTACGACTGAAATAGGGATGCCAATCCATAACTTAATTGCCTCAGTGGTCAGTTCAGTTGCTGGTCTAAATGACTTATTTAACATCGGTCTCATGTATACTGCCTGGCCAAAAAGAGTCACACAATCTCAAATACACTGAACTGTCTTTGAATGGGGTTAAGGTCAGGATTCTGTGGTGGCCATTTTATATGTGAAAATGATTCTCCAATTTAAGTCCTGGAATGTAACCATGTTATTAGGAAAGGGGGGGAAAAATCTAGTGAAAGGATAACCTGGTCATTCAGTACATTCAGGTAATCAGGTGACTTCATTTGAGACCTGATCAACTCTTAAATATTTACTTACTTAGATCAAAATGGTGACTTTTTTTTAGTCAGGTAGTGTAACTGTAGCTTTTATCCGAAAGCTCGTACAACTGAGACAACTGAGACATCATCATCACTGCCCACACAGCTAATAAATGTCCTCAAGAATGTCTTTAAACATTAAGACTGCATTAATTACATTCATATTACTTCTTGAACATACTCAACTTCTTTAACAAGTAATTTCTAGACTAGGTTATACAACTTCTCTTCTTAAAACCCTTCTACAGAACATTCAGAATGCGGTTGTTTAATTAGTTTAGACCCTCACTAATTCTCTCACACATCGATGTCACAGTAGTGGGTTGTTGTTGCAGCAGAAATAACATTTTTCTCGTCTTATCTTGGCATTTCAGACAGCAAAGGGCACATACTATAGTAACTCAACTATATATGAATTTGGCATGTTTGTGAATAACCTCTATGTGTCTCTAGATTTGAACAGTGGTTTCAGACCACTATCCCATACTTGCCTCTTGCCTCATCAGTAGTTTTGCTATTAGCCTGTCAGGGTGTGAGAGAAGAGATGTAGGACTCACATGGTCATCATGTCTCCCATCTTCTCCATTTCCCTCCATGTCTCTGTATTTACACCACTATATATGCCATTGTTGTTGATGACAATGATGATGACTGGCAGCTTGTACCTGTTTAAAAGACACACAATTTTATACTTTGTAGTAGTAGTGGGAGTAAAATGTACAACAATAGAACAGAACAGAACAAAACAGAATCCGGCTGCAATGTTTTTATTGGAACAGAAACAGGCCATAGATCTTGTAACATGCCTACATACACAGCTACATTTATTTATTTATTTTCATTGTAGAATAATGTATGGACAAATTAATAACACATTTTAATATTTTTAATAATAATAATAATTAGAGGTGTTCAAGTCAAACCGGGACTTTTGATTGTGCAGAACAGGAAACAGTTATACAGTACGAGTAAAAACTACCTTTATTTCTTTATATAATAGAAATAAGTGCACAAATACATTAATGCACTTAACTTTAACTAGTGCTTGGATACGACCAAGGTAGAAACTTTTCACAGTATGCCGAAGCTAGGATCGGGCTGATCCCAGGAACTCCTTTAATGGCCCAAACATGTGGAAATGGCTTGGAGCGAGGTCAGGACTTTAGTGGGGAATGTGGCAATAACACCCAGTCGATATTCTGTAATGTACAAGTAGTGTTGGTGAATGACTGTGGTTCAGTTCCAACAGACAGATGCATCCCTTACTCAAGTTGGTGACTAATTATCCATCGGCTTTTAAAGATCAGGTGTTCTCCTCGCTGAATGTTCATGGGAACGACTGCAGTGCGCTCAGCCACCTCGGCAGGGATCACCATCCATGGACGCATGGCCTTCTTTTAAACCCGTGGTTCTCAAAGTGTGGGGCACGCCCCACTAGTGGGGAATACAGACATGACAGGTGGGGCGCAATGAATGGGAGGGAATTCGTGGAAAATAATAGGAAAGTACCTATTCTAATTCATGCTTTTCTTTATTGACAATAAAGATCGGACACTTGAAACTAAACAATCACACG
>JAOVVA010000048.1:24930486-24954792 GCA_028565275.1 Leiocassis micropogon
TTGTTGACAAGTGGGGCTTGAAAATTCGCCCACCCCCTTAAGTGGGGAATGACAGAAAATGTTTGAGAACCACTGTTTTAAACGTTTGCACCATTCAAGTATTTTACTGCATCTAAGAATATCACACTACTGTGCCTGAAGGCTTCTGTAACTGTTCTGTAATCAGCTTTACGCCGATTTAATGATATTCAAAATAAATTTTATCACAAGTCCAGGTTTGACTTGAACGCCCCTTGTAATAATAAAAATCTACAGTATAACTCTTTTTAACTAAACAAATTAGAGCATGCACGTATAAGGATGGGACTTACCAGGAATCACAGATACAATATTATCATGACACCTTTGTGTCATATCAACTTGAATTATGATTCTATAAGTATCATAATTTTATAAATATCCAAATATTCTCTTTTTAGATTTCGTTACAATTCTAAACAAACTTGGCAAATAATTTGCTGCTCCTGGACAGGATGCTGTGCGGCCTGCCAGTGTGTGAACAATTAAAAGTGTGCCACCCGTAGGATTATAGAGAAAAACATTTTACGTCCTCAAATGCAAACGTATATAAATGTAAATAAATTAAAAAAAAAAGATTTTGAAATCATTGAGGCTCTACATGAATCTCCACAATAAAGAATTGCCATACATAACTGAATAATCCCCCACCACCATCTCTATACTTACTTTTCATCATTAACACTATTAGTATAAAATACTTTAAACAATATCTGAGATACATAGGCCAACATGTGTACAATGTTGATGGCATTCCAGCTGTGACCTCTCTCACTCTTGCTAATGTAAAACCCTGGCCACTGAATGGCTAAAAGCATTAGCTTTACCTGCACATGGTCTCAACCTCCATGCCTGAGAAGCCAAATGCACTGTCTCCCTCCACACACACCACTTTTCTGCCTGTGTGCTGCGCCTGCTCTAGTACTGCTGCTGCAATGGCGAACCCAGGTCCCACTCCCATGGTGCCGAATGTCCCTGCATCTAGCCTGTGAACGAGATCGCAAGATTACCTTAATGGGTAATGAATCGTTGCCATAGGTTTATGGTGTGAAATCATGAATCATTAAGCAGTGAAGTTTTCAGCTGTGTTAAATCAGCCAATCAGCATCCTTGAACTAAAGTATGTGGAAGAGGGCAGTTAGTGCTTTCTTCTGTGTGTTAAGCTACAGGGAGGAGCAGTTGAGAAAAGATGCAGTTGGCTTTATGATTCTTGGAGGAAGCAAATTGACCAAACCAAACTTTTTTATTTTTATTAATGTAATTATTTAATATATTGTATATATTTGGGGGGGGGGGCAGACTGATGTGTAAGACCTGTGTCTGGGGAAGTAGTTGAGCAGCATGGTGCGACCAACGTCCATAGTGTTGGCTCCTTCACTGACAATGACGCAGTCTTTAGGTAGGAATTCAGCGATGTGGTGGAACGCTATGTAGTAGTTCATGGGCAGAGTGTTTTGAAGAGAAAGAGCCTAAATATAAAAAAGTTTTGAGCAAATTTGAGCAAAATGTTATTCATCAATTTCTTCCACGTCCAATTTATATTATTAAGTCAGGCCCTTACCTTCGTTATCTTAGCATTAGCAGCCATTTTTTCTTTCAAGTTTGACCACCACTCTGTGTCTCCTGGATATGTCCACGTTTGTGATCTTAAGGCTCTGACCAGCTGGATGTGAATTCAGGATAAGTTGCTTATTAAAAATGTTATTTTTATATATAACTTTTAAAAGGTTTGTGATTAAATCATCATTTTTAGAGTCTTCATATCCTGTGAAGTGTACTGAAAGCATTGTATATTAACTATTATTACCAAGTGTGTGTGTGTGAATGTTTAAATAGTATATGGCAAGCTATGTTATATATTTAAATTCTTAAAACTGAAAGTTTAGTTTGCACTGTACGGACTGCTCCAATTATGCTGTGCCTAGTATAGTGACAATAAAGAATCCTGAATCTATTCAGTGAAGTCAAAATAAAATGAGTCAGAATGTTTGCAATCCTCCAGATGTGCAGTACCAAAAGTACCTAAGGTCCTGCTTGTGATACAAATATTTTCTAATAACATGTTGATTCACATTTTACCCTCATATCTGCCTGCAACCCCTTTTTACACTCTGATACACTTTCAGAAACATTAAAGAAAAGTGTCTGAGCATCTGATAAAGTTTACTGTAAGGTTTATGTGCAATGTATAAAGCTATATACTAATACTTTTGCACTACTGCACTTTAAAGATGGGCAATATCACCAGGGTTCATCATTCTATTTCACACTCCATGACGATACAGTACTGCTGCTGCCTGCACATTCCATACTTAATACAGTTTATTTATACAGTTCTTACTTTTTTTTTTTTACAGTCTTACTTTATTACATACTTTACATTTTTCTACTTTATTTTAACAAAAAGATTTTAGATTTAATATTTTTTATTCTTTCAGCATTTATGACTACTTACTTCCTTTTCTTTTCAAGGTCACAAACAGTCGTGTAAGCATTGCACTGCGTATCATACTGTGTATGGTTGTGTATGTGACAAATAAAAATTTGAATTTGTATTTAATATAGGAAAAAACATGCTGTATTGTGGATACCTGGCTGACTACAGCCCTGACATCTCCCAGCAGTCCTACTGTAGCGCTCACGTTATTACTCAGCTCCTCTGCACATATATCCACCTGGGGAGAGAAAGACAGCGCATAGACATCTTGTGTAGTTATAAAATAAAAACTACAGAATAATGTAGCTCAATACAACAAAACATATACTCATATACTTTTATCTTTTATTGAGATATTTAAATCTGGTTAAATATACAGTATGTACGGATGTGATCATTTCTTTAAACTAGACTAAATATCTGACTGAATATATTGGGATGAATTAAAGATAAGGGTGGACAGAGGGATATTACACACAAATATCTGGTTTGGAAAGCTGAATCTGATCTATACCCCTGGTATGTAGTTGAGTAAGTAGATCTGGTTTGCTGCTGAGGTTTGTTCGCCTACACTTAACCTACCTGAATAAGTTTAACATCAGGGCTAAATCTCGGAGGGAAGCCGAAGTGCAGGATCCAGTTTAGTCTGGCACCCAGCAGCACTACCACATCTGCCTGAAGCAGAGCTCTAGAACACAGACACAGATGCTTTTTTTCCCCCAAGGTTTACGCTGATTATTCAGAAACACTATTTTATCACAGAACTAAATATTTAGTCGGAAATGTATTACGTTTAAAGTGGAAGTGGACCACACCTGGAGCGGGCAGCAGCCACACAGTTGGGATGGTCATCAGGAAGTACTCCTTTTCCCATTGGAGTAGGCAGGAAGGGCAACCCACTTAACTCCACTAGCTCTTTAATTTCATTTTCCGCCTGGCCGTACGCTGCGCCTACACCAGGGAATACGCACTTATTCACATTTGTATATAAAGTACTGCACACAGTCACCAGGAAAAATGCACTGTACAATAAAGGAGGAAACATATTGCTTCATTTTTCACCTTTCCCAATTATTAGCAGTGGTCTCTTGGCCTGTTTGAGCACCTTAACTGCTTTGGAGATCGCATGATCACTGGCCAGGCTCACTGGAGGAGGAGGACAACATGATGGAAACCTGTAGTTACACAGCCACAGGAGCAAAAGTAAGACATCACCTGCCTGACTGACTTCAGTGTAAAGTAGTTAAGCAACTGCTTTACAGGCAGTAGTACATCCTGGACAGGGTGCCACCGTTTACATCCTAGGGCAATTCAATCATGTGCACGCACTGAGGTATCAAAAAAAATATAAAAAATTGGAACTGTAGATGAGAATAAGACAATATTGGAATCACCTGACAGTTTTCCGGTCCACTCTTGCATTCACCATGTTACCAGGGATGTCTATGTAGCATGCTCCTGGACGACCGTAAATACTGCTCCTTACTGCCTGGGGAAAGAACAGAGTAAATACTTACTGTATCTAAAGAAATAGGAATCAGAAACCCCATGCGTAAAAGGAGAAAGATATAAAGTAGCTTCACCTTTTCAACTACTGCTGGTATCATAACCAGGCTGCCTGGTCGAGCTGAAAACTTGCTGTAAAGGCGACAGGCTTCTACCTGATTAAGGAAAGAGGAGAAAATTATGTTTGATGTCCACATTATTTAATATAATAAGTGCAATATAGAAAAACAACAACAAAAAAAAAACAACCCAACAACAACTGGGAGGATCACGGTGCCTACCCCCCCCCGCCCCACACACAAAAATCCAACCCTTCTTGTTACTAATTTATATGCTAGAAATACACTTAAAAAAGTGGTACAAGAATGACTCTTTGACCTTGCTGTTACCATGACCCTATTTGGATCAATTCCAAAATCTCATCGATTCTTTTGTCGATTACTCTGAACTCCGTCTAAATCCTTTAAGTGTTCTTGAGATATTGTGCTAATAAGGAAGGGACAGAGGGATAGAAGAAAGATGGGCAATCCGAAAAAATATAATGCATAACCACCTGTGGAAATTCTTGAAATGCTCCTGTTGTTTCTTGATTCTGATCTGAGGAGCCTCCAATGACTATCACAGGCCTGGATTTAAAATAAATAAATAAATAAATAATACATTTATCTACATGAAGTTCATAAAAGCACACATCAATGATCAATCAAACTCATCACCAGCAGTTCATGTTAGCATTGGCCATTCCACCAAGTGCATGGATTAGTCCAGGTCCAGACACCACGAGGCACACTGCTGGACTGTGACAGGGTGACAAAGAGCAGTGAAAGAGTGATATTTAGTGACAACAAAAAGCAAATGCACTTACAGTAGATGGGATATTAATAAAGGGCAATACATACCGTCCTGTTAAATATCCGATTGCAGAAGCAGCATAGCAGGCCTGTCGTAAACAGAGTTGTGTATTAAATAAAATATACGGTGCTGTGAAATGCTGTAAAAATAAGGTGCCTTCAAAAAATATGAAATTAAATATTTTATACATTAAAATCAGTAAACAGCACTAAACCAACAAAATTAATAAGAACAACAATCCTGCTTTTAAAAATGCATCAGTAGCCTAAAAATTTTTTTGTATATATTTATTTATTTGTATCTTGGATAATCTGCCACACTTCGTCTGTTTCTGTAAGTAAACCTGACCTGAATCTGTAAAATGCTAGACAGGTCTAGACAGGTCTAGCATGTGATAATTAAAATGGACATATTAAAACCTAATTTGATTACTTAAGTATGTGCAAAAGCAACAAACTAAAGAGGCAGAATTAATTATAGAGTAGAAACTTCAAGATGTGTACTCTACATGATACAGAGTAGTAGTCAGAAAAAAACAGTTACTTGTTATCTACTTCACATGGTGCATGGTGTAGGTTTTTGATCCCGGGGTGTGCTCTTACCGCTTGTTCATTGCGCATGCCCACATATTTGATGCCAGCAGCCTGGGCTGCCATAGCAACCTCGATGATGGGAACGCCAACGATGCCAAACATGTATTCCACATTCTGCAGTGGTGCCAATCACATTAGAAGAACATATTAGAATATGTAGAAAATAAATGCAGAAGTACAAGCAGAAGTGTTTTAACAGAATTAGTGTTTAGAATCTGAACAATTTCGAAGACAGTTATGTCTGTGCCTTATGTCCATCTTCACTGCTATTGTTTGCTGAAATTAAATAAGCAGGTCATAACTATGCGTTGCACAGGTTAATAATTAGATGCAGAATAGAGAAATGTGCTGCGAGTATTGACAGAATGGAGATTTAAATACAGGGATGCACCAATGCATTTTTTTTTCTTTTTTGATATAATGCATTTATATGATGGTCATACAGTTAAGTCTCTCTGCAAACATAACCATGATCTGTGCAGTCAACTTCAAAGGAGGATCAAAGGCCAGTGGTAGCTCCGAGGGTTAAGGCACTGAGTTATTGATCAGAAGGTCAGAAGGTCTGTGGTTCGAGCCCCAGCTCAACCTGTTTGCCATTGTTGGGCAAGGCCCCTAACCATATCTGCTCATTCCTGGGGAAGGCCCTTAACCCTGTCTGCTCCAGAGAGCTGTATGAACAAGTACCACCATCCTGACGGACTGTTCAGGCAGCCAAAAACATTTTTTTCAGGAAGCTTGTTCATTTGATTGAATGCATATGACTTCCAACGGTACTTAAAAGGCTAATGTCTAATGATGAGGTAGTGGGACTTCTTGAATTCAGATTTGAATAACCTGGCAAGCATCAGGTCAATTAACTCATTAATATTAGCTGCTGTGCAATTAATATGCCTCAGGTTCTGCAGAAGCACAAGTGAACATGGAAAGTTTAAGTCTGAAGACTTGATATCATTTAACTGATTACTGCTGGTTAAACATTTTCCCATTTTGTAATCATAGCATTTGCATTATAGTCCTACTACTAGGAACTTTGAATAAAAATTGATTCAGTCATCATGTATTGTGATTCTTTGGTGTGATGATTCATTAATCGTCACACTGAATCCAAATTTGTTTATTCATTAATTTATTTTCAATTTATACAGTGCCTTGCAAAATTTATACCCCTTGGACTTTTCCACATTTTGTCACGTTACAACCACAATTGGAAAATGGATTTAATTGGGACTTTATGTGATAGACCAACACAAAGTGGAACATAATTGTGAAGTGGAATGAAAATAATAAATGGTTCTCAAATTTTTTTTACTAATAAATATCTGAAAAGTGTGGCATGCATTTGTGTTCAGCCCCTGTAAGGCCTTTGTAAAACCACCTTTTGCTGCAAATATAGCTGCAAGTCTTTTGGGGTATGTCTCTACCAGCTTTGCACAATAGCTCAAGCTCAGTCGGATTGGATGGAGTGCATCTGTGAACAACAATTTTCAAATCTTGCCACAGAGTCTCAACTGAATTTAGGTCTGGATGCTGACTGATCCATTCTAACACATGCATATGCTTTGATCTAAACTATTCCATTGTAGTCCTGGCTGTATGTTTAGGATCATTGCCCTGCTGGAAGGTGCAAACTCTAACAGGTTTTCTTTTGAGATTGTCCTGTATTTGGCTCTATCCATCTTCCCATCAACTCTGATCCGCTTCCCTGATATTGTATTGGGTGGTCCTTAGTGATGCATAGTAGTATAAATATTAAGAGTTTAACAATAAGAGAGCTGCCAACTTGCCCCTCACTTTGTGGGGCAAGGTGGCAAAGTACCTCACAGTTCCTAGGTTTGACCTAGGTCTCCAGTTTCCTCTCACCTCCCAAAAATATGCCAAGAGGACTGCTGAGTAAATTGCCCCTAGTTGATCAGCCAGTGACCGGAACTGGCTGGTTTTCAGTTTTTAATCGGACATGACCTCAGATATAACCGTTTCTGTGCCGAGTTATTATTTAATTATATTATCAGAAAAACGTCCAATCAGCCTTTTTCTCCAAACTCTGCCAGCGAATTAATCTCAAACTCACTCATTACACACATTGACTGTGTTAGAAGCTGCATGCACAGCTGCATGATTATTTAGACTCTGGAGGCGTTTGAAGTCATACTCTTGGATTTAAAGCAATGTAGTATTGTTTAAATGCTGCGCATGGTTTTTAGGTGAGAAAACTAATGCTATAAGTAATTGGGCAACATTAAATTACTTATGTTTAATTCAGTTGTGAAGCTGTTGAATTAAGCTAAGTTATAAAACCTTTGAATTATGACTGAACTTTTTTCAAGGTCTTAAAATTGTAACAAAAACAGAAAAAAATTTAATATAAAATTAGGGTGTTTAGAAAATTATATTTACAGAATCGCATTATTAATTGAATCAGCACCTAGACATCGTGATAATATCGTATCGGTAGGGCCATGGTTATTTCCATCCTTATGTTACGGGCGAAGAAAACATGTGGCTTAATGTATCCCAAGTTAACACAGAACGTTTCAGGTATAAAGTAGTTAAATGGATGAACACAAAGCCCCGCCCCCAATACTTCCAGGAGTTAGCATGCTGAATAGAGTTGGCCTTAACCAGGACGGTCATGACGTCACCTTCATGCGCACGTGGGCGTTAAGCTTCCTGAAAGCCAAGTAACGACTGATGATGATTTATGAGGCTGTAAAGGGGCGTGTCTAAAAATGATTGACAAAAGGACAATCCAAACACCAACAGCCCTTCAGCTCGTTTTTTTTTTCCAGCTGTCTAATGTGCTTGTTCTAAGACAATGGCTAATTTAAACTAATTAAAAAATATTTTCTGTATAATTTACCACGTTGTTTGTACTCGTAAGAAATAAAATTATTGTCTATTGCACCTTTGAACGTGTGTTCGTTATAAAGCGTTTGTTTTAGCCTCTGGGAATATATATATATATTCACGTTACTTCATTTAAGTAACTGAAAGGATCTGGAGCTTTGCTGCATTCCATATAATATACCTTCAGCATTATTACACTCACCTGAGCCTTCAGTGCTTCAGCAATAAGCTGAGCTCCTGTGAGTTCCTCCATAACTTTAATGGACGCGGAATCACAGCAGCGCGACCAAAGTGCAGCACGCGGGTGCGTTCGCGCTGATCACTGCTGCGCACATGCGCAGTCCCGTTCGTTACATAATTAGATGAAGCCAGAGAAGGTTTATTTAAACATCCAGCAACTGCCTCTTTACGTCTGAAATTAAAATGTTTCATTTTAATTCAAAATTAATAACTATAACTGATATTATTTCCTTTAATTCTCCTGTTAAAAATGAAATCTCTTTTTTTTCCTCATTATAACAGCGTAAAGCTTGTTAAATTTTAAGAAATATAAACCCATGTGCATGCACATATTACTGGAAATAATTCTGACAGCAGTATTTAAGTGGCTATATGTTTTGTGAGTGTCTTTTATTGACTGATTCTTCAACCAAGTAAATAGCACAGGTTTATCTTTAATATATCTGGTAATTACAGATATAATAATAAAATACCATTTCATGCAAGGTTATTCAACATCAAAAATGCTATTGTGGAGAAAGTTGCTGTATTTATCCAGTGCAGTATTTGCCAGGTTGCTGTCGCCAGCTTGATTTTCTCTGCCATCAAGGTACGACTGCAGAATCTGGAAAAACTGGGGGGAGAAAGAGGAATAATAATAATAATAATAATAATAATAATAATGCAATTAAACTAATAAAATGAATGACACATTATGAAAAGTTGAACCATTAATATTGAAATAATATATCAACAGAAACAAGCACCAGAATATACAGTAAGAAGTACAATAAGAAAACTTTTTCTGCAAAATGCATGACTAATAGGCAATTGCAAAAATCAGAAAAATGGCTTTAATATTTATTTTTGCATAAAATTTTTTGACAGGTTAAACAAATAAAGCCAAACATAATTTAGCTCTTAAAGAAGTCAACTTTACAAGTGAATCTCGTAAACAGAAGTTAAACAAAAGTCAATGTAAGGAACATCAAAAGTTCCAAAAGTTATTAGAGATCAGAAGGTGTTCCGCTCACCAGCATTCTGCTTTTTGGATTGCTCAGAGATTTCCATTCTTCTGTGCTCGAGGGATCTGATTCAACTGAAACCATGATCAGTGCTGCTAAAACCAATACAGTCAACCTGTTGCAGACACACACACACACAAATTAAAGATCATCATCTTCAGAGAAAGTGCACATCTCACAAATAGCATCATGCTTACATCTTTATCTGCTATTAGTCTTCAGACCTAAATCGCTGATGAATTTCCTGTTTCTCTTCCCCACTGCTCTATCCTTTTATACGCACAGGCATAGCCCTCGTGAAGAATTCTCACCTTCCAGATTAATGAATATCTCCTCTTGAAATAATAGGTCACATGGTATACTGTGTTATAATTAATACACCACAAAGAGATGTTATGAGTGTCATTAATGTCTCTTCTCTCAGAATATCACGGTTAATTATGACGTACATGGAATTGACCTTTAAAAGATATGCAAACTATGGTAGGAAAAACAGTGCAGGAAGGATGAGCTTAATAGGAATGTAAATTCACAATTACCTGAGAGCCGTGTGCAGAGAATGCTGACCACTAATGAGCAAAGCTTGGAAAGAATTAACTTTCTTTTTCTTTCTTTCGTTTATTGTCATTAAGTAATGAGTACTTAAATGTATGTGGACTTTTTATCAATCACAGAGGGGAAATATGTTGGTTTTGTTGGAATGCAGTGGCAGTTTTCAGATCTATTTATAGCTGCCCTCTATTTAAGGGTTGGCCACACCATGTTACATCCTTCACTATAGTTCATCATCATTCTGGTCCCTTCTGTCATGTTATATGGACGTGTTATATGTGGTCTCCCCTGGCATTGTTCCCTGTATCATATCCTACTCCAGGCTTTGTGTTGTTTCCCTAATCATAGGACTCAAGTAGAAAATCTTCCCATACGTTACTGTTTCCAAAAATCCAGTATGTTTACAATATTTTTGAATAAAATATTCATCCTTGTTGTCTAGGGCACTGGTGGCTCAGTGGTAGGTGTTTCGCCTGCCATGCGGAAGGCCTGGGTTCGATTCCCAGCCAGTGCCCAAACCCCCCAGCCACTGGATGCAGTGCCGGTCCCAAGCCCAGATAAAATGGGAGGATTGCATCAGTAAAACCTGTGCCAAGTTGTTGTGCGGATTGGATATTCTGCTGTGGCGACCCCTTGCCGGGAGCAGCTGAAAGCCTAACAACAACATTCATCCTTGTTGTCTCCGTTCCTAGCGTGTGCTCAAGCTAGGAGTTTGGATGTTCTCCCTGTACTTGGTGGGTTTCCTTTTAAAGACATGCAGGTTAAACTAATTGACATGCCCAAATTGCCTGTAGTGTGTGTGGATGAGATGTGTGTACCCCACCTTGTGCCCAAAGTCTCCTGGGATAGCCTCCCTGTGGCCCTGTACAGGATAAGCATTATAGAAGATGAATGACTGAATAATTCTGTAATTCATAATCAATTCTACTTTTCAATCATCGATAGATTGTTCAACTATCAAAACAGTCTTTCGTTGCAGCCCTACTTAGATAATTTATTCTTCTGACACATTGCTCTCTGCCAGGTCTGTACATGAAGCGCACAACAATCACTGATATGTGATGTTACATCTCTTGAAAAGTGAAAAACATTTAGCACTGGATTACTTTTATATTTTAAACACTGAAACTTGTTGGAAATAAATTAATGTTATTCCCTAGTGCAGCAATACTAGAAGTTAACCAGACTTATTTCTAATTGCTGATTACAACCAGGCCACCAAACTGCTATATGGCTATAATTGAAAGGTTGTATTTCGGTATATCACGAGTTAACCAGACCCATGATATAGTTTCTTTTTTAACTTTGACTCCTTTGGGAACAGCACCATGCCCGACATACAGCAGGGTGGAGCTCCCTGACCTGCACTCAATCTACAGCAAGTGGTGCTAGGCCAAGGGGAAGAAAATAGTGAAGGACCTCAGCCACCCCAACAATGGACTGTTCTCTCCGTTGCTGTCAGGAAACCGCTTCCACTCCGTGAAACCCAACAGAAACTGAGGAGGAGCTTCTTCCTGGAGGCTATTCAGGCCCTCAACCAGAACATGGCAAAGGACTAAACTAATCGAATTTGCTTTTGGTTCCTTCACACAATAAACACACACACATACAGTACACACATTCCTGCTACACATCAGAGTCATAATGCACATTACTTGCTACTGTATGTTACAAATTTGTACACTGCACATTTGTTCGTGTTGGCACACTGTGTGTTTACACATAAAAGAAGACGAACATGCACTTTGGAACATGGACAATGTCTGCTACTGACAGACATGTCATTTATTTTTATACTTCATGTTTCATTCCCACTGCTGCCATCATAACCACACACCATATTTATTATATGATGTATATCCTAATCAATTTTTTGCTTATTTTGTAACTTTGATAAATTTGTATATTACAGGCTATTTTTAATGCAAATTCTTTTATTAGTTTAAATATACTCTAGTGTAATTTTATTAATTGCATTAAAATCTTTCAATTTTAGGTCGTATAAGCATTTCCCTGCATATCATACTGTGTATGACAAATAACATTTGAAGTTTACTTCACGGCATCTTTCCAGAAGAAAGAGGATGGGCTGAAAATGACCGATGTCAGGCGGAATAGCATCTTATTCCTACCCCTAAAATCAATATAGATCAGGGTGTGATTTTTTTTTTTTTTACCTCATTTGTCAGATGCTTTTATTCATCGTGGCTAATAATTATGACAGAATACAACTGAACAGTTTCATGTTCAAGGGTTCATCAGAAGCAGCCTATGGTGATGCCAGCAACATACTGCAGTCTTCTTCTCCATACACGTGTCTCCATGCTGTTCATTTTTATACTGTATTAGAGAGCAAGACTATTAAGTTAAAAATTTTTAAACCATTGTTATCCAGAAAGATTTAACTTTTTTTTAATATGCTGCTACATAAACAATTGCAATCGAGACAAGTCACATTACTAAGTCATGAAAAACAGTGTTACTCAACACAAATATGAAATCACATTTCTTTATTCAGCCAACCATAAAATATACATTAATCTCTTGTGCTGAACGACAGGGAGCTATTCTGTTGCCTATCCTGAACAAAAGCATAGAAAAACACAATCCTGCTCCACTTTCATTCAGCCAACAAAATTAAACGGAGATGAATATCCAGTTTCAAATCATTCCAAAATCAATACGAGAAAAGACATAAAACTTTGACATACCAAGAATCAAGTGGTTTCTTTACCTAAACAAAGCAAGCCAAAACTGATAAGAGCCAGGAAAATATATAAATCATAATATTCATATTTCACAATATAGAGAGACCAGATGCTGTCCTACCATTGGTTTAAACAGTGTTTTTCATCCAGAGCGAAGCATGCTGGGAGCTGTTAGCTTCAGTTCAGTTTCAGTGCTTCTTTTTTTCATTTTAAATATAAACATAGTGTTTTATTTGTGCATCATAGTTTTGTTCTCCAAACTGCACCTACGTTCCTGCATCCACACAGCAATATGTGAAGGCACAAGATGATGAAATGCTGACACTAAAAATAAATACAACAGGTAAAAAGAATAATTTATTTTGCAAGAGAAGACAGCAATGGATAGCTTGCACTTCATGCCCAATGCCAGTAACATTACAATGCCGATATTTATTTTTCTCCACTGGCCTCTCTATCATTTGAAAATAGAAGAAAATGCTAAGATTTTTTTCCCTCCACTCAGAGGGACACAGACATGTAGTAAAATCCTGTTTTAAAAAATAAATCATCTGTTTCCCCCTATGCAAAGTAGCAATTGTGGAATTAAGTGTGCAGGAGAGAGAGAGAGAGAGAGAGAGAGAGAGAGAGAGAGAGAGAGGAAAATAAGAAAGCTTCACAATCAGCTATGTCTTCTTCCCGTGGGACAATTTAAAACCTGCCCTCATTTTCAAAAACCAGTTGAAAAAGAGCTTCATCCCGTGAGAGAAAGGAAATCAGTTTCAAACTAAACCTAAAAAACATTGGTCCTCAGGTTTGATGACCTGTTACACTTTATTGCCATGTAGAGACTCAGCTCGGCTGATCCGGCTGTCAAGAGAAATTCAGAGGCAAGCTGCTGGACGAGAGTTGCAGAAAGTACGCTGAGGTATCTGCTGAAAGGTGCTGGTTGAGATCGAGGTTGGGGCTGAATGGCTGCTGAGCCATCCATGAATGCGTGTGTGTGTGTGGGAGGGAGAGTGGGAGGGAGAGGGGGAGGGAAGGGGGTATTTAAGGCTCTGCACAGTGGCCAGCTGCTAGGACAAAGCTGCCTCCAGGTGATTAAGACAGGATGCAGCTTTTCTTTGTCCCTCTCTCAGTAGGTCTCCGAGTCTGAGTCATTGAGCTCTTCGTCTTTATAGAAGCCGTGGTGTCCGATGCTGTTGAAACTACAGTAGGAGCTGTGTCCACTTCTCAGCATGGGCAAGCTGTCGAATGTGGCGCTCTTGGCTGGGCTAGTGTAGTGGTTAATGGTACTGAAAGGCAGGCTGGGCACGGAGCCACTGCTGGGAGAAACAGGCATCATGGTGGCAAGGATGAGAGCCAGGCAGTCTGCCACGTCTTTATTGGGGGCACAGGCCAGGGCAGGTGTGTAACCTGGGATAGATAGGTGGAGGAAATTCATGACAAATATTAATGCATTGTTAGAAAATCCAAAAGCTATAATACACTCCCTGGCCAACAACCCTGAAGTTTTAAAACAGCTTGCATCGAGCAAAGAAAGCAACTAAGGAGAATGCTGAAATTACTGGAACAGGGTTATGAACTGTGCAACACATTATTATAACCTGGAAGAAGAGCGCTGAACAAATTTGGAGGAAGAAAATCTGGTCGTAAAAAAAAAAAAAAAAAAAATTACAAATGATCACTTAAACAAATGGGGAAATTTTTACAAATTGACACAAACATCATAGGTATGTATTAATATATTCAAAAAAGCAATCCCAAATTCCATTAAAAAAAAAAAAAAAAAAGGCTTCAGTTTGCTAGGGATTGGACTTTGGAGTAATGGGAAAAAGGTCAGATTGTCCTGATGAGTCTAGACTGACCCTATTCCAGAGTGATCAAGGGAAGAAGGGAACGCATGAATATGCACCATCAAGCATAGTTTCCACTTTACAAGCCTCTGGAGGCATTGTTATGATCTGGGATTGCTCTAGTTAATTAGGTCTAAGCTCAGCAACATAATGTGCCAATAAAATAAAGTCAGCTGATGACCTGACTGTACGGAATTACCAGTTTATTACATCTGTGGGTTTTTTTCTTTCTTGATGGCACAGACATGTTCTAGGACTCAAATTGTGAAAGAGTGGATCTGAGAGGATGAGGAATCATTTTCACACATTTGTTGGCTGATATACTGTCAAAGCTAAAGCTGGTCATCAAAGTTTTAGTGTGTGCAACCTTCTTTTGGCCAGACAGTGTATAATCCTAAAGATGTGTTTTTTCACAAACACAAAAAGTTACCATTTTCATCAACAGCTAGCACGCTTGCACCCTTGGCCAACAGCTCCTGCACCACAACTGTAAGTCCGTTTCTGGCAGCCACGTGCAGAGGCCTACACAAAGAATGATGAAGTCAGTCAGTGCTCTACAAAGTTCACTTGTTAACTGCCTATTGTACATGTGTGCTACTCCACCACGAGTCATACATACGTTTGTAAAGCTGCGTTGGTGGAGTTGATGAGATTTCTGTCGGTGATCTTCTCCAAAATCAACAAGGCACTGGTCTCATGACCCTACAGAAGACAACAATCAAAATAGGTAAGGATGACTAATGATGACTCTGACAGCACTGAGGACATAGAACTAAAAAATATATATATTTAGAAGAAATATTCCAATAATAAGTTTAAGTCCATTATTAAAAATGTTCAAGAATGGTTTCTTAAAGTAACGATTTAAAAGCTAGTAGCTTAAGTAGTACTGCATATTAAATCAACCAAATACCAATTACTATTTTTTTAAAATTTTCTATGTATTTCTTGTCAAGTTGTTAAGAAGCATAATTTACTCGGGGAAAAAAAATCTGTAGGCTGTAACTGACCTTACTGCAGGCCAGGTGTAGTGCAGTGTTCTTATTGGCATCCTGTGACGTTAGGTCCGCTTTCGCACTGCTCACCAACAGCTCTGACAAAGACAGAGAGAGACACTGAGAACATTCTTCTGTTTTTCATTTCATCTTTAACATTTCTTTCCTAATGCAAACTGAACAAGCAGAATCAAACAGGGGACTTCCTCAATCATTTGCATTTAATACCTTATGGTATCCGTCTCCAGATGTGATTCAAATTTGGATGCTAATTTAAAATGCTCATTCAAATATGTTTTTCCAAATATGTTACACTACTCTTATAGCCACAAATAGTCACAAATACAATTTCTATTGCTAAATATAATTAATCAGTTTTGCTGAATGGCTGAAATAAAATCTTTTTTATTTTATTTAAGTGGTCTCATTTAATTATACTGAAAATAGCAACAGCCCTTTCATTTGTGCTGACAAGTGTCTTATGCTCATGCTACCCAAATTTCTCTAAAATTGACAATTTCACCTTTCAGTTCACTACATGCATGAATACTACCATTTGCTCTTCCACTTAAAAAACAAACAAACAAACAAACAAAAAAAACATAACATTTATATTTGACCTGCACAATATTATTATCTCTAACCCACAGATGTACTCTACATGGCCAAGTGTTTGTGGACATCACACCTGAATGCAGGTCTGTTGTGTTTTGGTCTGTTTTATGATAGATGGACTGACTGACTCACTCAGATCTACAACACATTCTAGAACTTTCACACAATATTTACTGTTATTTGCAACTTTTTCCTTGCTGCTACTACAAGAAGAAATATTTACCGTCTTTCTCGCAAATTTATTTGCGCAACCTCAACTTCAGCTCTGTGTCCTGGTCAGCGCGTCACAGGGTATTGCACTGCGTTCTGTTTGTCACCGTTTGCACATTTGCATTTCATGTTGTCTTCTTTTCTTTTGGTCTTTTTGCATAGTTCTTAACTAGTTTAGTTAATTCATGTTGTATGTAGCACCCTGGTCCTAGAGGAACGTTGTTTCGTTTCACTTTATACTGAACTGTTTATGGTTGAAATGACTATAAAAGCCTACTTGACGCACAACTACCTGGACTATTGTTTTTCTGCACAATATTTATTGCTGCTATTTGCGCAATTCTTTGCTACTATAACAAGAAATGTTTACCGCGTTTTTTTAACGGCAGGTGTTTCTCTGAAAAAACCACACACCATGCCTGGATCCAGTAAATGCTGACATTTCTCAGGGTTTTGGAGATGCCTTACCCACGGCGTTTGTCTGTCCGTTTTCAGCAGCCATCATGAGCGGGGTTTTGCCACCGGAGTCAACGCAGTTCACCTGGGCATTGTGGGCTAGCAGAAGCTGCAAACACTCCACATGATCAGTGAATGCGGCAGCATGGAGTGGAGTCCTGTAAGAACCAAACAAAGCAATTCTTGCTGCAGATATTATACTGTACACATACTATTCACGTTCGGGTTGCTGTGACAGCCCAGTCGGTTCTGAGTAAACTTTGATTCTAGTTGATGTCATGCAAAGACGGTTTCAGTTTAAAAAAAATAAAAATAGGGCTGTACAACTTGATTAAGGTACAGAAGTATATTATACTATAATATTCTATTATAATAAAAATATTATACTATAATATTCTAGCATGAGACACACAATTAAAAGTATGTGCTGTCTTATTAGTACGTGCTAACATATGAGAACCAGCTGCTGCCTTACCTTTTTTTAGAATCAGCAACATTGACAATCACAGGACCCAACGTTTCAATTAACATTTCTGCTGCTCCCTCATTGTCGTTTATCCTACAATTTAAAACAAACCCAGAGCTTTTATTAATGAGTGCTTAGGTCTTAATCTTGTTCCAATTTACAGATAGAATAATCACACTTACACGGCACAGTGAAGTGGGCTGAAGGAGTTGCCCTCTGCCTTGTGAAACAGCTCCTGTTCCAGCAGCACTTCAACACAAGTGTCATGACCTAGACAGAGGGACAGAACTGACATGAAGTCCAAGCAACTGGCCCTGATAAAATATATATGTGAAACTATAACCTTATCGTGTGTGTGAGTGAGTGAGTGAGAGTATGAGTGAGTGAGTTATGTGTATTTTTGTAGTCACCATTGTAACAGGCCCAATGCAGAGGTGTGTATCCCTGTTGGTCTGTGATGACAGGGATGGAATCTAAAGACTGAGCTGCATGTAGCAGACCCCCCAAAACCCCCACGTGGCCACAGGCAGCTGCCAAATGTACAGGAGAGCGCCCTCTACAGTCCCGAACCATGAAATTGGCGTTGTGCTGCAGCAAGGCCTCCACACACTCTTCATGTCCGGTCACTGCCTGGAGCCAACACACACAAATAAATGCAAGACTGAACATGACTGCAAAAATCACAATAGAGTATAAAACCTAGACTTATCTGCTGAACAATTAGGACTGAACAGATATGTCACTAATGGATGAAAATACATATATGAATAGGAAGCCTTAGTGTTTGATGTTTAGAAACATGCATCCATTTGTCCACTAGAGGACAGCCGCAGGATACGAGAAAAAAAGATTGTGTGAGACTATAATTTTTAACGAGGATGTAAATGAGTGTGTATATATATATATATATATATATATATATATATATATATAATTTGCAGTGTTCGTTAATAAAAAAAAAGCATTTACAGCGCTCCGTTATCATCGGGGATGTGGCGATAACACTCCCGCCTACATCTCTAGACTAATAAATAAAGTGATATGGCTCAAGTTGAGGCATCAGAGCCAGAATTCACACCACATGCTGCCAATTAGAGCTGTGAATCATAGGTAGCCCTTCAATTTCATTCGATTTTTGTGCATTGTGATTTCGGATTCAGTTCAGTAGCATTAAGGTTTATTGTCTGGTCTCAAACAGCTACATTTCATATAGATTTGAAAGTATTAAATGTATCTAGTAAACATTAAAATGATGTTGATTGTTTAAAATGTTGCATTTCTTGCAAAGCGTAAATTCTGACGTTTTTTCCCCAGCCAACCGTCTGCTCCACATGGCAGTCCAGTAAAAGGCAGTACTGCACCAACTACAAATAAACACAAAAGATAAAACAATACTCCCACAAAATGCGAGTATTTGCGGAATATAGAAGCATTTGGTATAGTATAAAGAATTTATATTCTGAATAAAACTTTTTCCAAAAAACTTTTTTTTTTGCTTGACCCCACCATTTACCACAGACTTTATCTCAGTTTACTTAGCATTTTAAGTTAACTCCCATAATTGCCACTGGCCATCTTTAAAATTTTATTAATACATTTTATTGCTGCACATTTGCCTTTCCTTAGTTTTAGAGTTTGTGTCATCAGGAAAGTTCATTAAAAGACATCTTTATTATCTTGGCTTTTAGTTACCACATGTGCAAAACAACCTCAAGCTAAAATTAAAAGCTGTTAGCTAAATAAGAGCTATTGAGTAATAGGAACAGTTGTAATCCGATTAATCATCTCAATAATCTAAAGCTGAATCGATTATCCAAACAATGGTTAGCTGGAGCCCTATTGTGAATTATATAAAAAACCCTGACCCATCGATTGAATGAATCGAAGTACCATCAAATAGCAGATTAAACTACTTAGTCATTTCTAGCTCTGCGTTCCAAGCAGAGCTCATATTTAAAAAATGAAAACCAAATACAAATAGAAAATCACGATTTGGCGGAATAAAGAACTGATTAATATAAAAGACTTCTTTTAACTGGAAATGTAGCTCTTGTTTGCTAAGTATATGTATCTAGAAAAAGACAATTTACCCCTCTGTGTAAAGCAGTGCGGCCCCATTTGTCTTTGGCTTCTACACTGGCTCCTTTATTGAGCAAAGAATAGACGCAGTCTGTGTGGCCGCTCAACACCGCCAGCATCAGAGGTGTCCTGAGAAACAGTTAGCAGAAGATAAATCATATACAAATCAAAAGGCTTCTGATATGTGTGAGACTAGCTTAGATTAATTCCTGCTTATACAAAGATAATAGATTACACCTTCAGCCAATGTGTCGTATTTCTGTATAGTGACTGAGGGAATATACGTGAGACTATAGGGCCATGCCTACTATTATGAGTGTTAAACACCTGGGACCATATTCACAAAGCTTCTTAAGCCTAAAAGTTGCTCCTGGTGACGAAAATCTAAGAAAATTCTTAGAATTTTCTTAGAATTCCGCATAAATTTAGGACTAATTCTTAGTAAAGATAAAAATGCAACTTACAGTAAATAGGTAAAAAGTAAGCCATTTTGCTCCCATCCAATGAGAAATGAATTACAAGTAATAAAATCAGTATGGTAATTAAGAGTGAGAACTTAAATATAGAAACTACTGTGTGGAAATTGGTTGCTTCAAAAGTGGACTCATTTTTAACACAACTTTTAACTAACTTTAAAATATTTAGCCTATAACAGAAACTTCGCATAAAGTAGCCTGTATTCATGAATATACAATTTCCTTATATACAAACATTATGATTTAACCGTCCATTCTATTATCATTTATTCTATTTTCACAAAGAGCACATTTTAAGACCTTTACAGATTTTTTTAATCAACCAATCACAGTCCTTGAATTGCTGCGTCATCCCGAGCAACAGGGTCAACCACACCTCCTCACTTAGATAAAGGATTTTGTATTTTCCTTACTCAGAGTTGCTCTGAGAAGTTTCCTAAACCACTTTTAGTCTAGGACTCCCAGCTAGGACTTTTTAAGCTAAGATAGGAGCTCTCTGAGAGAATTCTAAAAACCTTTGTGAATACGGACTCTGAAAACTGCCACAGTATAACAGTAAACAAACTCTCATTAGTAAATAACAGTATCAGAATCCATCCACTCAAAGGTAATCCTGTTACTGAATAGTTCCTCTCCCCACTACAGGTGAGTCTAAGGAACAGAATGACAAACGATGATTATAATGACAATTATAAATGAAGCTAAAAGAGCATGACTTACTGCCCAATACCATCCTGAATGTCAACTGCGCTCTGTATGTCAGCATTTCCGATCAATAAACGCAGACAGTCAGAGTGGCCGTTTGTGGCTGCAAAGAGGAGAAAACCACAATGGCTTTGTTTACAAAGATCATTCTGATTGCAAATTCCAAACAAACCGTTTACTTGTGGGCTAAACTCAGTTTATGTGCACTACAGATGTAATCTGGACACAATTATACTGAAAAATGACAAATGTGTTCTGTCATTCTGTGTAGCTAATGTTATTTCAGAATGATAGCAATGGTTGGTTATTTAACAATTTAACCCTTATGTCAGTTTCGCAAAAAAATCCTCCGAGATTTAATAAATGAATGAATATATAAATAAATACATTAACCATGCTGTACACACAAACACAAGTCTGTGAAATGCAGAAGCATGCAGTGCTGTTACTTATGACGAAATACAGTATGTGGAATCTTGATGTTTACCTGCTGCATGGATGGGAGTGCGTTTGTGAGTGTAGTCCTTGACAAGAATGGAGGCTCCTTGATTGATGAGAACATCCACACACTCCACGTGGCCTTTAAAAGCAGCCAGGTCCAGCGGTGTGTGGCCCTGCGCCGTCCTCACATCCAGATCGAGCAGAGACTGCACAAGCACCTCGAGGGCCTGGTGATGGCCATGATACGCCTGAAAAAAAAAAGAAGAAAAAAAAAAAAAAAACAGCACTCAGAGAAATAGTCACAAGCCCAGGACTCAAACTTTAAATATTCAATACATGTTCAGTAACTGTAGCAACAGACAATCCTTCACAGTTAATGCAAAATATGATTATACACCAAGCATGGAGACATTCAACTCATGTCTGTTCAGCAGTTTTTATGTGTGAACCTACACAGCAAATGTGGTATTACAAGTAAGAGTGTAGCGAACGTGTGGTGCAAGTAGCCACAAGCTTGTCATGTTGCAAGTTCCTACTTTTCTTCTGCGTTCTTAAACTTCAACAAACTGATTCAGATCTGTTAACCCCAAGGAGAATAAAGTCATGGGAAAGGGAGGCTGGGGTGTAAAAATAAAAGTGTAAACAGTAAAAAAAAAAAAAAAAGAAAAAAAAAAGAAAAAAAACAGTAGTTACTGATAGATCACATTTATATTACCACTAAAACCAGAAAAAGACTTTAAATTCTAAAAAATATTAAAATATACAAATATATATTTAATGTATATACAAAAATATTCAGTGCTCTTACAAAGAAACTAAGAAATCAATCCACATGCACTCGATTTTTCACTGCTGATCCGCTGCTGCTTGAACAGTTTGAACACATCTGCATTTTTGCATTAGCAATGTTTTTTTATAACGTCCTAATCATCATTACTATTAGAATTATTTGCAATGTCTTAGCTTTCACACTTCATTGTAGCTCTGTTTACACTGGAGGCTTAAATTTCATTTATTCGTTCTTGATACCACTTATCCTGTAGGGGCTGGAGCCTGGCCCAGGAGGCTCAGGGCATTAGTAGGAGGACACCCTGGACGGGATGCCAACCCACAGCGGTGTCACAGGTGCATACACACGTAGACACCCAATTGTTACACTATGACGATTTGGAAACGGCCGACTTTGGGCTGCGGGAGAAACCGGAGTACACGGAGGAAATCCATCAAGCACGAGGAGAATGTGCAAACTCCACTCACGTAGACCCGAGGTGAGATTTGAACCCCCAACCCTGGAGATGCGAGACCACAGTGCTAACTGCTGAGTCACCTTGATCCCCTGGCTAAAATTTCATTACACCCTTAATAAACAGAATTAACTGATATATTTAATGTAAAATTATATTGATTTATTCATATTAATGAATTAAAAACGTTCACTTGCCTGAATATAATTGTGAGGTGTGTGAGAGAGTGTGTGTGACCGAGTGTGTGTGAGAGAGAGAAATAATGCGTGTGAGAGTGCTCGTGAGAGTGATTATATGTGCGTGTGTGTGTGAGTATGTGTGTGTGTGTCTGAGTATGTGCATGTGTGTGAGTATGTGTGATTATCTGTATGTGTGTGTGTGTGTGTGTGTGTGTGTGTGTGTGTGTGTGAGAACGTGTATGTATGTGTGAGCTGTTCTCAAATATGTACTTACAGAAAGATGGAGCGGGCTAACTGGGGCGCGAACATCAGAGTCATTGAGTATGTCAGTCCCTGAGGTCTCCATTAGCTAGCAGACAATGCAATACAACCAAAGTTTAAAATGAGATAAAGGACTTGGAGTTAACTGGCAAGAAATCTCTGTAGAATACTGATACCCATCACTCACCACATCTAAAGGGGTTTCACTTGCAATCTGAAAGAAACAAAACAAAATGAGAACACAATTATTATTTTTTTAAAAAGGCTATACTCGGTCAGGCTTTAGATGTTTAAGAGCTGTTCTTACCAGCTCGAGACACAGACGGTGTCCATACGCAGATGCGTAATGCACTGCATTATAACCCTGATTGTCTCGGATCCCTGGGTTAGCATCGTTCCTCAGCAAATACTCCAGGCACCTTTGGTGAACAAACAAGTTTTATATTTATACAAAAGCAGTTAACAAAGACATGCGGTTAAAGCACAGTGCTGTTTCTATATTCAAATAAACAAATCCAGTCCTTCTTGTCACTCACTTTCCATCAGAGTCAGAAGCAGCAGCGTAGTGCAAGGGCGTGCAGCCCCTTTTGTCCAGGTCATTCACGCTGGCTCCTGAACCCACCATAGCGAATAGGCACTGATAGTTACAGTTTGCAGCTGCATAGTGCAATGGCGTCCTGGGAAGAACACAGCATTGTTAAAAGTAAAGTAAAGACAATGACTTAATCAATAGCCGTATTATAAAGAGTTATGAGGATCATTAGTATGACCGCTCTTGTACTGTCAGCACTTCTCTAATAGAGTACAGACTTTCTGAGGAGACAAGGGGCAAACAGCAAGCATTTAAAAGATCCTTTACAGAAAGAAGAGGCACACGACAGGCAACGTGATCCACACACCCACTTCCTATACATAAAGCTGTAAAATATAACTTGGCAGATAATCCTTACTGTTAGGCCACAGTGGCAGAATGAGACTGTTAGCTCACCTCCCAAAACTGTCTTTCTTGTTGAAATCTGCCCCTGTATTGAGCAGAAGATTGAGACAGTCTAGATTCCTGCGGAAGTAAATTAAGGTTTGAATTAGTAAGACAATATCCCAAAAGGTTTCATTAAAGTCAGAAAAGAAGAATGAATCAAAGCTCTTACCCTCCAGCTGCTGCAGCATGTAAACACGTCCTTCCGAAATCATCAGGAGTGTCGATATCAAAGCCTGTGAAAGACAGTGAAAGAGAGGTGTCAGTGCACTGACGAAGAAAGCTACTCAAGAGATTTATTGCGTAGATGCAACCAATGCTGGGGTGACCCATAAGTCCGGTCTAACCTTATTCCAGAGTAGGGTTGGGTACCGAAAACCGGTGCCAATACGGCACCGGTACCTATATAACCGCTACGTACCGGACCGAAACAGAACGTGAATTTCGATGCCTCATTTCGGTGCCACTTAAATGCCTGAACTGTCGATTGAATGACGCAGTTGTAATAAGCATCAGATTCTTCAACACACATGATCACTAGTAAAATTTAAATACTGCATTCATGGGGTGTCAGAAATGATCGGAAAAATAAATTATTTCCTTAATTAGAAAAA
>JAOVVA010000048.1:24954892-24965427 GCA_028565275.1 Leiocassis micropogon
ATGCTAACAAATGGTCAAACGATTTGTAAAATACTAATGTAACATGGATTCTGTTTATAATTATGGCTTTCCAGCTACAGTAGTACTACAACAGTGACCCCATTTACCATTGCAAAGAAGGCTAATTTGACTAAGGAGAATTTGTTTTTACATTTTTTGTTCAATAAAAATGTATTCTTGAGTCATCCACCATCATTTTGGGGCTTTTGTAAAGTATCGGTTCAGGCACCGTTACCGTTTTAAAAGTATCGATTTGGCACCGGTATTAAAAAAAAAAGCCAAACGATACCCAACCCTATTCCAGAGCAGTGGGTAGTCAAGGTAAGGAGGGAAGCGATGCATAGTGCCCACTGTACAAGCCTCTGGAGGCAGTGTTATGACCTGGGGTTGCTTCAGTTGGTCAGGTTTAGGCTCAGCAATGTGGCAATAAAATGAAGTCAACTGAATGGAATGTACTGAATCACCAGGGGATCACTTCAGTGGATTCTTTTCCCTCTTCTCTAATAGCACAGGCATATTCCAGGACTCAAATTGTGAAATAGTGGTTGTAGGAGCATGAGGAAAGATTTTAAAAAATCCAAATGAATTCCACAGTTGGCCAGCACATTGTGCACTAAAATCAAAGCTAAAGTTGAATAAAAGTTGAAGTTTATTTTAACAGTGTATACTAAATATGTAGTATATTGTGAGATATTAAGGAGATGCATATTAAGTGAGGCATTAACTGTGGTAAAACAGTGATTATAGATCCATCAGTAATTGTGTGACGTAAAACCCAAACCGCCATCAATTACAAAAAGCTGGTGTGGATTTAACCACTGGTGAGAAAAGACATTCTGTGAGACAATACAAAAGTGCTGCCATGTGAAATGCCTCATTGATCATGTGGTTCTCTTACCCCCAGGCATCATTTCTTTCCCCAGTTTTTCTTCAAAAGCAGAGTCAAGTACTGTATACGAGTATTGAAGAGATGGCTTACCAGAGGACAGCAGTTTACGGCAGCAGTCTGAGAAGCCACTAAGAGCAGCTAAATGTAGAGGAAACATGCCATGGACACCACGCCTACAAAATGGCAGAAAGAACAAAGAAAACACAACATACTAGTCTGTAAAGAGCTTGACATGGGGGGGTCACCATAGACACACACACAGTGAGGTCTTACATTAAAATAGGAATTTTATTAAATCATAAGGTTTATGATAGGGAGGGGAATTAAAAAAAAAAAGTCAAATAAATAAATAAATAAATAAATGCTGCGAGGAAAAAGTAAAAGTGTGGGTTAGAAGCAGTGTCCTGCAGGCAGGATGTCACAAAACTGATGGGCTATGGCAGTGGCTGGCTGAGAAGTTGAGCAAGTGGCAGTGTCAGCAATCATTAACTTGTCAGCAGCATGTCCACTTTGAAGTGCCAAGTGGCCAATCACCAGTCACAGGCAGCAGGCCGAAGTTGAAAGCAAAAGAGCTGACGTAGCTGACTCAGTCTGGTAGTGTCGGCAGGCCAAAATCTAACTGGAGGCCTTGGAGCCGATATCTTTACTGCGTCTGAATCGCTGTAACAGCCCATAAGTGAAGGCAGAAGTGCCAGGGCAGCAAACAGTCCATTAGCGCCTGGCCCTCAGCGAGCTGCTCAGCAGCAAACAACACTCTTCAACTTTTAAGCCCAAAAGGGCATACACAATAGCACGCACTGCATGCCCCCTGTAGTCCAGCTCTTTCTTGATTTCTCCTGAACCCTAACTGATCATCTTGCCTCCTTTTATTCAGAAGGGAAAAAAGTCCAAGGCCTTCAACCACAACGTATCACTAGCCATGTCATGTTTAGCGGCCCGCCCCCTCGCATTCCTGCTGACGGGCAGGCAGCAATGCCAGGTGAGCTCGTTAGTTTCAGTTTTCAGAGAGAGGACTGAAATTCAGGTGCTCGGCTGTCACTGGAGAATCCGTCACAGGTTACAATACGTTTATAACGCACCACCCTGTTGCACTGAGTGGGTATGAGTGGGAGAGAAAAAGTTTCTTGTGAAAATGTAAAATTAGTTTTCAAGTTAACAGGCGAAAGGAAAAACAAAGTTAGCGAATAAATTTAAATGTACATTTTTTCCTAATAATATCAGTAGACAAATACATTCCATATACTAGAAATATGGGGTAATTACAACTATGGGGTAACAATAATATTTGCACTAAGTGGAGTAATAACACTTAACACCACGAGCTAACAAGTTTTATAGCACGTAATAAATGTATTAAATAATATTTAACATTTGATTACAGGTTGCAGTTCTGGCTTTGTCAAATATACACATGGGAGAGGCAAGCTATAAACTTTGCCATATAAAAAAGTGGTAATAACAGTAACCACACTGATGCAAAATTTAAAAGGCAAGTTGAGTAAATAAGGCTTCCAAAATTAACCATAGTAGCAGCCAAATTAACTCAAGAGGCATTTTTAAGGAGTGCCTGTACACCCAATCACTCATGCAATTATCTAATCAGTCAATCATGTGGCAGCAGGGCGATGTATAAAATACTGCAGATACGGGCCAGCAGTGTCAGGTGATGCTCACAATCAGACCAAACGATCAATCAGAATGGATAAAAAAAATGTGGCTGGTTTAAATATTTCCTTTACTGCTGATTTTCACACAAAGAGTCTCTAGAGTTTACTCAGAATACTGCAATGAGCTTGTAGTAGCTGTTGTCAGCTCAGACCTGTCAGGCTATTCCTCATTGACATTGCTCGTTAACAAGGCATTTCTGTCTGTAGAACTGCTGTGCACTGGATGTTTTTTCTTTATTGTACCATTCTGAGTAAGCTCTAGAGACCGGTGTCCGTGTGTGCGCGTGTGTGAATCTTCCAGGAGATCAGCAGTTATATAAATACTTAAACCAGCCTCTCTGGCACCAACAATCTCGCCATGAACAAAATCATTGAGATCACATAGTTTGTCTCCATTCCGATGTTTGATATGAACATTACCCAAAGCTATTGACCTGTATCCGCATGAGTTTTTGCATTGTAATTCCTAAACTGATTACGTAACTGCATGAAGGTGCGGGTGTACAAGTGCTCCTAATGAAGCAGATGATGAGTGTAGTGTTCATAATAAAGTGCTTGATAGATGGATAGTCAAATTTAAATAACCATTGTATAACCGAGGCTCTTGTTAAAGGCTGCTTACTTTGATGTGTCAGCTCCATTGGTAATGAGTGTGTTGATGAGGAGCTCATGTCCGTATCGTGCTGCGATGTGTAGGGGTGTGTTGCCATTTTTGTCTTCACAGTCTATCTCAGCACCTGCGTACAAAACCACCAGAGACAACTCAATACTTTGTGAATGGACAGGGTTATCCATCAATCACTCACTCACTCACTAAACTGCTTATCCTGTATAGGATCAGAGGAAACTCAGAGCCTATCCCAAGGGAGCTAATTCACTGCAGGACACACAAGCATACAAAACAAGCCTAATCTGTAACCTTACCAAGCATGGGGAGAACATGCAAACTTCACACACACAGATCTAAAGTGTGAATTAAACTAGACTAAGGGCAGTGTTAACCGGTAAGCCACCGTGCTGTTTGGTTACATCTTTTACTTAAACTGACAGTTTTCTCAAGTCCTTCCCAACCAAAATATATATTTATATAAAAAAGAAAAACCTGATATCAGGAAATTATTGTTGCTTGTACTGTGCTTATTTTCCTGAGCTGATACCGTGTAATTCAATGAAGGCATTTAATAAAAAAAAAAAAAAGTGTAATTCAATAAAAAATAAATGTGTAAAAGTATTTATTTGCTCATAGTAACCAAGCACTCAAATTAAGCTCTGACCTCCAGGAAAAATTTTGTAGTAAGAGGTGTGATCTGCAAAACACACTACATGTGGGTCTTGCCCAAACTGCTGCCATAAAGTCTTGTAAGCAATGCATTTTTTTTATCACTAGATCAAAAAGGACCGAACATGATCTAGAATGTCAATGCCCCTGTGCATAAAGGGCGGTCCAGGAAGCTTCTGTGTAAATTATAGAGACTGTTGTGTGTGAAAATCTCAAGAGATCAACAGTTTCTGAACATGGTGTCTGAAAAACCATCACGTCGTGGTTAGCGTCACCGAGATGGTCCGTTTCCCCCCCACATAATGAGGTTCAATGTAAACGTTGACAAAAGCTCGTGACATGTATCTGAATTATCAGGTGTCACATGGTTGGCTAATTAACTGCATGAATGTACAAGTTTACAAGTGTTTCCTAATAGACTGCATAGTGAGTATACAAATACAAGGTGTGATTTTTGGCGAAGTTCTAACATAAGCTTGTGTGTCTGATGGCAGAACGTCAAGAACGTTTTTTGTGTGTGAAAATAATTAGAATTGATTTTTTCAACCCAATGCTTAACTGTTAAATAAAACACAAGCCTTATTCAGGCTGTTCAAAAAGTAAGTCAAAGATAAAAGTTATACAGATTATAAAGATTACTACCCACCGTTTTGAATGATTGCTTGCGATCGGGAGAATCTCCCATGAATTGCAGTCATATGCAACGGAGTTTTCCCATCTTTGCTCTAAAAGAGTAAATGAATTTATTAAAAAATAAGAAGAAATTTGAAAAAGTTAGACAAAACTAAAATTCTCTCATACTGATTCCATGAGGTCAGACCGTGTAAAGAAAATTACAGAGTGCAGTAAGACAGGCTTTGGCATGCATGTGATCAGAAAAATGAAGTCTGTGCAAGCCTCTAACCTTGATGTTGACATCTGCTCCGTTTCCTACAAGCAGCTCAAGACACAACGCACCGTGCCTTGAGGCAGCTGTGAAGTGCAGAGGTGCAAAACCCTTCTCGTTCACCTGGTTGACGTTAGCCCCACATTCTATCAGCTCGTTCACCACCACATCCTGACCGTTATAGCAGGCTACGTGAAGCGGCGTGTTCCCGTAGGCATTTGGCTCATTTATCTACAGAGAGCACAGTCACTCAGAACATTCAACAAAAAAAAACTATAAAGCTTAACTTAGAAATACTATACAACCTACTGATATAAATAAAACTAGTGCTGTCCCAAATATTTATTTAAGGTGGTTGATTTTTATAAAGTTGGTAGATTAACTCAAACAAGCAGACAACAGTTCTCTAATGTCAAACCTTGGATTTCCAGCTGTTGCCCTTATTAACACCACCCAATATATTTTAATGCCTTTTTCATGCTAAGCATTTTATTTTATTGTGAGTCATAAGCCATTATCATGAAACTCACATCCACCCCCAGGTCTAACAGGTATTTGACCACGTTGATCATCCCACTAGAGGCTGCTGCATGCAGAGGTGTGTAGGCCTTCTTATCTTTACATGTCACCTCAGCACCGTGAGACACCAACAGCTTCACCACCTCCAAATGACCTGACAGAAGAACATTAGACACAGGAAGAGACGCAGTGTCACAGTGTACACCTGATATTCACAGATTACATACACTAAAACAAGATAACTATATGCAAGGTCAAGAAAAGAGGTCGCAAGAAAACAGGTTGTAAGAAAAGACAAAAAAAACTCTTACCCATGTATGCGGCCCAGTGGATTGCCCGCCGGTCCTTTTTATCAAACGCATTAATGTTCGCTCCTCTGGAGAGCAGTAATCTTACCATCTGAAAACAAGGATGTACTCCATTATCTACACTGTAATTACAGCACACGCAGTCAAGGTGTCTGATTGGAAAAAAATGGAAATTTATGAAGGCAAGTGCACACTGACCTCAAGGTGGCCGCTAAAGGCAGCATGGTGCAGCGCTGTGCGGCCTGCCCGGTCTGACACGTTCACATTACTCAGCAAAGGCACCAGAGCCTCTGCACAGCGCACCGCTTTGTTAGCCGCGGCGACATGCAGTGGCGTCTGCCAGTTCTTATCCCGTGCGTTTACGTCAGCAGAGTGCTTCAAAAGCACCTGCACCGCCTCCTGCAGAGAGGACGCGGAGGAACACACGACAACTTGCCTTAATTGAAGGAGGTACAGTTTGCACTATAAGCATAACACAATGCGTAGAAACTGTAAAGGAAAATTTTCAAAAGGCATTACCTCACTGCATGAGGCTACTGCTCGATGCAGAGGAGTCAACCACTTATTGTCTTTGGCATTTACTCTCGCCCCTACAGAAAGACAACGTCACCACTGAGCAAACTCGAAGCAAACGTATGGTAATTAATGAGACATGGATGAGAAAAGGGGAAAAAAACCAAAAAAAAAAAAAACACACACACACACACACACAAGACAGAGATACATTGCTTGTACATTCTTCATCAGAGTGTAGTTAGGTTGCATTTACCTGATAAAATCAGGAGCTCTATGATTTCAGAATCTCCTAGATAGGCAGCAGCGTGAAGTGGAGTCCTTTTCTCATTATCCTACAGTATAGAGGATAAATTAAATCCAAAAATTTAAATAAAAATTTTGTCATGAAAAATCTTTATTTGAAGAAACACATTTTGACTGAAACAGTTACACAAAGATATTTAAAACGTACAAATAGTAAAAAATGAGATTCTCTTTTGGTCTAGTTATTTATTAATCGAGTTTTGTAAAGAAATGTCCCTACAATTTTTAATTTTGAAGTTTTTCAATATTCAATGTATTTCAAGGCTTGTTTCTAATGCACGGCTTGTTTGTTATTTTTCAGTTCACATTCCATGTAGTCCATGAATAATTCTCTAATCTAAGAATTGTAATTTCAGTTCATAATTAGGCACAAAGGATGCTCGATCAAAACCTTACCTGCACATTTACATCCTCCTTCTTGAATATGAGCGACCGTACCTCATCGGGGTCAACGTTGAAAATAGCTTTAAGCAGGGGAGGCTGAAATGAGAGAGAGTAATTACCAAGTAAAAAAAAAAACTTTAAAGATTTTGTAGAATATATTTTCTGCAAACATTACAATATGCTTTACAGTTATATAATGAGGCTATGAAAAATCTGTGACTCTAAAGCCACATTAAGAAAAAAAAAACAAAAAAAGCAAACAATCTGCAAACTCCTTCGCTTGACTGGGCTTTTTTGCTAAAAGACAGATGGTGGTGCATTTGGTTTATTTACCATTACATACATAAATATTTACAATTTACCATTACATACATAAATATATGTGCAATATTGTGTGCAATACCACTGTGCAATACCACAGATATTTATTTAACTTATTTGATAAAATCCCACACCCCACTCCATTTGGTGTTAACCTTTTTCTTAAAATTTTTTTTTTTAAAAACCCCACATCCAACTCCATGTGTTTTTTTTTCTTGTCGTGTTGTTTTGTCTCGTCATTGTTCTGTTCTGGAAGCTCTGTCACTAAAACAAATTCCTTGTACGTGCAAGCGTACTTGGCAATAAAACTCTGATTCTGATTTATTTAACACAGTACTTATTAGAGATGGGAAAATCGATTCAGTCACATTACATCTGGCAATTCATGAATTGGCAAACTGGCTCCAAAACAGTTATATAGTTTATATATAAAATATTAATTATAGTTATTATTTATATAGGGTTGCTTTTATGTGGTAAAATGTCGTCACCCTGCTATAATCTGGGAGGTGGCGGCTCTAAACTATTCACACATCTCAGTAGATATAGCAAATTATTTGCTAGTTTTGTTCAGAACTGTAACAAAAAAAGGAAAAAAAAATCTGGATATTTATAAACTAGGGACACAAGATCGCAATATAAATCAAATTACCGACCAAGTATCATGATATATTGTGTGATGCCAGTCCTCCTATTTATTTGGAGTGTAATAAAATAAAAACTGCAATAAAAGGAAAAAACCTGAAGATGTTTTGAGGTGAAGAAAGTCACTGGTTGGATTTTTTATGTAAAATTACATGTAAAAAATTATTTTGTCCTTTACTCCCTTGCCTTCCCTATCAAAAGACCTATACCACTGAGGTACAATATGACTAGAGCCAAGTTCAACTTGTGATTTTTTTTTCCCCATTGTATTCTTTATGAGGATTACCGGGGAAAAATCAAGTTAAGCAGTAAGGGGGTACTCGGTATTGCCCACATTGTTGCATTTTTGTTAAATAGATAAGGCAGGAAAAATAATACACAGAAAAAATATAGAATTAAAAGAAGGGGCACTAACTTTTGAACATGACTGTATCTACTGAACTGATGTTTTTAAATAGTTGTTGAGTATCTTTATATTCCCAGCCAATGGGAAGAACACAGCGGCACAATGTAACTGCTAATGTGACAAACATAATGCTAATCAATATAGATTTCTTATCATTGATCTTTAAATGCTCCTTTGCACTTCTGTTTCAATCAGCATTCTTTGCTCCTGCATGAGACAAGATTTAACAGTAAACATGAACTTATGTTTACATTTTCAGAGAGATAATATCCTGTGTGATTTCTGCTTGTACCAGTGTAAACACAGCTCTCCCTCTGCACTGTGGTCAGTCTGATACAGGAACCTTACTCAGTCAGACACTTTTTTTTTTTTTTTAGCATGTTCTCCCTGTCAGTCTGGTTCATTTTGATTAACGAGAACACAGTCGTTCCAGGCTCAGGAACCATGCCCGGGTTCGCTTGAACAATACAGCGTACTCAGGCACAGATTGAATCAGATATGGAAGCCAATCGTACCTGAACACGCGAGTGGACCGCTGTTTAGAGGTGACCTCATCAGTGCAATCTCCGAAATCTGTGCACATAGCATGTGCCAATTTCATCCTTTGACAGCCATAACTGATATCATAGGAAGACGTGCGAGAGCGTTCCTCTTGACATTCTCCCCCCCCCGAGACTTCAATAATATTCGGCATAGTATGAAGGTTAAGTTAACTGTTCCCTTCTTCTCGTGTGTTTAATGGTGACGCACAAACCAAGTAGGTGCATACTGCATAATGGGGAGTGGGAGCAATTATTAATGAGCATGAGACAAATCAATCGCGCCTAATGTGAAAAACGCGCATAAACTGCACATGGGTCTCAATGAGTGTGGATGACCCTAATCTGGATTAAAGCAGCTACCAAAAATGAATAACTCCAATAGCTTTGGAGTAGGTGAGGAAATAAAAGTGAAAGAGAGTTAACAGTCCACATTCTAGCTAAGGTACTGCAGTCTTACATGTTTATTTCTGCATATTTATTAGTTACATTCATTCCCACTCAGCACTCCTGGATAGATTTCAAATCTGTGAGAAACCCAGCGCAGCTTTAACGTTGAATGTCAACAAGCTCATCTGATACAGTCCAGAAAATCTATACAGTAATTATGAGGCGCTAGCCTAAGTGGTCCTGGCAGAAAAAACAATAGCCGTTCCTGCCAACAACTTCTTATTTATCACAGAAGCATGTTGTATAGTCAGCCAACTTCTGCAAACACAGCTCTGACGCAGCACACTGGTGGCTCCAGTGCTTGGATGAGTACTCGGCTACACAGGTCCAACAGAGCTGTGATAATGTCAGCAAACTGCCCTGCTTTTCTGAACGGGCTGCATAATACAGCTTTGTAATCCGCTTAAAACATGAATGAGTACAATAAGAAAACCATAAACCTCAATACAGAATGGAGGGATTAACCGTTTTAGACTGAACATAACTGCTCATGCACTGCCTCGCTTTGTTCACTTCCTGACCATTGTTCTCATAAAGTCTTTCATTTTTAGATCATAGTATTAGACAAGCCTCCCTGTTTGTGGATCTGCTTTTTGTTTACTGTGGAACATTACGTTAACATTAACAAATGGATTTGGACGGGCTTAATAATTAACTCCACGGTTGACATGTGGGAAGAAACAGCAGGATCAAACCAACAAAACTGATGCTAATATTTAACAGTAAACAAGCCTGTTTGCAAAGCCACTGCAAATATGCACTCTGACAGTGCTTACACAAGAGCCTGTTTTTATTATTACTACGAGGGGCAAGTCAAACCAGGACTTTTGATGGTGGAGAACAACAGAACAAAGATATGAAAGTAAAAACTACTTTATTTCTCTATATGATCCCCTGCTACACTAAATGCATTTATCCCAGTGTTTCAGTAGTGCTCGGATACCTTCAGGGTAGAAAGTTCTCAATTGATCGGACTGTCTGTTACATTTCTAAAACACCGGCTACCCAGGAACTCCTTTAATGCTCCAGATGTGTGGAAATTTCCTGGAACAAGGTCAGGACTGTATGGGGGATGTGGCAATAATGCCCAGCCGAGCTCCTGTAATGTGCAAGTGGTGTTTGAGAATGAGTACAGTTTGTCCCACAGACAAATCTGCAAGATGAGGACAAGCTATCTGTAAATTTTCAGGGATCAGGCGTTCCCGCTCACTGACCGTTCAGCGGAATGACTGCAGTGGGTATGGACTCCTTTAAATCATTTGCAACATTCACATGTTTTACTGTGGCTAAGAGTTAGGGCTGGGCGGTATACCTTTTCATACCGAATACCGGTGTTTTAAAAAAAAATTATATTCATTTTTCATATACCCCAATACCGGTGAGGGTGTGCATACAAAGCGTCGGGAACACAGAGCGGTGGAAC
>JAOVVA010000048.1:24980326-24997657 GCA_028565275.1 Leiocassis micropogon
GTTGTTTTTGTTGTTGTTACGTAATTACCTAATTCCATATGTGTTATTTTATAGTTTTGAAATCCCCAGTATTGTTGCAGAATGTAGAAAATAAATCACTGAACAAAAACAAAGAAATTTGCAAGTGACCCCAAACTTTTGAACGGTAGTGTACTTACTCATCATCTATACTGCTTTATCTTGTATACAGGGTAATATGGGTTTTGGGGGGTGCCTGGAGCCTATCCCAGGAGACGAGGCGGGGTACACCCTGGTCGGGGTGCCAATCTATCACAGGGTGCACACACACACACACACACACACACACACACATCCACATGCACATTCACACAATACGGCCAATTAGGGAATACCAGTTAGCCTAATCTGCATGTCTTTAGACTGCGGGAGGAAACCTCAAATACCAGAGAAAACACACCAAGCAGGGGGAGAACATACTGTACTGTACAAACTCCGTGCACAAAGACCTAAGGTGGGAATCAAACCCAGACACTGAATGTGCAAGGCAACAGTGCTAACCACGACACCATCATGCTGCCTAAGTCACATTAGTGGGGGTTTGGAGCATTTGGGTATAGTCCACTCAATGTCAGGCTAAAACTCTTGGGTGACAAAATATGCTTCAGAGCACATAAAAATCAAATGCAACCTGTAACTACATAGCTATAATACACTGTATCATTAGCTATTGCTGTGCTTTGGTTAGTCGACTGAGATCAAGGTCTTTAATTACAGTATGTCAAGTGACTAGTCTCTTCACAACTGTGACGTACAGTTTTCTGGAGCTGGATTCATATTGGTCTAGCCAAATAAATAAACACAAATGAATAAGAAAAACTATTAATAACTATTGGAAACTCTTAACTGCTAAATTTCATCTCATATAACATCCTGTGTCAAATTCTTGGATATTCTTCACTATATATAATATTTATAACTCTAAATATTTATAAATGTTGCAATAGAACAAAACAAAGCAAAAACAAGGGTCCTTTCCAAATGCTTTATGTATGATCTTGAAACAAATGTGCTGCCTGTAAATACAGGATTAGATTAGAGTGCAATGTTGACTCCCTTTTCCCTATGATAAGTTGGAATTTTAGTGGCAAAGTGTCAGGACTGAGCCTATTGCATGTGACCGAGTCTACTACACAATGGCAGCAAACTAGCATGGCGGACAAGTACTACAGTACACTTGAATCACTCGAGTACTGTCACACCTGTAGGCAATGAACTCAGGGTATTTAAGATACAATCCATGCTCAGTGCAGAGTATATGCTCCTGTGAATTTATTCCAATATGTTACCAAGTCTTGTATATTGTGTATGACTTTAAGTGTTGCTTCTTCATTATTTCGATGGTAGTCTTGGCCAGTTCATGCCTGTCATCTGACCTTTGCCTGTTTTCTGAATTACCGAGTTGAATTACCCATCTTTGATTTTGTTTATTCAGGCTAAAAGCAAATCACCTGTAGCATGCATTTGTGTCCTCCTCTCCATCTGTCCTAACACAAAGTGGATTAGCAAACCTTTACGCTTGAAGAAAACATTTGCAAGGATTGAAATACTAAAAAAAAAAGTTTTTTTATAAAATGTAAAAAAAGTTTTTTTTTAACAAAGAAATTATTATTTATGAATACATTTAACAATTTATATATTTATCTTCTGTAAAAAAATGCTTTCTTATTTCTTTGCATGGTTACAAGTTCTAGCTTCCTAAACCTGTTCTGTAAGGGAAACTTAACAGAGCTTTAACTTAACAGAACTAAACAAGTTTCATTCAATGAAGTTTTTTTTGGCCTAAGAATGTAATATTGATATCTTAGATTGCCTTGTAGAGTAATGCCTTAATGACAAAGTTATGGCATGTTTCTTTATGTAAGGCAAATGCATATACATATATATTTAATAATTAAAGCAATATAACTACATGTACAGTTCAGGAGCTGGAGCTGTGATGATGCAAAACTACCTGCTGTGCCACGGTGTCTGCACTACTATAGCATGTACTGTGTCAGAAATCAATCAGAGCATATTTTATGAAAATGTAGAAAGAAAGTTGCTTTACGGACACTTTCAAAGTATCATTTCATGTTCAAAATAGAAACTCTAAATAAATGGAACACTTTTAACATTTTTATTTGGCTCCCTAACTAATAAATCTCTATTCATCTCCCAGATATCAATTCAGACACCAAAACAAAGACTGGCTTTGAACTGTGGCCGACTCATGTTAGGTTAGCTGCTATTATGCCCAAACACACAGGGGTCAACAAAGATTCTGTACCGCAGACTATTGACACTGTACACACAAACTTGCTTAGGTAACTCTACATGTATAGCTGTTCATAGAGATGAATAATTCTTGTGTTACCTGTCAGCAATATGCCATTTTCCCAAATATGCATTGCAATTGCATTAGACTTTGTATTGGACTTGCCATAAAATACTGAAATATTTGATACACTGAAAGGTGTTGCATGTCTGCATTCACATATAGAGTGAGTGTCACTGCATTCAAATTATAATCCTGTTTTGTTTAAGCTTAACTTTGTCTTAGACAAACATTTAAATATAGCCGCCCTTTTGTTCACCTCCACAGTACATGGCAGTATTTAAATTATTATCTGTATATTATTATGCTATGCCAAATAACTTGGCTGTTTATAAGATTCGCTTGTCATTTACAAGGGGTGTTCTAGTCAAACTGGGTCTTGTGATGAAATTTCTCATGAATGAAGGCATGAAACCGACTGACATTTACAGAAGACTTCAAGCACAGTTGAATGGTGCTTTTTGCATTTTAAACAAGACTGTCTGTTCATGAATGACGACCCTGGATGAGATGGGATCGTCATTTCACTGTAGCCGTTCCTGTGCACATTCAGAGAGAGGAACACCTGATCCTTGAAAATCGATGGATCATGTTTCACCAAGTTGCTGAAGAGATCCATCTGTCTGTGGAAACTGTAAACACAATCATTCATGAACACCACTTGCACATTACAGGAACTGGCTCGGAGTTATTGCCTCATTCCGTGTAAAATCCTAACCTCGCTCCAGGTGATTTCCACCTGTTTGTGTGATTAAAGAGGTTCCTTTAAGACCAGCGTTTGAGACATGAAGCAGGGAGTTTGATCATAGCTCTGGCGTTCTGACAAATCCTTCTACCTTGATGGTATCCAATCACTATTGAAATGCTGGGATAAGTGAATTAGTGTACCGGGGGATTATATAGAGAAATAAAGGTATTTTCCTTTCCTGCAGTGTAAAGTAAACTTCAGTTGAACCTGCAAAGTCAAATCCCTCTAAAAGAGACCACAACCAACTGAAGGGAGAACTGAACCTGTGTGGCCAGACTGCTGCCTTTTCGGCAGAATGTCATCATTAACTGGACAAACTTACAGTTCCCAAGCTGAGCGTTGGCTGTCTGTAAGCCAAGAGTCACTTCATTAGTAAGGTTAAGTTACACACACGCGACCGTAGTCATTCAGCTGCATCAGATCTGTTTTGCTCCGGTCTAAGATAGTGCAAGAAAGAAGCACATGTTGAGGTAAAATGAGACACAATGCAAGAAAGACAATATAAAGGGGATTGGTATTGTTGCCCGGTGTTGTGTTTCCTGTCACAAGGAAATCCATGAATAATTCTAATATTCTAGATGGTTTTGTGGTAGGGTAGTAAAATGTTCATCCGTCCATCTTCGAACCTCTATAGTCCAATTAGGTAGTGTGCAGGCCAGTGGTGATTACCATTGTATTTATTCCCATTTTTTTACGACCATGGCAGGACCTCCAGTCAACATTCACACATGCATTCTCACACACTATGGTCAATTTGGGAACGCCAATTAGCCTAACCTGCATGCCTTTGGGATGTGAAAGGAGACCGGAGGAAGTCCACCATGCAGCACCATGTCCACTAAAAATAAGTCCTTAAACTTGAGTTCTCACATCTTGTTCATTGTTCTTGCTGTTAGGTGAAGTACAATAAAGTGTAGCAGGGGACTGTATAGAGAGATAACGGTAGCTTTTTACTGTCATAACTGTATTCTGTACTTCAGAAGTCCCGGATTTGACTTGAACACCGTAAATTCCCAGCAAAATGATTCAGACGTGCGAGTCGGCTCCCTTAATTAAAGCTCGCCTTAAAGAGTCGGATCTAAGAGTCGACTCATTCGCGAATCTTACATAAGTGGCGTGAACGCCTGATGTCGCAGTGACAGGGGGGTGAGAGAGCTCCGGAGCTACCGAGCTTGTTGACAACCAGGTTATGTCTGCATGAATATTTAACAAACTAGCTATTGTAGAAGTTAAATAGTGGTTCGCGATTCATTTGTGAAGTAAAGAGTTAGTGCGCGTCGCTGCGGAAGAGTTACTTAGCTGAATAATTGAGCGTTAAAATTGAGTAAAGTTAGCTAGTGCGTAAGTTGTGCAGTGTTAGCGAGCGAGGTAACGTTAACTCCGGCGTTCAGGACGGGTGTGGGCAGTCATGTAATGTGTAGGGTACAGGAAGTCCAGGTCCATGGGATGGCATCGTGCTGTAGACCGACTCAGCGTGATATTATTAGTTAACACTTTAATATGAGTGCTTTGGATGAACTGTTAGCCACAAGCTACGAGTAGCGACGCTCCGGCTAAGCCAAGCCGCCTCGAGCGCAGGGGGTTTTGTTTTGACTTTACTCCAGGGACAGAGTCAAACCAGGACCAAGACAATGGAGACCAACAACACCAAGAATATTTATGCGAATCGCAAACGGAGGAAACCCGCCCTGAAAAGGTAAAAACCCACTTTACTCCTGTGGAAAACTCATTTTTTCCTCATCATGGTGACAATAACAGTTACTGTCACACAGCCTGAGTCACTCAGGTCAGCGTCCCAACTGTATTACTAGCATACTAGTGTTGGTGTTATATTTTTGAAACCAATATTACAAATAAGTGAAGTCTGATTATTATTGCATACAAGCAACATCTCATATATTACAAATTTTGTATATTATATAAATGATATATGTGTATATAACGTCAATCACCAGAATCACCAGTCACCTCCCAATACGATATTATAACCATACCTGACTCGATTAATATTGCAATTCTATAAGTATCACAGTTTTATAAATATGCCGATCCGATATAAGATTTTCACCCGATTTTGTAACAATTTTAAGCCTTTTTAGAAGTTAAATGATTAATTAAAAGTACCCCTTTCCTTATAGCAATCCTTTTTTTTACTTAAAAAAAAACAAACAAGTGCAGCCTTTAAACAACACAAACTAACTTCAAATACTGTACAAGAGTCTAACGGCATAAAAAATGTCTTTCTGTTGCGCCATTTGGAAGCTGCACTCAGTACAGAATTGTTTGTATCTAAGGTTAATCGATCTGAAAACCAGCCAATTCTGGTCACTGGCCTATCGACTTGTTCATCTCTATTATAAACGCAAAAATTATTATTATTATTCAAGAATATTTTATTTATATTTATATAGCAATTATAAGGTACTACAATGTTGTAACACATAATTTATAAGATAGTGTCATGGTCTATACCGCTTCATCCTGTATACACGTTTGAGGGGTGTTAAGTCTAACCCAGGACATGGGGTACACCCTGGACAGAGTGTCCATTGCAGGGCACACACCTACATACACACACACATGCTCTTTTACACACTAAAGGTAATTTGGAATGCCAATTAGCCTAATCTGCATTTCTTTGGGCTGCGGGAGGAAACCGGAGTACCTGGAGGAAACCCACCAAGCACAGGGAGAACATGCAAACTCCTGGAGGTTCCTGTGCCACCAATTTATATGATGTACACAATTCATATGATATATATATTATTTATAATGTATATATCATATAAATGATATGTTACTACACCATAGTAAGCATATCATAACACTAGGCTTCATCATGCTTTTTCGTGAGCTAGTCCTGGTTAGCTATTATCTCTTAAATCATATTTCTTTTTTTAAGCCAAGCCGCCTCCAGGTAAAATCTCTAGTAAAAACAACCAAACTCTCAGAAGCTAGCATCCCTAACAAGAAACTATCTTCTCTTTCACCTTCATTTACTTTTTACTTTTTCATTTACATTTGTTCAGTTATTTCCCTGTGACATTTTCTAAAAGTAGGAGTTACAGCTGTATTTCAGCTTTCCATTTTACCAAGACTAGTGAGAAGTTTCACCAGGATACACATGCTGAGACCTTTAACAAAGTAAAAAAGTGACCGTATGATGCTAAATTTAATGTGACATGTTGATACGAGTGTAATGGTACACGCATTCGCATCTGAACCTCTTGGTACAAGACATTTGATTCGGTGCGTGTCGTGATTTGAACGAATACAGTATAGGACATGTAGAAAAATATTTAAATATCGCTTTAGAGATTAGATGAACAGTTTTGTTTAAAATATAATTCATTAGTGTAGCAGTGAATTAGTGCATCAGGGGATTATATAAAGAAATAAAGGCATTTTCTTTTCGTGCAGTGTAAAGGAGACTTCAGTTGAACCAGCAAAGTCAAATCCCTCTAAAAGGCACCGCGATCGACTGAATGGAGAACTGGACCGGCTGGCCAGCCTGCTGCCTTTCCGTCAGGATGTCATCGCTAAACTGGACAAACTAACAGTTCTCAGGCTAAGCGTTGGCTGTCTGCGAGCCAAGAGTCACTTCAATAGTAAGTTTAAGTTACTGTACACATGACAGCATCAGCTGCTCCTGTCTAAGATGGTGCCAGACAGACACATGTGCGTTACTACTCCACAAAAAGATTAATAATGTGTCATTGAATTAAAGTTCTTAATTGGATGCACTATGAGGTAAAATTAGACAAAATACCAGAAGGACAATATAAATGAGTTTGGTATTGTTGCTAGGTGTTGTGTTTCATGTGTTTCATGTAAAGCTATTGCAATTTCAATATTCTAGATGGTTTTATGGTAGGATAGTGGTTCATTCATCTTTCTGTACATTGTTTGGCTTAGACATTGTGTGCAAAACAGTCCTTTAATTGAGTTCTCACAGCTTGTTTATTGGTCTTGTTGTTAGGTGAAGTATAGTACCAGGTGTTAAAGGGATAGGATTTTTTTCTAAAGTATGTCTTAAATGAAAAGAATTGTGCATATAAACACAGTATAAGCAGTAGGTCTTGGTTGTTATAATTTTTCCTGCTCTACACAAATATAAACCAATGTCGGCAGCCAATACAGGCAGTTTATTGACAATATTTTCCAGGATTTTACTGTATATTTGAATTTATGAACTATGAATGTTTATAAACTATGAATGAACATTTCTAGCTGTGAGGATTTTGATATTGCCCAAACTGAGGCCAAAGCACACTTCTCAGAAAATACCCACACCTTCCTGCAAAGTATTTGTAGTATTCGCAAGTATTTGTCCTGCAAATTAAACGATTTAGTTACACATACTTTCTTCTCAAGATAATAACAATTTTACTTCTATGTTTTTTATACAACATATTGTAAAACCATGACTCATGTTAAAAAGGTAATCCATCATAAGCTACAAATAAAGAAACCATTTAAAAGTATTTGTCCTCAGTTAGGTTTCAGTAATACCTAATCAAAAAGGGAAGAAGCAAGTTCTCAAATAACAGGATGTCACCAGCGAGTGAGAGATCCTGCAGAAAGTAAAAAATAAATATACAATTAAACTACTCGCCCTGTCAGAGAAAGTCTGTTTCACATAAAGAAGATATGAATCTAACTTCAATTTTACTTGATGATGTGTTTACATTTAAGGTGACTAAATTCTGATTAATTATGGAAATACTGATTACACTATTCAAGTTAATTAATATTTCTGGGAAAAATAGTGCCTAACCACAACCAGATTGCCTGATATAGAACAAAAGGATTAAGGGAACGATTCAGAGCAAACTGTTTAAATAAACCTATCAAATGAAAAGAGTGATCTGCAAGAGTCAATATGAAGTGTACGTTTTTTTGGCTGTTGGACAATTGAAGTAAATAAATCACTTCTGACAGTTATATTAACAGTTTTATTAGTTATGTCAGTGGGAGATATATGAGTTAGAGCTCTTACTGAATCGGCCTTCTTTGGCAGCACAGCTGTTGGTATATAAATTTTTAATTTTTTTTGGCAAGACAGACAATAATCTCGCTAGTTGTAGTGTGCCCAAATGTTTTGTGATATAGTTTTAAATGATTACAGAAGTAAAAAATAGCTGAACAATAAATAAATAAACCTTTTTAAAGCCATACACTCAGGATAAATAATTTATATAAAAAAACATTATATTTATAAATAGTGCAATTTACTATGCATACCTCTGTGATGTCAAAGTGGCAGCAGTGCAGAGCTCCAGGCATGGATCACCTCCACTCTATGGAATTCCTGAGTATACTGTATACTCCTTGTAGAGTGGCATGCTATCATAGGAGAACATGTAAGGAGTTGCACTTTTTATTGCGAAATGCAATAAACACCATTTTTAGACTTTGACTCAGTTTGGCAAATGATTTTTCTCAGGCACAAAGTTTATACCCAGACTTTTTTTTGTAAGTTTGGATAAATCTTTTTTTTGGCAACTTTAAATTGACTCTTTTTTGGGAAATGCAACAGTCAACCACCACATTTCATAGTACAGCAGGAATTAATCACATCCCAGTCACACTGATTATTCTCTTTAATAAGATGCTGTCATCAACTATCGAAGTAATTCGTTATGTGAGTCGTAGATGGAAAAGATGCGGTCAGCTGGCACCTTCGGAAGTTCTTGGAGGAAGTTTGTGATAGGCTTTACCCTCCCTGGTTGGTATCTGTTGCCTTCATGGGAAAGTGTCCTAACAGTGGCAGGTCCTGAAAATCAGGGAAAAAATCCATTAAAAAAATCTGTATTTTAGAAATTTATAAATGCACTGACTAGCATGTGGAGTGCGCATCATTCATGTAACAGCTTCCACTTAAGACCGTACAAGATGTGTACTGGAGGTCTTTGGATTCAAAAGCAGACGACTTTCCAAAGCAGTTTTCAGCCTTCTGTTTTTGATTTATGCCCATGGGCCAAACTCACAAGCACTGGCAGCCTGACTGAGGGTGCCAAAATGGGTGAAATGTGTAGTGTAAATGACCCCAGGCTTTTTGGCTTAATTTCTGAACTCTGCACAGTTGGGGAAGCATCGTCAATAGAAACAGCAGAGTGTGCAAAAAGTGGAGTCAACATTCAGCATTATGCCATCCAGATGACTGATGTTAGCTTATGAGTGAGCAAAGGTTCTAGCTAATTGATTTGTTGGTTTTCTACACCAAGTGACCCCACTGCTCAATGTCCCTGTATCACACTACACTTAGCATGTTAATCAAGCATCTGCGATGACCGCATCTCTGAATTGGGGTGAGTCCCTCTGAGTGTATCTCTTCAGAAAAGTCTTGCTAGAGCCACGACTCCTTTTGCTGTGATAAAAATGTTTTCATTTGGTGGTGTTTGGGATTCAGTTCACTCAACCCAATAGAGATTCACTTTCAGACCTCAACCCAATAGAGATTCACTTTCAGACCTCAACCCAATAGAGATTCACTTTCAGACCTCAACCCAATAGAGATCCTGTGGAATGACCTCAAAAGAGCCATTCTGGCAAGAGCAGCATTAGCAATGTAGCAGCTATCGACCCAGACTCAGAATCAGGTTCTCAATCTTTCAGCCCTAATTGGTCTTGAACTACTAAGTGTATAGTGTACACATGGGGAAATTCATTTCAATTAAATTCTATTTTATTTTTATAGTGTTTTTAACAATTGTCATTGTCGCAAAGCAGCTTTACACAACCAAAGAATGGAAGTTTCTATAAGATGTAAATGTGTATGAATCAAAATGATAAGATTGTTCAAAGCTTCAAAGCAGATTTGAGAAAGAGAATGAGAGGTATGTTGTATAAAGGTGAAACCCTAGCCCCAGAGCTGAATATTAGTGGAAACCCAGCTAAATTAGTCGGCTCTTGAGATACACAATTAACCCATGATAAGACACTCAAGGGTAAACCACTCAACCACACTAAAGCCGATTAACCACAGGACTGTTGTTTGGCTAAGTTTTCAGACTCAGCAATAAACAGCACATGGTACGACTTTTGAAAACCCATTCAGCCGTTCTAGAGGCATATAGCCGCAAGACAAAACGAATCGCTAAAAATTAGTATCTGAAAGTGAAACAAAGAAAAAGAAGTGCTGAAGTTCCTTAGAGTCTGAGCAGGTCATTATTGAGTTAGGCTGAAACCAGAGGTGGCTGGCAAATGGCATGAGAAAATAGCCCAATGGATTACCCATTCATGCATGAGTTTCCTTCATGGGTCCTGAGAGCCACTGATTATTGTTGTTGTGTTCTATCTGCACCATTATGCCGGGTCTCTTGAGGGCTGGCCCAGAGAGCTTGCGTGAGTAATTTTGAACAGACTCTGTGAACTTTCGACATTGCAGGGGAGAATTACGAAAGAGGTTGATATTTTCTGTCTCCAGCTCCAAACTTTGACCCGTTTCATTGAACATCAGGGACCCTGCCAAGTGCTGATGCGAGCCAGTGGTGGAGTAAGAGAAATTCTTCAGGGCCCTGCTCGTAACATTTTTCATGCAAACAGTACAGAGAAGCCTACTGAGATATGATCTTAATGTTTTACTAGCACACATTTCCTCTTCTATACAAGCCTGTTTACTAAAGAGCCTAAAAGCACTTTTCATATCAAACAGTAAACTGGAGTCTGGTTACATATAGCTTTGTCTTCTCTGTAATTTTCTTTCTTTCTTTTTTCCTTTTTTTTTTTTTTAAATTGGAGACTGCCCTGTTTTTCGCACAAACCGTATGAGGCTTGGGAATGTACCACTATACTGCAGTGGTCTGCAGTTCTTTTGGATTTAAGGCTGCAACAAATTATTATTTTTATAATTAAACAACTCTTGTCAATTTAAACATTGAATTGGATTGTGGTTTTCCTTCTTTCTTTAATTTTAATTGTACTAGCTTACTCATACATTTTTCCTTGCCATTAAAAGCAGACTAAAATGAACAGACCTCCTTATCTACTAAACCTAAAGTAATTAATAAAGCATTTTCACTGTGTAATAATGACATTGATCAACATAGTCAATTTCACTTGTCGAGCAGAAGCTTTGGGGCTTTTCTTTGACACCACTGATGCTATATCATTAATGATATTTCAGTTATTACTATCACTTTACTATATATCAACATGGCGATAATTACCTTAATCATAGCTGTTATGATATTCCAGTACCCTTCTACGATATTGCTAAAATATCATATATTTTTGTTATTTATTCCTGAAAGAAGAGAGCATAGGGTAACCATTTGTTTTTCTCTCAGTCATACATTCAAGGGTTTAACTGAAGCTCAACTAAGCTCAGCCCTCAGCAAAATTCAACTGTATTTAATTAGATAAGTTGAAAACAGGCAAAATACTCACTGGACACTTCTTTAGGTACAACTTGTTAGTATTTTGTTGGACCTTCTTTTGACTTAATTCTTTTAGGTAGTGCTTCTAAGTAATTAGTCCACTTATTGCTTTAGGATTTTGCAGGATTCATAATTGCTAATCGGTTTCTTTACAAAATGTATCTATATAAAGATTTTTTTTATGTTTGCAACTCTCCTTCAGCTTGTCATGCAGGAATAATCTTGTCACAACGAAACAAAAAAACAAACCGTTTCTATTATCTGATCCTTTTAAACTTTAATGCAGATGGAACAAGGAGCCCAGGCCTTATTATGAGACTTGCACATGTTTATGTAAAAGCTTCATAAAAAGTGCTTTTTGCCATTTAATTGAGTACAATAATATCCACATTCAGGATCAAGTAGCCAAACTAAGTATTATCCCAGCAGAGACATGTGCAGCATGTCTACTAAGTGTTAATTTACAAGGTATAATGAGCGAATTTCCCACCTTAACATGTTTGACATTTGAAGTGGGGAGAAAAAAAAACACACTTGGAGACCTTCTTGAAAGTATATCTTTGTTTTGTGCCTGTAAAGCTCATAAAACTACATTAAACACAGTCTTGCAGGTATGGGCTTGAGTGTCTCAGTGACATGGTAATATGATAAACTTTATACCGTCATGCAACATTTTCGACTGAAATTCCAGCACAGGAATAACAGTGGAGAATAACGAGTATTAAAAAGCTAGCCAGCAGACAGTAGCTAATAGCATTAGCAGCAATCTAGGGAGTTAAAATCAGTGAAAACTTCAATGTTGCCAATACTAATACTGCACATGTTTAATGCTCAATAGCTAATACTGCCATAAACTCATTTCACAGTAGAGAAGGTGCACTTTTTCCGTTTACAGCAATGTTGATTTAACATCATTCTGTATACAGGGAAGGAACTGGTAGTTGAGAAGACAAGTTGGCGATTTGAAATTTCAAGTCGAGCTGCGGTTTTGTGCTTCATATCTGCTGTAGGTGGAAATGATAAATTAAAGCAGTTGTAGGCAAGACAGCACTATATACACGTAGTAATAGGTTACTTCATATTGTTTTAGTCGAAACCTGCATTTAGATGTGGTCGTATGTCAGAGCATCATTTTATTAAACTCATACCACTCATAACAGTTTTTACCCAGACGCCTGTTAATATAATCTTCCATTGATCATACTGCAGGTTCATTTATTTCAAGTTTATTTCATTGAATTCAGAATTCATGTTTTATGTAGAAAATATCATTTTTCAGTTCCAAGGTTTGCAAGAGTTTTTCATGATTCCTGTTCTGTATAGCATTAAAAGAGTGTGGTAAAGTTCCTCTAAATGTTGAACTTTCTTCTTTCAACACCACACCATCGGTAAACAAAGCATTTAAAGTTGCTATTTAACCTTCACTATGGGGTATTACACCCTTAAGCACAAATGGGACTAAACCAAACATGTATCATTTTTAGATTTTATTTTAGGAGCAAACAGTCCGATTAGACTAACACGATATAGTGAACTGTATCAGCTCCAGAATGTTCGACAACCTTGCATATGAACAAGCATATACAGTATTAATACATACAACATGTATGATTAAAACATGCTGCTGAGAAATGCTTTGAGCTTCAACATTTAAGGACACTTAAGCACCGAACATTAATCTATGTCTATATCTTATATCCTTCCTTCAGGCAGAACGAACATGGAAGTTCATAATTCAATGTGATAGTGATTTAATAAAAAAAAAAAAAAACTTTTTGTATTTGAAAATGGAACATGTTATCCAATGTTTCAAATAGTGAATAGAAAATATTATAACACACTTTCAGTATTTATCTCCTTACCAAGCTCATTATCTTACACAGGTACTTATCTCATTACTTGTGTTCTGTTTTCTAGCTGTCCTGAAAACAAGCAGCTTTAACCGACCAGCAAACAATAACCCAAAAACACATGTTGAGGACTTGCCAGAAGGTGAACTGCTGTTACAGGTAATTTGTGTCTCTGTTAGAACTAATATAATTTTTATGGCACTTTGCTACCAAAAAGTGAACAAAGACTTTTTTTCAGGCTTTCAAAAATTCAATATTCATCTCTTAAATAAGGCCATTAAACTTTAATTTTTGTACACTTGTGTTATATTTTTTAAAATATCAGAGGTTTCTTTTGCTAAACTACTTTGTACTTATCATATAAAGGAAATCTGGTAAATCGTACTGGTTACAATAAAATCTTAAAACAGCCATCCATGCTCAACCTCTTTTTTTCTCGTAGGTCATAAATGGGTTTGTTTTGGTGGTCACTTCAAACGGGACAGTTTTTTATGTGTCTTCAACTGTTCAAGACTATCTCGGGTTCCATCAGGTTGGTCTCAGTTTCGCACTGAAGTTTCTAATTTCTCTAATTTATTTTAGCACATTATTTTTAACATCTTTTTTTTTGGCATGTCACTTAACTGCTGGACACTGTGTATTTATGCTCTTGTTTTAGTGGGTTGTGTGTATTTTTGCTTTTCACAGTCAGATATCATACATCAGAGTGTTTATGAGCTCATTCACACGGAAGACAGGGCTGAGTTTCATCGGCAGCTCCACTGGGCTCTCAACCCCAGTAACTCTTCAGACACTGGCCAACTACTACAAGGTAAAAGTACGATTAATAGGGCTTTTCTGTGGGAGGCTTTTTTTTGCTCACAGAGTTGTGGGACTAATGCATGCATGCATGCATGTGTAAAAGCATGGGTGTTTTGATACTAATGCATGTGATGCTTTTGCTCATGATGGGTTTGTTGTCACTGTGTTTTGTAGCAGAGTGGCTGAGCCAGTGCGATTTACAATGACATAAAGGTCTGTGGTACATGTGTATTTTTAAAAATGAAGTTATGGGCTTAAAAGAGTATGCCCTGCATGTCCAGAGTGTGACACTCTCTGAAGCTTTTTCAGGCTTCTGACTGCTCAACATGGCTCTACTGTTTTTTTTTCTTATCAAAGAAGGAAGAAAAAAAATACCTGTGAACATGTGGATTAGGCCTAAGATGAAAAAAAAGAACGAAATCCAGCATTTGCCAGTCGGTGTTAATATTCTGGCATGCTGCCACAAATAAATCACTGTACGGGAAACACTGAGGTAGCGGCCAGGCCAGGAAAAAACAAAGACAAGGGAAACAGATTCATTGCATTTACAGGAGTTCTTCTTCAGGGGTTCCTTTTGCAATCATGGAGTCATTTAACTGTCAAGAAGAACAATTTATATTGACTTAATTATTGATAAAATATTAAGGTAACTATCTACTTGCATAATAGATTTTATTATATTTAAAGCTGGGTGGCTCAGTGGCGTAGTGGTTGGTGGTTTTCCTCCCGGTAGCTTATTTATAGTCCTAATTGAGATTTGCATATATCACATGAACATTCCGAACATCCAAAAAAATAATTATAATGACTTTGATAATTGTGCTGTGAAATTAAATACTTTGCAGCTCTCTTAGGGCCCCTAACTCCATTTTAGAAACTCTGGCTTTAGTGCTTTACTGTAATGCAGGCTGTGTACGTAGCTGATAGATATTTATAGCTGTGATCAGTTGCTCACATACTCCTTTTTTGATTGATCCTTTTGTGATGCCTCAGATATAGTTCACAGAGGCAAATGAGCTGTAACTTTCCAGATCACAGCTTTAAATACAATTCCAGTCCACATATGTTCTAAAAAAGGGGCTGATTATCCAACCTACAAATACTGTCATGTTATTCAGCACAGGACCAGAGCCTGCTGACAGAAAGGCTGTCTGCTGTTTTATTTTTATCCAGATATATGCACATTGTGTTTATTCTGACCAGCAAACATGCTTCCTGTACTGAATTGTATACAGTGCATTATAAATTACACATAGACAGATGTTTCGCATGTGAGTTTAATATTTATTGATCTGCCTAAATATCAAAAGCATGATTTTTTTTCTGCAGCTAACCAAGATTCACAGTTACCCCATACATATTACATCCCTGAGCAGTTACCACCAGAGAACTCAGCCTTTCTGGAAAGAAATTTTATATGCAGATTAAGATGTCTACTGAACAACTCCTCTGGATTTCTGGTAAGTTGGAGAAGGTCAGAAATGAAAAGGACAATAAGATACTGATCATACTGTGAGAAAATGCAGTAGGCATATTTTAAATTATGTCAAGTGTCACAAAACTACAAAGTTGTAATACACCAACTAACACACCAACTAACACTTCTGAAAGCCTGATGTTTAAATATAGGCTTGCACAACACACACACGCACACATATATACAGTATATTTGCCATGGGAATCACCAGGGATGCCCCAATATGATATTATCATGATGCCTAGGTGGTGATTGACTTTGTATTGCGATTGTGGTTTTGTAAATATCCTTATTTGCCAATATTTTTTTTCTGCTTTTATTACAATTCTTAGCAAACAAACTTAGCAAATAATTTGCTCCTACCACACAGTGTGTGTGTGTGTGTGTGTGTGTGTGTGTGTGTGTGTGTGTGTGCTGGACCCAGACCTTATCAGCAAAATGCCTCTTGCAGCTTAATAGAGCCACTGAGTGTGGGTGTGGGTGTTCCCCCCCAAATATAACGGCAACTGTAACATGTGCAACAAATGCATAGGATACCCCGAGCTTCCACTGACCATCCACTATTCTTGATGAATACCGTCAACGCCGCTCAGCACCTGACGAATAACACACATTCACAATATGTTTTTGCTAAATATTACAGCCCAGGCTTAATTTTAACCATATAACAAATTTCAAACTATTCAACCTGTGGTATAAAGTTTAAACCAGATTCTTTTAAGTAACCAGTACTTTTACAGTAAGTAATAAAAGTACTGGTTCCCCTGGTTATTTCCCCTGCCCACTTATGAATGTGGGGTTCACCCCACACCTAACGTTTATTAGCTTATGTTTTCTTACATAATAAATTAAATAATAGTTGAAATGTATTATTTTTATATACTCTAAGGGCATAAACAGACTCCTTTAAGGTGTTAAATTCATGTAAAAAGTGTCTACTGCTAAATGTATACCTTTTAATTAAAAATGCTTTGTTTATTCTAAGGGGTGTATTCAGTGTCGTGTGCATAGCGAGGCATTGATGTTAAACTTGAATAAATGTACAGTTTTATACAAATGTTTTGGCACTCATGGCCAAACTGCATATTTCATTGGTTTCTAAAGTGAAAACACAAGACGCTTGCACTAAACTAAAATGTCCTCTTGCAGATTATGTAGAGTTCTGAGATAATATTTGGCAACCTACATATTTTCAATATTGCTAAAGCCTGGGCTAGTGAAGATTATCACAAAAGCTACAGTTTGCATTTTCTAAATGATATTTTTTGACTGTTTAGGTATGCTATTAAATTCTCCCTAACACACAATCAGAGTTTCTATAAGATATGCATACATGAATGGTTTGACGGAACAATTAGATAAACACCATTTTTAACTCATTTTGGTAAATTATTCGTAATTTTAAAAAATTGCAATTGTTTTTCTTTTTTTTCCTTTCAGAAAATTACTATATAATCTTATTTTAGACATTTTGAAGTATCAGTAGCACAGGTTTTGCAGCAGTTGTGATCCATAATGCATGTCCTGCTAATATGTACAAAAAAGATTAAGCACAGAGATGTGCATATATTCTATATATTATATTATATATTATATATATTCTATAGAGATACATTACTGATGAAAAATTTTCAGACACTTATAAGTTTTCCACATTTTGTTATGTTTCACAGGATCAGATCACATTTTTCTTACTATTCTATACACAATACTCTTTTCGGAGTGGTTCGTTAATTTTT